>SKCR01018428.1:0-187765 GCA_019454045.1 Zanthoxylum bungeanum | reverse complement strand
TCGATATAGTTCAAGAATACGTACTTTGAGTATTTATTCTTAAACTAGTTGGACTCGCGCAAATCAAATCGTTGTATGAACATTGGATGGTCATTAATTCAAAGATTAATTAATTGGATTAGATTGATTGAATAACATGCTTTGTGTGAATACTTGGATGTATTGTATGAATAATGTATATCAGATGGATATTAGAAGGGTGAGGGAAATTTTGGAAATTGTTGTAATAAATTTAAAATTTATTAAATTGGACCTGCGTGTTCAGCCTATTATCTCTATTCTTTTTATATTTCTCTTCTCACCAATTCCCCTTAATATTAATGAGGTTTCTTTAATGTATTATGTAATTGGGTAGAAGTAAGAATAGTGCTAGCGGGAAAGAGGAAGATGATAGATTTGTTCTAGGAAATATATATTAGTTTGACTAATATTAAATATTACTTTGTTTGAACAGTTAGACTGTACAAGACACTACTCCACTTGTAGTTGGTCATATAGTTGGACTATAGTAACCATTACATTTTGAGTGTACCCAAAATCCTTGATTGGATAGTTGGACTATTGCAATCGAGATGGATAGAAAGATTAGCGTTAGGGACATCATCATGGGCGATAATGTCTTTAACGGCTCTAATTTTCCAGATTGGGAAATGAACCACAAAATAGTCCTGGGAGCTGAGAAGTTACTCTATGTCATAGAGAAACCTCTCGTGCCTGAGTCCGGAGTTGAGCAAATAGTAGAATATGAGCTTTGGAAAACTCATCGTGATGATAACTTTAGTGCTCAATCTGTTATGCTTGCCGCAATGACTCCTTAATTTCGTTGTCAGAACTAAGGATTATATCATTATACCATGATATTGAAATTAAAGGATCTTCACAGATCTAACCTTAGATCTAGAAGTACGAATTGCAAAAGAAACTCATCTAACCTTAGATCTTAGCCAAATTCGGCCAAGGCAAGATGTGAGCAAGTATATATTGTTTCTTTTATTTTAGGGTTGATGTAACCTAATACACTTTATCAAAAACTCCATTAAAACAAAGCAAAGAAGGTAGAGAGAAAGAAAAAGAAAAATCAAAGAAAAGCTTGGAATTTAGTAAGTATTTCCAACCTTCCATTAGAGAGTAAATTGTTCCTCTTGTTGCGGGCTTCACTTGGTGATGTTCTTAAGTTTTTCTATTCTTTATTCTTTGTGTTCTTGATGGATGAAAGTTTGATGAAGGGGTTAAGCATGTATGAAGTTGGAAGAATGTTACTAGTGTAGTAGTAAGCATTCTTTTCATGGTTTTAGAACCTTGTTGCCATTCTAGAGTTATTGACCCACTCTTAAATGACCTAGAATTGTTCTATAGTTATTTCATTATGGTGAGGCTTGATTGTAATGGAAGAAACATGATTAAAGCATTGGATTTTGTTAATTTGGTCTAATTTGTCCATTTTGAAGAAATTGAAAAATTTGGGTTTAAGACCACTTCCAAATTTGGGGCTTTTCATTTTATATGGTGTATATGGATTTTTTTAAGATGCATGTAAAATATTAGGTTGATTGGATTTTGTCTTAATGTGTTTTGAACATTGGAAGTGCAAAATGCATAATTTTCTCACCATGGTGGGCGCTCGGCATTAGGCCAAAATTTGGGAAATTTATTTTTCAATTTGAATTTCAATATGTATGACATGTTAAATTCATATATGTAATGATTTAGAATCATCCAAAATCGTTTCGAACAGTTTCGTATTAAAATAAACAAATTGTTATGTTTAAGGGTAATTCGATAAATTCACATGAATTTGATTTAATGTGTTTTATTTCATAATTTGATTATTGGATAATAAAATAAATGAGTTTATTTTATTAATCCGAGAAAAATTTTGAAATCGGAAATTATGATTTTCCACGTTTCCGCTGCGTTACCGTATTTAGCCCCTAAAACCCCTACAAAATGGTATCAGAGCGAGTCTGATTCTAGGCCCCCTAAAATGATTAGCCTTACTTAATTCAATGTTTAATCATGTTTTCTTAACATTATACATGCATAATATAATCTAATTTGATTAGATTTAGGGTGTATGACACTTAGCGGAAAATCCCTAATTAATAAGGTTTAAATGTAATTATGTATTTGATGCACGTTATATGGTCTGTCTTGTCAATACGGTTTATGAATATTTCTCCGTGACTACATCCGAGACCTTGCCTCTGCTGTGAGGATGTAACCGATAGAGATTTATTTATACCGGATGTATATCAGATATTAGATAAATTCAAGCGAAAGCACAATCCTGAACGTGCCATAGCTGTCAGGGTTACACAAGTAACTTGAGTTTATCATTGACAAGTTTAACCTTGGTACGTCTCCTTGTGGGCCTGCCTTAGCAGCGACAACGAGAAACGACCAGGACTGGAAACCAAGAAGTCACTAGTGAGTGATTGAAAAATGAGTTGTCTACCTGATGAATATATGTAAGCGAGACCGTGCCTCTGTTGTGACCTGAAATATATTCATGGGATCCACTTTTCACTATTTTTATTTAATTTAATTATTAAATCTTTGTATTTTGTTTGGGGATCACAATATTGCATGATTTAGTGGGAGAGGCATTTTTAGATTAAAAATCCATGATCTAGTTTATGCTTTTGATATTATATGAAACTGATTATTTTTTGCTAACCGTTTTTCGTGATCTATATGATAGATTTGCGCGTATGATTGATGCGAACAAACTTAAAAGCGCAGAGAACTTCGCTGATTGGGATATGGATTTGAGGATAGTCCTCGATTCCGAGAGGTTGGGATATGTTCTTGAGGGTCCACTGCCCCTTGCTGTGGCTGAGGATGCTTCACCGGAGGAACGCGAAGTCTTCCAAGCTTGGAAGTATGATGATTTAAGGGTTAAATCATACATCTTAAGTTCGCTTTCACCGGGACTTAAGAAACAGTATTATGGCATGTCAGATGCCTATATTATGATGACACGATTAAGACAATTGTTTGAGAACCAAGAACAAGTAGTTGTTCAGAAGATCGCAATGGAACTGTTCCATGCGTGATTGGATGAGGAGCAAGCTGTTAGCCCGCATGTTCTTCAAATGATCGATTTGATCGATCAATTGAGGCAACATAATCTCATTCTGAATGACATTCTCGGTAGGAGTGTCATTCTTGGCTCTATCTCAGCTTCTTATCGCCAGTTCGTGATGTACTTCAACATGAACGGGACTATCTTTACCTACCATGAGTTGCATAGGATGTTGCTCACGGCGGAGGAGGACCTCAAGAAGGGAGTACCGACTCGCCCTCCGAGACCTACTTCTCTTTCTACTTCTTCCCAGGCCTGACCAAAGGGAAAAAAGAAGAAAGGGAAGAAGAATAAGGGTTTCAGTCCTCAACCACAGGCAAAGATAGCTAAGCCCAAAAGTGCTTCTGAAGACAAGTGCCATCACTGCAGCAAAGTCGGGCACTGGAAAAGGAACTGTCTTGACTACATAGCCCAGCTGAGGAGGGAGAGAGTATCTACATCAGGTACATTTATTTTTCCAGCTATTGAAATATCTTTGGCTTGTGAAGCCGTTACATCCAACTGGATTTTAGATTCTGCTTGTCCCATTTACATTTACAATTCGTTGCAGGTGCTGAAGGAAAGTAGAAGACTGAAGCCTGGAGAGATGCAGTTGCGATTCAGGAGTGGAGACTCTCTGGATGCAGTTGCAGTGGGAGTATACGAGATCTCATTGCCGAATGAGACACTTTTGTTAAATGACTGTCATTTTGTGCCTAGATGTGTAGCTAATATTATATCACTTTTTATATTAGATACAAAAGGCTTTTTTATTAATATTAAGAACTGTTCTTTGTATTTATATGATAAAAGTAATATTCAGATCCTTTGTTGTCCAAACCAGCATGGTCATTATACATTGTAAACTTCAAAAAATATTTTAAATACTGGAGTTAATAAACGTAGTTTACCTGTAATTAATAATACTGAACTTTGACATATGCGGCTGGGTCACATAGGCGTTAAACGCCTTACCCAATTGGTTAGGAATGGTTTGATACCAGATCTTACCATTGAATCCTATCCAACTTGTGAATCCTGTATTCAGGGTAAGATGACCAAAGCCCCATTTTCTGGTGTTGGACATCGCGCCACTAACTTACTGGAACTCATACATTCTGATGTATGTGGTCCACTAAGTCAGACTGATCACAGTGGTTATTCGTACTTCGTTACCTTTACCGATGATTTATCACGGTACGGTTATGTGTATTTGATGCGATATAAATCGGAAACCTTTGAAAAGTTCAAAAAGTTCCGAAATGAAGTAGAAAAAAAAACTGGTCAATATATTAAATGCCTTCGATCTAATCGAGGCGGTGAATATATTAATGGTGAGTTCATGGATTATATGAAGGAGAATGGGATTCTTGCTCAATATACTCCTCCAAGTACTCCACGGTACAATGGAGTATCTGAGAGGAGAAATCAGACTTTATTGGATATGGTCCGATCGATGTTGAGTTTCAAAGATTTGCCCTATTACTTATGAGGGTACTCTCTTTTAACAACTGCACATCTTTTGAATAAGATTCCTTCAAAAGCTGTTCCTACGACTCCGTATAAAATATGGTTCGGTAGGAGACCAAATCTTAGTTACATTAAGGTTTGGGGTTGTCCTGCCTATGTCAGGGTGACTCAGCAAGATAAGCTTTCGCCTCGAGGGCAAAATTTTAGGTTTGTCAGATATCCTTCGAATATGAGGAGATATATGTTCTATGATACCGAACATCGAAATGTGTTCGTAGCTCGCTTCGCAAAATTTCTAGAAGTATAATTTTTGTCAGAAGGTGGTAATCATAGACAGGTTGAGCTTGATGAAGTCCAACCTGAAAACAACGAACCATCGGAGGAACCTGAAGTTCAAGTAGATGAATGACCTTCAACACACACACTCCGTGGTCAGAAATGGTATCTATACCTCCTGAACGCTTGTATTTGGTACAAGAAAAGAGTCTAGATGTTCTCTTAGTAGAAGAGACTGATCCTTTCACCTATAGAGAATCGATGTTGGACATCGACTCCGTGAAGTGGCAAAGTGCCATGAAATCCGAGTTAGACTCAATGCATGAGAATCAAGTTTGGGACTTGGTTCCGCTTCCCGAAGGAATTGTTCCTATCAGTTGTAAATGGGTTTACAAGAGGAAGCGCGGGCCTGACGGTAAGGTTGAAACTTACAAGGCCCGACTGGTAGCAAAAGGTTACACGCAGCGACCTGGCGTCGACTACGATGAAACTTTTTCGCCAGTTGCAATGCTTAAGTCTATTCGGATTTTGCTTTCTATAGCTGCGTATCATGACTACGAGATTTGGCAAATGGATGTCAAAACGGCTTTTCTAAATGGATTTCTTGATGAAGAAATCTATATGGAACAACCGGAAGGTTTTGCATCCAGCGAAAACTCGGGTATGGTATATAAGCTTAAGAAGTCTATTTATAGACTTAAACAAGCTTCACGAAGCTGGAATCTTTGATTCGACGAGATTATTAGATCGTCTGATTTTCTTAAGAATTCGGAAGAATCCTGTGTGTATCAGAAGGCCAGTGGGAGCATGGTCGTATTTTTAGTCCTATATGTTGATGACATCCTAATCATTGGGAATGATTTAGGTATGTTACAAAGCGTCAAAACGTACCTCTGTAAGAATTTCACCATGAATGACCTGGGAGAAACTTCATATGTTTTAGGGATAAAACTCTATAGAGATAGACAAAGGAGGCTGATTGGGTTATCCCAATCAACGTACATAGATAAGATCTTGGAACAGTTTAAATTTTGTAACTGTAAGACAACAAACATACCGTTCAGACATGGGATTCATCTTTCAAAGAAGATGAGTCCACAAATAGAAGATGAGAAAGTTAGAATGTCTAACCAACCTTATGCTTCGTGTTTGGGTAGCATAATGTATGCCATGTTATGTACAAGGCCTGATATCAGTTTCGCTGTTAGCGTAACTAGCAGATATCGGTCCAATCCAGGTAATGACCTTTGGATGGCCATTAAACATATCCTCAAGTATCTTAAAGGTACTAAGGATAAGTTAATTATTTATGGAGGAAACGAACTGCAAGTTAACGGGTATACATATTCTGATTTCCAATCGGATCCCGATGATAGAAAGTCTACATCTGGATTCGTATTTACCCTTAACGGAGGTGCAGTTTGTTGGAAGAGTTCTAAACAGGGATCAACAGCAGATTCCACCACTGAGGCGGAATATATTGCAGCTTCTGAAGCTACAAAAGAGGCTATGTGGATAAAGAACTTTGTCACAGAATTGAGAGTTGTCCCAAGTATTGAGAATGCGATTCCGTTATACTGTGATAATACTGGAGCCATTGCGCAAGCAAAGGAACCGATGGCGCATCAGAAGTCGAAACATGTGGAATGCAAGTACCACATCATTCGAGAGATTATGTCGCGAGGGGATATTATCGTGTGCAAGGTACCGAGTGAAGATAATGTAGCAGACCCGCTGACAAAGGCCATACCTCCGAAGCTGTTTGATAAACACGTGGAGTTGATGGGTATTAGATATAATCGTTATTGGCACTAGAGCAAGTAGGAGTTTTTGTTGGGGTTGGTGCTCACAGCGCCAATTCCCGGTTGTATTTCTTTTTGAATACTTCTGTAAAACATTATTATTTTGAATAATATATGCAGTTTCTATAATATAATGTATCTTTTAATATGGTAAAGACGTAATGACCTTAGAATGACTAGTCATGGTGCTGTTGCAAAAGCGTCGCAACTGACATTGAGTAGTATCATGACGTTGTCATTCTCAGACTGTTCCTGGTCAAGGTTTACACTACTTGGTCAGTAAAGTAAACCCGTTGAGACCGGTGCATGTCGTATATCGGAATATATGATTCCAATGGTTTCTCAATGAACCATAAGTCTTCGAGACTAGTATAGACGTGTAGGTGTTTATAGTGGATAAACACTGAACGACACACCGAAGATTCTTAATGGATGGTACACCAACGTTAATAAGAATCTTATCGGGTTGAGTAGCACTTGTGATTCTTAGACTTGAGATGCCACTGTGAGCACATGAGACATCTTCTACACTTAGATGGCAGTCACGTCACCGATCTATTTAGATTAGACTTCCGCCCGTTCGTTGGGTGTAGATAGATCCTCAAGGTGTCTTGTGTGTATCGAGATAGGATCCGTCAATTCTGTGTATCAGAGCATAGGTAGTCCATATGATTAGCAATCAGATAAAAACCATGGGCCCGTGGTATAATTTAGAAGTTAGTTCTAAATGTTCTTTTTTTTTAGATTGCTAATAGAATAGTCGACTGGATAATCCCCATAGAGATTTGACGTTTACATCTATATCTCTGGGATATATCCGGATACCTGTGATGGAGGAATTATACATTTTCCATGACCTCGACCTGTATGATTCATCGAGTTTATCCGTGATCGTCATAATTTACGGGTGGATAAATTATGGACACGAAATTGGATTTCGTGACAGATATGTCTGAATCTAGAGAGTCTCACTAATGAAATATACTCGTAGAGCACTAAGGAAATATTTATAAATAATATTGATTATTTATAAAGTCGTTTAAAGGTTAAACGCAAAATACATGTAAAGGGACCCGATAGTCATTTCCTTAATTTTTGTGTATTTGCATTTAATACTTGATTAATTCAAATACACATTAATTAATTGTCAAATTAAGATATTTGACTAATATCATAAATGAATATATGTATTTAATATTTAATGTAAATATTATACATATATTTAATATATTTGTATTTAATTAATTAATTAATTAATTATTTAATTGTTAAATGATTAAATTAATTAAAGTATAGATATTTTAAGGTTATGATATTTGTTTTAATGGCTAAGTTGCAATTGTTGACTTGGTTGAAAATATCATTAAAGTGTAATGATCATTTTAACAAGTTGGCAAATTGAAATTCAAATGAAATGAAAACAAAATGTCTTGATATTTTCCCTAGCCAAATTCGGCCAAGGCAAGATGTGAGCAAGTATATATTGTTTCTTTTAATTTAGGGTTGATGTAACCTAATACACTTTATCAAAAAATCCATTAAAACAAAGCAAAGAAGGTAGAGAGAAAGAAAAAGAAAAATCAAAGAAAAGCTTGGAATTTAGTAAGTATTTCCAACCTTCCATTAGAGAGTAAATTGTTCCTCTTGTTGTGGGCTTCACTTGGTGATGTTCTTAAGTTTTTCTATTCTTTATTCTTTGTGTTCTTGATGGATGAAAGTTTGATGAAGGGGTTAAGCATGTATGAGTTGGAAGAATGTTACTAGTGTAGTAGTAAACATTCTTTTCATGGTTTTAGAACCTTGTTGCCATTCTAGAGTTAGATGTTACACACCAAGTAATAAAATAATTTTATTACTCGGGATCGTAGAAAAGATATTCTATCAAATAGAATAAATGATAAACTTTCATTTGTACCTCCGAGGCGCAAATACTTTTCAATTATATAACCATTATATAAAAGAAAAATTCAAATCTCAAACTTTTCAAGATTCGAATTTTCTACCTGTACATATCAAATACGTAACTCTAGAAAATAATGGAACCTTAATTATAAGGATGAATTAGTAATACTGGAGCATATCCCCAAGAGTATTGAAACTAATTCGGTAACACTCAATATCAAACAAATCAAATCGTATAAGATTCGATTTCTCCCACTGACCAATTCCATCACAATGGAATCGTAGAAGAATAATATTTAGTAAGAATTATATTCATTGAATAACCTTAGAACTAATTGTCATAAATTCATATGTTTGATCGCATCAAACATCTCTGAACAATTCAAATACTCATGATGAATTTTAAAGATACAATTTTAAAACTTCAAATTGAATATTTTTGAACCAATCAAAATATTTTATTCATGTTTTATCAGCAACATATTGAAAGTTCCCGAACTATTTAAGACGTTTAATATGTGTTCTTTTAGAAACACGTAACTAAGTCATGACAACTCATTAACTAAGTTACAAAATAAAGAAAACTATCCAAGGCAATTTATAATTCATTAAACTACATACATCCAATGTATTAGTTTAATAAATCTGTGGTCCAATGACGATCATTGGTTAAATGAGATTTAATCACATTCTCGAATACAATATTCATTAAATGGATAAAGATATGTGGTGTGATCTCGTATCAGACCATCATTTACCATATAGAATAAGCATCTAATGCTTAAGTGATAAAATCTCATAAAGCACAGTTCTAAGTTATTTAGTTAACCGAATATTTTTCTTAATATTTTTCTTTTCATCAATGACACTACTAATCATATTAAAATATGAAATAACTGTTTATAAAGAACAAGTAACTATCTAATAGTCACAAATTCTAATATCAAATATCAAAACAATCATTAAACAATATTTTAAATAACTAGATAGGAGATCTGGTATCCAATACCTACAGTTGTCGTATTGTGAGAATCGATATTCTCTATACACAACTATACATATCTCCTTTCTTTACCTTTATAATTTGCCTTCAACTATTCACAACAATTTCAAATAATTGATTAGTAAATTGTGTCAGACACATTACTTCTAAAGGTCACTAAAGCCAAGAAACGTCATTATCAGATCAACAAATACCTAATGAGGTTTTCTTATTGCTAGTCAAGAATATCGAGACATGAACTAATTCACGTCAATTCTTTATACAAAAGAAACTATTCTCTCTACATAATTATATCATAAAATGGATATCTACTTAGATTACCTATCGTGACTTAGTAACTAAGTCACTAACCATCTTGATTTTTCAAGAAAATTGGAACAATAGTTCCCCATGGTTTAGAATGAACTAATAATATTCAAGCCAACTCTTAATCTACAACCATAAGGAAAGTCAGAAAACATATACAAATAATATGCATGCAGTGGATTAGAAGTTTAATTATATCAATAATATATAATAAGGAAAACATACGCGACAGTTTTCATAATATTACACACTACCTTAGTTATGGATTTTTATTCCAGCAGTGCCTCCCACTACTTTACATAATACCGTAATCCCCAACAAAAAATGAGAATCCAATAATTAAATTGAATTCCATAGTGAGAAGTGGACCCCATGAATATATTTCGACTCACAGCTTTGACACGTTCTCACTTACGTATATTCACAAGTAGACAACTCATTGTCAATCACACTCACCGTGACTCCCGATTTTGGTCCTGATCGTTTCTCGTTATGAAAACTTTGGCACGTTCACAAGGAGGCGTATCAAGACTTCACTTGTCAGTGAAAAACTCAAGCTATCGATGTAATCCTGACAGTTTTGGCACGTTTAGGATTTCCACTTTCACTTGAATTTGTCTCTTATCATATAAGTTCTACCGGCGTAAATGAACTACCATCAGCCATAACTGCACAGCTTTGGCATGATATAGCTATAGCATAAAGAAATCATTTGCATCCGTACTGATAAGGCAGACCAAGAAATAAGTATTTCAAATACTTGTTACTTTAATGCCTTATTTAAGCTGAGATATTCCTAAAGAGGTTCTTTACTCTACATCAAATGCAAATTTTAATTTAGATCAATTTCTCAACATTTCAATTCTACCTGGGAAAACATAACTTAACTTAACCATTAAATTTCCGTTATGTTTTTCCGTTAGCGTAGAACAAAAAATTAAGAAACATCTAAATTACATGCATGTGCAAATATCAAAATTGGATTATATATCATATATTAAGCATGATAATGTAATGGATGAAGGATCAGACCTGTTCTGATACCTTTTTTGTTGGGGTTTTAGCGCGAGAGCAGTAGAAGTGAGCGGTTCGGGCGAAATCGTAACTTTAAATTTTTTTAAAATTATCAAATAAATTATTCAATATCCAATATGAATAATTCATTCATATTTCACATAAACATATTTATTCAATATCAAATAACGACATAAATAGGTTAGAAACATCATGAAATTTTTACGAAAACGATTTTCCATAAAATGGCATAAAACACGTTTTTGTCCGAACCGACCAACCAATACACATGAGGACTGCCCAGGTCAACCCCAATAGTACTTGGATAGTTAATGGGCTGCCCAAACAATGGCAAATTTACTGTTTGGATAGCGGACACTCGGTAAGCCCGAAACTCACCTAGTAACACTGTTTTTCACCGTTTTCGCATATTTCAACTCCGAAATACTTTTCGTCAATTGTTCCAATGCCCAAAATAAATAAATTTATAAAACATAAATTTTATCACCAAAATCACAGAAATTCCAGATCTGATTTGGTAACTAAAAATATCATTTTTCATGTTTTAAATCTAATTTTCTCAATATTAATCATATTACTACTTACACCAACCAAAGTCACCGCAAATGAAGAACTCAAGAATAATTCTAGGAGTTACAAGAGTGTTCATAACACTCTAGAATGACAACAAGTCATCAAATGATAAAATTGAACTAATATTATAATAATATTATCCAATCTAACTTCACACATGCATCTGACCTCCAAATTCATCCTCCAAATCAAAAAACCCCAAAATATAATAAAGGAAGAAACCCTAAAACTTGTCTAGATGATCAAGAACACGAAATAAACTTTCTAAGTTTAAGAGTTATGAAGATTACCTCCAAATCTCCTAATTTCCTTAAACGTTTTCTCGATTTCTTCACTTTCTTCCTTGATTCTCCAAGAAAATTTGGGAGCTTTTCTTTTGGTAAAGTTTTCGGCCATAGCTAGTTTTCTTATGGAAAAACAAAATTTTTATCTTAAAAATTATCCATGACCGACTTAGGAGGGGCAAAATGGTCATTTGTATAATTTAAAATAATTAAATAATAATAAACTTTAAGTAAACAAATCTAATTTGTAAACTTTAAGCTTAATAAAATCATGTCACATGTAACCAAAATTAATCAAACATATTGCATAACATTTATGTAATATTGAAATAATTTAATTATCTAGATATTTAACATTTAAACATCTAAATAATTAATTATTGCGATTATTATTATATATGTATTTTTATTTACATTAAATAACAAATACATATATTAATGACATGCGTCAAAATCTTATTTGACAATTAATTAATATGTATCAAATCAAATTTTATATCAAATACAAATACACATTAATTATTAATTGACAGAAATGCCCATAATGCATGTATTTTCGTTTAACCGTTTAAACGATTCGAATTAACTCATTTAATTTGGTGAAGTATTATGAATAATCTATATTATTCATAACGCGTTGTCCAAGTGCTCAACGAGTACACTTCATATTGTGAGACTCTCTAAGTTTAGGTTTATCCATCACAGAATCCAATTTCGTGTCCATAATTCACCCACTCATGAATTATGACGACCACTGATAATCTCGCTAAACTATGCAAGCCGAGGTCATTACATACGTATAATCCCTTCGTCACAGGCTATCGATATTATACCGGGGATATAGATAAGAACGTCAAATTTCTAAGGTATAATATAGTCGACTTTTAATTTACGATCTCTAAATAACACTCATAACTCACTTCCGAAGTATACCACGATCATGGATTTACTAGATCGCAAATACGTATATGATACATATGCCCTGTATACAGGACTGGTGGATTCTATCTGATGCTCACAGGATATCATGAGCATCAGTCCACACCTAACGAACAGACGGAGGTCTGTTCTAAATAGATCGGTGACGTGACTGCCATCAAAGTGTGAAAGATATCTCATATATCCACAATGGTATCTCAAGTCGAAGGACCACTATGCTACTCGACTCGAGAAGATTCCTATTGACATTGATGTACCATCTATTAGGAAATTTTCAGTGAGTCGTTCAGTGTTTATCAAATAAACACCTACACGTCTATATGAGTCTCCCAAGACTCATGGTTCATTGGGATAAACCATCGGACCAAGTCACGATATATGACATATACTGGTCTCAGCGGATTTTACTAACCAACCCATGTTAGTAAATCTTGACCGGGAACTTTATTTGAGAATATACTTCTAGTAGTGACACTTCCCAATGTCAATTACAAACTACTTTGTAACCGCACACTATAAATATATTATCGGGTTCTAATATATATATATTACTAACTTATATTTAGTTTCAATCTAATCGTAATTAGATCGAATATGTATATAAAAGCAAGAAGTATTACCATAAATAAGTAATATTATGGAAAAAAAAAAGAATTGTTCGTATTCATGAATCTGACATAAATACGATCCGGATTGGCACTCCGAGTACCAACCCTAACTCCCGGCACCAACTCATCAACTCGTTGATACCAAGCACTAGGGGACAGATGTTGATAGTGATTTTTGGACCTCAGGGTCCTTAGCAAGTTCAGAAGGGCATGAAGGGAATTTCCAGTTGGGCTCGGTAATCAAGGGCATCTAGCCCAGCATAGTGGTCGGGCTCGGTCCCTATTTCCTCATCGACCTGATGAGTAAAAATGTATAGAGAAGCATGGGGATCATGGACCTCAAGTCTGACCCGACCCGGTGGCTCGACACAAAGGGATGAAAGTTCTTACGGCCACCCGACCTGGTGGGGGAGGTCGGGGTGGACTAGATCAGGTAGGGGTGACATTGATCGGGACTGAGTATCGAGGTGTAAACACGACTTGGGGATTTGTGCCATCTTTATAGTCTTGATATGACATGAGTGGCTTGTAAGAATGTCTTCTGACACACGCCACCGAGTGAACGGGTGGATACAGGCTGACATCATAAATGTAGCGTGTGAAGTTTTCGAAGAAAGGGTTAGAGTTTAATGAACTGTCAGATGGCAGGTCTACTTTTGGCAGTGGCAGGATCACGTGGCTGACGTCACGAGGATAGTCGAATATTATTATTTTCTTTATTATATAAAGAGGTTGAGTGCATTTTTGTGGAGGTTAGCAATTTTCATTCTTAAAAGCTTGTAAGAGAGATAAAAAGCCTAATTTTTGAGAGGAGACACGAGAGAGGTCGGTCACACTTGTAATTTTGCTTTGGTCAGTCAAACCCTACCACTTTATAAAAACTTTTTTTCTTTGTGTCCGTGTACGTAGGTCATGATCCATTCCGCCGAACCATGTTAAATCCTCCGTTCCTATCTGTGTACTATTTGTGCTTTCTGCTAAGTTTGCTTTTGGTTCCCAACAAACCAAACAAATTCACAGTTGGAGGAAGATTGTTCGAGGAACGAATTTCCGGATTTGTTTCTAGAACGAAAATCAGCCGTAAACATCTTGTATGATTAAAATTTTGAGATTTTAATACCAATCAAACATGGATTTATTATAGATAGCTTTCTTTTTATTTTTGATACACAGAAAAATTAAGATCTTCTCAACCTTACGACGGTTCCATTGTATCTTGGAGATCAAGCTGAATTATCGAGTCGTTGTAGCGGGATATTATCTCATGAGGAGTGGAATTTGGTCTTAAGGAAGTGGTTCGTGCATGCCTTGGCGTTGTCTGCTCGTCTGTTTCAGGTCATCTTCAACAGCACCTGCATCGTGTGATTCAGTATTCAACATGCTGCTGTGCTTTTGAATTGGCTCACGACTGGTGTCTTCAAAAAGAAATGGTATTCAAAAAAATATAATTTAATTCTTGATTGGACCATTAAAAGAGACAGCTTGAAGATGGAACAGTTGTCGCTATGAAAGTGCTTTCAGTGGAATCAAAGCAAGGGAAAAAGAATTCATGCCAGAAGTTGCTTCTATAGCCAATATTTGTCATGAAAATCTTGTTAAGCTTCACGGTGATTGCATTGACGGGCCTTTCAGAATTCTTGTTTATGATTACATGCATAAAAACAACAGTCTCTCTCAAATTCAGAAGACTAGCAAACGGATAGTACAGATCCGGACAGTCAACCGCCAGCTCAATGGTTTTTTTATCAACTCCGATGACTTCGTCGGAGCAAGTCTCGAGAGATGAGATTTTTCCTGAAAGCAGGCAAATGGAGATCCATACAAAAGTAAACCAACTAGACCTGCTACGAGGCAGGAAAGCTGATGGAAAGATGATAAAGGCAGCGAATGGTGGGATGATGATGAAGTTCTTGATAAAGCGCCGATCAATAAATATACGGGCAGTGAGTGATAGCATCTTTCATGAAACCTCAAAGCAATATTCAAAAGATAGAAAAAGTCTTCTAAAGAGATGATTACTATTCAGATGTGTAAGACTTCGTTGTACTTCAATTTGTTGGTTTCTCATTATCAAGATAGTTGCCCTAATATTCTTATATTTTACTCATATTTCCAAGAAAATGATTAGTATTATAATAATGATGTGTCATAATACATATTAAACATATTAAATTACATTTTGTTTCATTTCAAAATATCAAAATTTATTAACCAACGGATCTATGTGCCTTTTCAAAACATTTATGTCATTTTCCCCTATAGGTTGAAATCCAACTGTCATTTTCCTTTATAATTATTGTGATCACCCATCCCACGTGGCAAGCCAACAAGGAAGAATGGGCTCCACACAGTCTGTTTTCACATGATACTGTGAGTTTGTTTGTACACGGTTCTCTTTCACTCCACAAAAAAGTTTAAAAAGTACAAATTTTTTAACGTTCTACGCCATTACAAAGGTCAACTATCAAGTTCCAAGAGGGGCAGAATCGTCAATCCACTAACTCCAAACTCGAATCTAATTACGAAAGTGACTATCGTATCGTATCTTCCTCCTACAAAGAAGAACAAGTGCAAACTGAAACAAACAAACAGAGTGCATAAACTAAATCTCTGCCTGAACTGTAACTCCTTGTGTGATTCGCCAAAAATTTATTTTTTCTTATTGGCATAAGCCAAATTCAAGAATAATCTCAAATGGGTTTCATTGAATTAGTGAAATCTATTAATTGGGAGCAAGAATCCTACCCAGCTTACGAGGATTTCGCCGTCATTCCTTTCTTTGCTCTTTACTTTCCCTCTGTACGATTCTTCCTTGAAAAATTTGTTTTCGAGGTACTTCCTTTCATTTTTTTTTAATTCTTTATTTATTTTTATTGCTATATTAATGTTTGACTTTTTACTACTTAGATTATTAGTAGCAAGTTTGTTCGGGTATTTGATCGACCTAGGTATGATTTTCAGTTCTTTATGATGGGTTGTGTTCTTTCTGTGTATCTTTTGTTGCTGTGTGTCCAATGTCAATTGGAGATAATTGTGTTTTATGAGTGGCAGTTTGGTTCAGTTTTATTTCTATCTTTTGGCTATTTGGATATTAGATAGACAAATATCTAACGTTGAGATATGTTATTTACTGATGGTCAGATGGATAACATTTCAGACAATTTGTTTTGAGGGGCGGCGTTTGAGTTGCCTAAAATTTTACGGGACCTAGACGAATTCTTAAAATGAGACCCCTAATAATAAAGGTTAAAAAATATACGAGTCATATTATACACGAAAAATTGAAATTTCTCTAAATTCGAGACCCCTAATTTTTAGTTAAATTGGAGACCTAGCCGACCGCCTATGTCGACTCTCCCCAGGGCCACACCCTTATTTGTTTTATTTAGATTCAAATTGGGAAAGGGCCATCTAGTATTGAAGTTGGTGATTTGATGTGAATTTTGCTCATCGTACACCTTTCAATTAGAAAAGTAGTGCTATGAGTCTGATGTCTAGATTCATGCACTTTCTGTGGAACTACCCTTAAGGATTTTCTTAGTAAAGGTTTTAGAGTGTGAAAGTAGTTCTCAATCTTGAATCCAGTGTATACCAAAGTGACCTTCAGGGATTATTATGAGAAGAAGAAAAAAAGATTCGACTACTAGCCATATAAGTGACTTCTTGGTGTGTTGCCAATTATCATAACTTTTCTTAAACTTCATTGTGGTAGGAACTAGAATTACTGGTGTGTTGGTCTTGAAGATCTGTAAGACTACAATACGAGTTAAGCAGAAGTGAAGCTTTTTTGTTTTGTTGAGGTAGATTTGCATCTCTGAGCACAAGTTAACAAAATACGAATGCTTCTCCTGTCAATTTTTATGCTGTGTTGAAAAATTAGTCCAAAAAAGAGACTTCTCTAGCTAAACTTCTTATGTGGAAACTTACACACCTTGATAGGGGTGGGCATTAACGGATTCGGATCGGATCGGACTGAATCCGAATCCGAATCCGATCCGATTCGATAAGAGATGATTTGTTTGGTTCGATTGGATTTTGAGTCTTTATCGGATCGGATCGGATTTGATCCGATAATTATCGAATCGAATCGAATTTATTCGATCCGATTTGATATCTTAACGAATCGGATAAATTCGATTTGATAACAGATCTGAATCCGATAGAGCATCCGATTTGATAATGAATCTGATAGTGGATTCGATTTGATAACGGATCCGATTCGATAACGGATCCGATTTGATAAAATTGATTTGAATTTTAAGTTATCCGATCCGATTCGATAAAATTGTTATGAATTTACAAATTTTCAGGTCAATTTTTCGAATCGGATTTGTTATCAAATCGAATCTACTATCGGATTTATTATCAAATCGGATTCTCTATCGGATTCGAATTTGATATCAAATCGGATAAAATCCGATTCGATCCGATAGTTATCAAATTTATCCGATTCGATCCGAAATTTGATAAACGGACCAAACACGATTTGATTGATTCGAGAGCCAGATCCGATCCGATCCGATGCCTAGTCCTACACCTTGAATAAGAATAACTACGAGGACATTGATTAAAATAGTGAGATAACATCATTGGCTTCTTGTAAATCCCTAAGGTATTGACAGAGGAAAATTTCTAACACCAACTAAAAGAACAGACTTTTGCTTGCTCCACTTCCCACTCCCTTCGATTCTAGGTTATGTTGTCAAATGCTGCGTGACATTGTTGAATTTTGGAAGTTTTAACTGTCCTTGTCTTGCAAACTTGAGATAATGATATGTGAAGATCATTTTATATATCTTTATCTATAGAAGTGATATGTGGAAACTTTCTTTTCATCTTTTAGCATCCTGCTACATTTAAGTGATGAGAGGGATACAAGCCCAAAATAGCTAGTAAGGTCTTCCGAATTGTGGATATTGTTACCCATTAATGCAAATTGAGATGATTCATATCTAGTGTTGATACTTAAATATGTTATCAATTTCTCTTAATTGCTTGAATTTTCTTCCCAGCCCTAGCAACAACTGCAATAATGAATGTAATTATACATTTGTGTATTAAGAAAACAAATTGTGAATGTGATTTATTTTCTTATGAGCTTGGTCCCTGGTCCCTGGTCCCTTTGTTTATATGTTCAAATCCTCTAACCTTTTATATTTCTTCTGTGAATTTTTTATGACTGACTGAAATGTATGTGTAACAGAAAGTTGCAAAGCGATTAATATTTGGCGGGCAATGTATGTTGGATTTTGAGACAAGTGAGAGAAAGAAGAAGATCAGAAAATTTAATGAATCAGCGTGGAAATGCGTGTATTTTCTTACAGCAGAGCTTCTGGCTCTCTCTGTAACTTATGATGAGCCTTGGTTGACAAACACTAAATGTTTTTGGGTGGGCCCAGGAGATCAGGTGTGGCCTGATCAAAAGATTAAGTAAGACTTTTTTTGCCCTGATTTATATATCAACTTCTTGGTGGTGTTTGCTAAATTTATTCCTTGGCTTAACTCTATCCTTGTAGTTAAGTTCTTTAAACGATTTGAAGATGTCTGCTTTATTACTCAATTGAGCAAGAATTTAATTTTCTTACAGGTTGAAATTGAAAATAGTATATATGTATGCTGCTGGATTTTACACCTACTCTATATTTGCTCTCTTGTTCTGGGAAACAAGGCGTTCTGACTTTGGGGTATCCATGGGCCATCATGTTGCCACTGTTATCCTCATTGTGCTGTCATACATATTTAGGTATGCTCTGATAGAATTTCATTACCGCTTGGTCTTGTTCTGTTTGCTAACACAGAGAGTAACTTGAGTTTGATTTTTACACGTTACTTGGGATGCCTTGTTTGAGGACAAAAAAGTGTGTAATCGCCATACAGATCCATTTGTATCCAATTCACATTTGTATATTTTACCAATATATTGATATTATTTGTTATCTATCACATTGTCTTGTGCAGATTTGCCCGTGTTGGCTCAGTTGTTTTAGCACTTCATGATGCCAGTGATGTGTTTTTGGAGATTGGGAAGATGTCCAAGTACAGTGGCGCTGAAGGAATGGCTAGCTTGGCATTTATTCATTTTGTTTTGTCGTGGATCTTACTCCGCCTTATTTATTACCCTTTCTGGATTCTTTGGAGTACAAGGTCTGTACAATTTGATGCCTAATTTATATTTGCAACCATTCTGTTGTAGTATTTTTATCAGCTCTTATTTGTTCATCTTTGCTAGGTCTGTACATTGAATTGCTTCAGGCCAACCTTAAATTGGTATCAATGGTCTTAAATCTCTATTTACTTTATAAACTGAAGTGCGTCATGATCTCTATTGCTTTAGATGAATAGTGATTGTCCAACTCCAGATCTTGAAACTATTGAAAGTTTTTCCCCTTATTTTTTGCTACAAGTGTGGTGCTGGTGGAAACCCTTTTTCTTATTTTGGTTATTCCTCTCTACAGTTAGGAGATATTGCTCTGGTTTCTTAAGGATAGATGAGTTTATTTGTCTCATTTCCTAAATAAAATTAAAAGTTTGTCTCTCTGACTTATTGTATAAACTAGATTAAAATTGGGATTGAAGTGAACATGCCTTCATTTATCTCTGTAATTCAGATAAATCCTTTGTATCCTTCTTTGATTTTTCTCTACATGGCAGCTATGAAGTCATCCTTACCTTGGACAAGAAAAAACATCCTGTCGATGGACCGGTATATTATTACATGTTCAATACTCTTCTATTTTGCTTGCTTGTTCTTCATATTTACTGGTGGGTATTGATATACCGGATGCTTGTTAAACAAATCCAAGCAAGAGGCAAAGTTAGTGAAGATGTTCGATCAGGTGATTATAAATTTTGTTCCATGAACGTTTTTGTATGTTGTAGATGGATTTCATATTTGCAGTTTACGAACAAGTTTTTTATATATAAAGGGGAAAATTATATATAGATTAAGCATGGGAGGGTTATCACTTATCACTTATCATTCACCTCAACTTAAAGTAAACACTCTTAGTTATCTTTCATTCTTTTTTGAAGTTAGTATCTCAGTTTACTAAGCATCTTTGATTGCTGTCTGGATCTGATCTTTTTGTCCCTTGCATTATTCCATGCAGACTCTGAGAGTGACAATGAACATGAAGATTGATCCGGAAAACAACAATTACAACCACTGCATGACTCCAGTAAAGGTAGTGTAATGTTTTATGGAGGCTGTTTTGACACCCATGGAGGATGTCAAATTTCAATATTTTTGTCTTAAATTGAAGAGCACAAGATACTTGAACTGGAATTTTTTATAATCGCTCACGCGTGCGCGCACACACACTGATGTTGCATGTCCAAATGTCTACAAGCAAATATTTCAAGGGAGAGAGTTAGATATAGGTCCAAATTACCTGGTGTCCACTATCCCTAATTTGATATATTGTTTCTAGATTGAGTTAACTGAAAACATCCTATTCTGCCATGTCTCCTGCAGGTACGAGCAGCCACAAATAACACGTTTCAGGCACCCTTTGACAAAGACGAAACACCTGGTGAGCTGAGGACTTCCCTTGTAATTGGCGGGACTCTATTAATTTTTAGAAACAGGTTGAAAACAATAGCAATTTGGAGAGTACAATTCTTGATATGAGATTTTGGTACCCTGCAATCCACCACCTTAGGATTTTACTGACCAACCTATGATTTGTTTCCAGAAAAAAATTTACAAGCTTGGGAAACAGTAATACTTGTGTCTGTTGCCGGATGTGAGTGAGGATTATTGGTCAATTCTTTTTATAACGAACTGAGGAACCTCGATTCAAATCTGTAGTCTTTCATCAACATTTCAAGTGTTCATGGTTGAGCCTGGTGTTGGTTAATGTAATTTTTTTTTTCTCAGTTTTAATTGCTTCTTAATACGTCTCATATATTTTCATAGCTAAACTTGACATAGTATATTCGTCTCATGTCTTTCATCAACATGCATTATTCTTGCTCTCATTTCTGGAAAAGTATCATTCTTTTGCTGATTGATTGTGGAAGCCACAACCAAAACTATTTTTCATCAGATTATTTTTTGGGTTGTGCAAATAAATGGATTTGTACTGAGATGTTATCATTAATCATTGGATTCCGGAAAAATTATATAATGTAATTATGATATCACGTCACTCATGTAATAATTTAATAATATCTTGTTACACGTGTTAAAATATATATTTTTTTTAAAAAAAACTACCAAATAAATGGTAGTTACATTTAATATGTCTCATATATCTTCATAGTTAAGCTTGACATACTATATTCGTCTCATATATCTTTCATCACACATGTCAAATGTTTATTAGTTAGTGGTATCATGTCACTCATATCCAAGTGAAAATTCTATTATATAACTGTGGTATCATATAACTCATACAACATTCCACTCATATTGTGGTAGTACATCACTCATATAAAGACGGTATCAAATAATTATCCCACCTTTATATTATAAGGAATTACTCAAGAGGAGAATGAAATTTCTCATACACTAGTTTCAAAATGTGCAAACTACAAAGTATTGAGAAACAAATATATTTTTAATAATTATCCATTTGATATTCAAAAAATTAAATGAGGACAATATCATTTAATTTTTGGAAATTTATTATTTTTTTAAAAAAAAAAAAAGAAAAAGAAAAACCATTTCTCATTATTATAGAAAAATCTTATCTCTTAACTTGTTTCCTCTTTAATAATAAGGTTTTGAGTTTTATTTCTCTTTAGTTATTTTTTTTCGACTAATAAGAAGTTTGTGTTGGACAGTTATGGCCCATAGCATCATTATTTATACAGATCATGGTGTTGTTGTACAAATTAACTATGTGACAAAGGAAATTGCTCTTTCATCATTTGTAATTAGATTACCAAGATGTATAAATGATGAAAAGTCCATATGATTAGTTCCGGATTGAGATGATATGAGACAGTATCAATCCACGAAGGTTTAATCATTAAATATCCCTAGTCGTAGTATTATCGAGATTGGACATCGATAATGCGGAATAGACTAGTATTACACTTGTGCGCGTTGTGGGAGCATAACGGCATAGTTCTCATATATTTTGGTATATGATACTCATGCAAGTGTAATAGGAGGTTGTGTTTACCGATGGTACGGAAACAGCTTCGCTATGGATAGACCCCTCAAAATTCCATTGGTAATATGACTATGTGTCTATGAAAGTCCGAATCAGGGTAGGTGTATTTGGTCTTAACCTGAGACTTGCACCGCTAATACTTGTGACAATCAATATACTTTGGTTTTGGTCGTCCAAGGCTTTAATCGGTTCTGTGTACGCCTCTTCTAGGTATATTGAGAATCATAGTGTATTGGGTGTGATGTCAAGACGGAAGTATCACTCCAGTCATAGTGGAGATGATGGTCACGTAGGATACGGAACTGGTGCTCTTATGTACTGCAATCATCGGGATAATATGACTAGGTCATGATTATCCGATTATAGAGACTAGTTACCAAATATCCGATATGTGCTTCGTACGGGGCAGACACAATTTCAGCCCCAGGCCTTGCACGTGACATCCGATGTTGGATCGTAATACGTAATACTACGTATACTACGCCTGATATAGATCACATATTCCAGTAAGAATATTTCTGGAGAATTGGGTAGGCACGGTGCTTTGCTAGAAGCCAACAATGTCTTGTAAATTGGTAAAAACGTAATACTAGGTACGTACGTGTTCGGATAGTCTGACGATCGGATTTACTGCCAACATATCCGGGGATCTCATGGGTCGCTTCCCGAAGATTCACCGATGACGTATGACTCGCACTTTATTAATTTGGGATTAATTATAAGAGAGAGAAAATTAATATGGGATTAATTACGGAGATATTTTATCTGGGATAAAATATTAATTAAAAAGAGAGAGAACGATTAATTTGGAATTAATCGATAAAATAATATATTCGATATATTATATGAAATTGGATTTCGACGCGGAATTGAAATTAGATTTTAATTCGGGCGAACGAGTGAATTTAGAATTAATTCGTTAGCGACGTGAATAATAATTTTGCTAGGCATAATTATTTAATTACGTCGCAACGGAAAATTCGTTAATTCGGAATTAGCGAACCCGAGCCCGGGAGTGTTTGCGGGCGCACTCGCATTTTGAATTCAAGTGCGGCCCACAAGTCACATCAAGCGTCAAATCACTAGTCAATCGATTGATGTGATGTCTAGTCACTTTGAGTGATTTGACAACTTGTCATGAGTGATTGATGGTGGTAGTTGGTTGGCTTTAATGCCTTGACTTTTTGAAAGTGAAAAATTGGTATATGTTTTAATTGATTTGGAAATCAATTAACCAACACACTTAACACATTTTCTCTCTTCTCTCCTCTTCCCTCTCACGCCAAAAGGGCTGTTTTCTTCTTCATTTTTTTGCATTTTGCCGAGAATACAAGGAGAAGCTTAGGTGATTTTTATGGCAAAAATTACCGAGTGCTAGCACACATCCAGAGTCTTACGAAGGTGATAGGGAAACCAACTTGTGAGCATGGAATCACTACACAAAGCTTGGAGCTTGGAGGACATCCATGGCCGAATTCTTGGAGCACAAAAGGAGCCTTTGTCGTGAGCCACCTTGGAGGAAAGCTTGAAGATTTTTGTTGTTCCTCGCATCGCATAACCGATCGTTGTAAGTATGATTCCGCCATGCTTTTACGAGTATTCACATATATGTTTCTTGCTTGAAATCGATCTTGGGACTAACTAGAAACTCAACAATGGTATCATAGCCATTTTGAGCATGAAACTTATTAGGGTAAATTTTTTTTTGGGTAAAATCAATTTGAGCATGATTTGATAAAATTGATTGATTGAGTATGCTTGGATGATGATGTACTGAAGTTGTATATGATCAATTTCATGAAATATTGATTGGATCAATTTTTCCCCAATATGTGAGGCTTGGCCGAATACATAATGATGCCCTAAGTCATGGTATTTTTTGATTTTGATCATTGGATGAGTTGGAATCATTTGGGGAATGTTGATTTGAGATTTAATTGGATTGAATTTTGAATTGGACAAATAATCCCCAAAATGTCGTGAATGTAATAACATGTAAAATGATTGATTTTTTGATTCAATTGTGTTGGACATGTTTTGATGATAAAGAGCATAATTAATTGAGTGAATTAGTATTTTGGAAATGTTAATTTGGTTAATTAATTATGGCATAGACTTTGGTTAATTTAATTATGAAATTTGAAATTTTGGAATTAAATTAATTGGGCTTATTTGGAATTGGGCTTTTAAAGTTGTAATTGGGCTTAATGGGCTTGGTTGGGCCAAGTTTGGTTTAGGCTAATTGGTTGGATCCAATTGGGCCCAAAACCATATCCATAAAGTCCAATTATGACTTAATGGACCTTTAATTAAATTGGGCCTAATGGGCCTAAATTGGTTTCTTGGCAAATAAGGGTGATTCCTTAAATGAGCTTTGGTATTTGGGTTTGACCCCTATTGACCAAAAGTCCATGCCTTATGAAATTAATTAAAAGCCCATTGGACTTTAATTAAATTGACATTGGATGTTAATCGGGCTTTGAGACCCGTAACGATTAGATTTAGAATCTAAGTCGTAAAGGCACATTAAAAAGTTTAATATTTAATTTGGAATTAAATATAGAATTAGTATTAAATACTTATTAAATTGGATTTAATGTTGTAGTTTAATATAATTCAAGAATTCGTACTTTGAGTACTTATTCGCAAAACGAGTTGGACTAGCGCAAAATCAAATCGTTGTTTGAATATTGGATGGTCATTAAATTATCAGATTAATTAATTGGATTAGATTGATTGATAACATGCTTGTGTGAATACATGGATGCGATGTATGAATAATGTATATCGGATGGATATTAGATGGGTGAGGGAAATTTTGGAAACTGTTGTAATAAATTTAGAATTTATTAAATTGGACCTGCGTGTCCAGCCTATTACCTCTTGACTCTGTGTATTTCTCTTCTCACCTATTCCCCTCAATGTAAATGAGGTTTCTTTAGAAGTGTTATGTAATCGGGTAGAAGTAATACTTGTGCTAGCGGGAGAGAGGAAATGGAGAGATTTGTTCCAGGAACAATGTGTTAACAAATAGCTCAAACTGATTTAATCAGTTGAGACTTGTAAGTGGCATTGTTGTCTGGGACACAATTAACAAGACTCGTATATCCACACTTTCGAAGAGTGGATACTAGGACGGATTTGATTCCATTCAAATAATGTCTACGAATCTAGTTTATTGGGCAAAGTGCCTAAAACACTTCTTACTTGGTAAAAGTGCAATTGCCACCGATCTGTTAGCCATCGTTCATAGTGACGTAAGTGGGCCCAGGTCTAGCTAGGCTAGAGGTGGATATGAATATTTCGTGACCTTTACGGATGTGGCATCGCATTATGGTTATGTGTTTCTTTTGAAACACAAATCAGAAACTTTTGATGAATTCAAAGAGTTTCGACACGAAGTAGACAAGCAGGTCGGCTAAAGTATTAAACCGTCACGGTTAGACCATGATGGAAAATACTTAAGCAATAAGTTTCTTAAATACTTGAAAGATTATAGTATTCTTTCAATGAGGACTCCTCCCGGAACACGTCAGTTTGACGGTGTGTCCGAACGGAGAAACCGAATTTTGTTAGACATGATAAGGTTAATCATGAGTCGCTCTGAGCTACCATTTTCTTCTGGGGATAAGCATTAAACAGTGCAAAACTTATTTTGAATAAGGTTCCATAAAAATCTGTTTGACAGACTTCATATTAGATATGAACAGGAAAGAAACCGGGTTTTCTCATTCCTGTAGATTTGGGAATGCTAGGCATATGTTTGGATGATACCAAACTAAAACCCAAATTGGATAAGTGCCTAAATTGTAGGTTGTCCTAGGGAAACCAAAGTATAGTACTTATACATATCACATGAGAATAATATAATTGTTGCTCACCATGCAGTCTTCCTAAGAGGAATACCTGTATGCAGTGGTAAATAGGAGGAAAGTAAAACTCGATGAAAATCAGAGTAATACTGTTCCAGGCACCGATTCTTCAATGGAACACAAATAGTTCATCAAGGATGAAACTATACCAATAATCTTCTAATACACAAGAACCGCGTAAGTTGGAGAAAGTCAGAAAACAACTTGGGAGGTATGAGTTTCTGATCTCACCTCATAAAAATGTCAATCTTATTGAGGAATACGAACTGACTACATATGAGGAAGTGATACAAGGTATCGATTCCCTATTATGGCAAAATGCCAAGATGTCCAAAATGGATTCCATGTATAACATCCAAGTTTGGATACTAGTTGATGTACCGCAAGACATTGTGCCTATTGGTACTATATAAGTCTTCAAGGAAGGCATACATGGACGACAACATACCAACGTACTAAGCTAGGCTTGTAGCGAAAAGGTATCGTTATCAACATTGTGTCGATTATAACGAAACCTTTTACTTGTTGCCATAGTTAAATCCATTTGGATAATGCTTGCTAATGCTGCATGTTTCATTCATGAAATATGGCAGCTGAATGCCAAAACCGCTTTCCTTAACGGAAACCTTTTGGAAGATGTTTACAACATCCTGACGGTTTTGTCGTACCAAAACTAGCAAACAAGGTTTGCAGGTTATTCGATCCATGTATGGATTGAAGCAAACATTGCATTCTTGGAACTATCACTTTGATGTAATCATAATAGTATATGATTTAATTCAAAACGAAATTAATTCTTATGTATATAAGGAGGTTACTGGGAACGCACTGACAATGAATGTCCTATACAATGATGATATATCATTTCTTGGAAATGATATTCCCTTAAAATAAATCGGTGAAAGCTTGGCTTTCATGAAAATTCTCCGTAGAATTCTTGGGAGAGACAACCTTTATTCTAGGAATAAGGATCTACTGGGATAGATCTAAAGATTGTTAGCACTCTCCGAGAACTCGTACATTGAAATAAATGTACGCGACCTGATGTCTCATATGCTTTGAGCATATGGAGTCACAATCAGGCCAATCCAAGTGATAGTCACTGGATTGATATTAAGAACATCCTTTAGTATCTTAGATGAACTAAATATGCTTTCTTAGACTATGGAGAAGGAGAACTTGAAGTGACTGGGTTCATTGCTGCAAGTTTCCTAACCGATAAAAACGACTATAAGTCGTAACAACGGTACTATACAGTTTGAATAACGGAATAGTGAGCTGGAAATCTTCCAAGCAAGATACTGTTATTGAATAAACAACAAAAGTGGATTATTGCAACAGCTGAGGCAACAATAGAAGCCTTTTGGATCGATAATAATCCTAATCAGATTAGGAGTAGTTCTGTTAGCAGCTGAGCTAGGCTACAGCACAGGCTAAAGAATTAATGGTCTCATCAACGATCTAGATACATACTTCAATTATTCATCTAATTCGTTCGGATCATACATCATGGCGATATGATGATCGAATAAATTGCATCAGATGATAATCATGTGAATCCGCTGACGAAAGCTTTTTCTCAGCAGAAGTTTGAGCGAACCGTACATAGTTCGGGTGTAGGACACTTGAGTGATTGGCTATAGGCCAAGTGGGAGATTGTTGGACAGTTATGGCCTATAACATCACTATTTGTACAGATCATGGTGTTGTTGTACAAATTAACTATGTGACAAAGGAAATTTCTCTTTCATAATTTGTAATTAGATTACCAAGATGTATAAATGATGAAAGGTCCATATGATTAGTTCCGGATTGAGATGATATGAGACAGTATCAATCCACGAAGGTTTAATCATTAAATATCCCTAGTCATAGTATTATCGAGATTGGACATCGATAATGCGGAATAGACTAATATTACACTTGTGCGCATTGTGGGAGCATAACGGCATAGTTCTCATATATTTGGGTATATGATACTCATGCAAGTGTAATAGGAGGTTGTGTTTACCGATGGTACGGAAACAGCTTCACTCTGGATAGACCCCTCGGAATTCCATTGGTAGTATGACTATGTGTCTATGGAAGTCCGAATCAGGGTAGGTGTATTTGGTCTTAACCTGAGACTTGCACCACTAATAGTTGCGACAGTCAATATACTTTGGTTTTGGTCGTCCAGGGCTTTAACCGGTTCTGTGTACGCCTCTTCTAGGTATATTGAGAATCATAGTGTATTGGGTGTGATGTCAAGACGGAAGTATCACTCCAGTCATAGTGGAGATGATGGTCACGTAGGATACGGAACCGGTGCTCTTATGTACTGCAGTCATCGGGATAATATGACTAGGTCATGATTATCCTATTATAGAGACTAGTTACCAGAGATCTGATATGTGCTTCGTACGGGGCAGACACAATTCCAGCCCTAGGCCTTGCACGTGACATCCGATGCTGGATCGTAATACGCAATACTACGTATAGTACGCCTGATATAGATCACATATTCCAGTAAGAATATTTCTGGAGAATTGGGTAGGCACGGTGCTTTGCTAGAAGCCAACCATGTCTTGTAAATTGGTAAAAACGTAGTACTAGGTACGTACGTGTTCGGATAGTCTGACGACCGGATTTACTGCCAACATAACCGGGGATCTCATGGGTCGCTTCCCGAAGATTTACCGATGACGTATGACTCGCACTTTATTAATCTGGGATTAATTATAAGAGAGAGAAAATTAATCTGGGATTAATTACGGAGATATTTTATCTGAGATAAAATATTAATTAAAAAGAGAGAGAATGATTAATTTGGATTTCGATATATTCGATATATTATACGAAATAATATAATATATTAAAAAGAGATATATTATACGAAATAAATATATTCGATATATTATACGAAATTGGATTTCGACGCGGAATTGAAATTAGATTTTAATTCGGGTGAACGAGTTAATCTAGAATTAATTCGTTAGCGATGTGAATAGTAATTTTGCTAGGCATAATTATTTAATTACGTCGCAACGGAAAATTCGTTAATTCGGAATTAGCGAACCCGAGCCCGAGAGTGTTTGTAGGCGCACTCGAATTTCAAATTCAAGTGCGGCCCACAAGTCACATCAAGCGTCAAATCACTAGTCAATCGATTGATGTGATGTCTAGTCACTTTGAGTGATTTAGACAACTTGTCATGAGTGATTGATGGTGGTAGTTGGTTGGCTTTAATGCCTTGAATTTTTGGAAGTGAAAAATTGGTATATGTTTTAATTGATTTTGGAAATCAATTAACCAACACACTTAACACATTTTCTCTCTTCTCTCCTCTTCCCTCTCACGCCGAAGGGGCTGTTTTCTTCTTCATTTTTCTGCATTTTGCCGAGAATACAAGGAGAAGCTTAGGTGATTTTTGTGGCAAAAATTAACGAGTGCTAGCACACATCCAGAGTCTTACGAAGGTGATAGGGAAACCAACTTGTGAGCATGGAATCACCACACAAAGCTTGGAGCTTGGAGGACATCCATGGCCGAATTCTTGGAGCACAAAAGGAGCCTTTGCTGTGAGCCACCTGGAAGGAAAGCTTGAAGATTTTTGTTGTTCCTCGCATCGCATAACCGATCGTTGTAAGTATGATTCCACCATGCTTTTACGAGTATTCACATATATGTTTCTTGCTTGAAATCGATCTTGGGACTAACTAGAAACCCAACAGTTTGACCTAAATTTTTCTCATTTTTACTCTTATAAAGCAAAAATAAAAATAAAAATAAATTTACTGTTGATGTTACGGTTCACATGAACAATAATTTTTCTTTAAAAAATAAGGGGATAGGCAAGCTCAAATACAATTTTAGCCTTTTATCTTCACTTTGGGCATTACATTTTTAAAATACTTATTTTTATTTTAAATATATACTAAATAATAATTCCTTTTTATTTTTTTTTTGGTGCGCGAATAACACCATTATAGTTATATTATTCAGACACACTTAATTGACACTTATTTTATGACTATGGGTAGAAAATATAGTCACAATATGACTCGACTGTACTTAATGTGTTTGGAGATCGGTAATGTGACCAGGGGTTGGCAATGTGATTGAGAAATTAATGTGATTGGGGCCACAAATGTGACTGATGGTTGGCGATATGACAGAGGTCACAACTGTGACTGAGGTCACAATTATTACTGTACTCAATATGAATGAGGTAGACAATGTGACTGAGGTCACAATTATGACAGTACTTAATACGACTTAATGTCGGTAATGTGATTGAGGTAACTAATGTGTCTGACATCACAAATGTGAATGAGAGTCGACAATGTGATTGAGGTCATAATTGTGACTATGCTTAGTTTGATTGAAAGCCGGTAATATGACTGAGGTCCCAACTGTGACTGTGCTCAATATGACTGAGGGTTTACAATGTGATTGTGTTTAATGTGACTAAAGTCACAAATATGGCCGAGGATCAGTAATTTGATTAAGCTCGTGATTGAGGCACACCCATGACTAAATTTTTCAGTCACCCTACTGATAGTCACATTATGAATGTGGATAAAAATATGACTATGACCGAGTTCTTTGTGACTTAATTAAAATGTTATTTAGAATGTGCTTAATGTGATTGACGGTCGGCAATATGATTGAGGTAAAAATTATGACTGTAGATAAACAATGTGATTGAGGCACACATAACGTGACTTTCAATTACCAATGTGACCGAGGATAAAATATGACTATTACGAAAGTCAGTATAAGGTACATGCAACATAACAACTTTAGGGATAATTTCAACCTTATGTAAGTCTATATTTGAGTGAGGTTTGCTGATTAAAGTTGTAGATATGTATGTTAAGTGTATGTATATTTTTACATATTGTGATTTTGAGTCCGGATGAAAAAGATATAAGTGTTTAGAAATGACTAGTTTGAAATTAGTATTCTCTTATAAATATGAGATCATTTTTACTCATTTTTTAATCGAAAAACGTTGACAATTGATCTTATTTTAAAGATTATGATTTATACATCGATAATATATAATTTTTTTTCATGAAACACTTTATATTTTGATAGATATTTAAGTTTTAAAGTAAAATTAAAAAAAATAAAGAGAGAAAAATTTGCACTCATAGAGGGGTGTGTGTTTTAAATTTTCTTTGTCTCTTTTAGGAATTTTACACCTATAGACTAAATGTAAAATTTTAAATTTAAGTTGAGTTAAATAGGAAAGCTTATATCCTAATTGGGTTTTCTTTTTATTGAAAACCCCTTTAATTTTTGAATAATGAAAATAGATCTTCTCTATCTACTTTTGTTATCAGTAAATTTCCCCCAATGACGAAAAAGCCGAACGTATCAAATGACGAAAAGACATGATGTATCTAAGGACGAAAAGGCATGGCGATGTTCTAGATGGGATGAAGAAAAATTCAGCCCAGAAAGACTCAACTCAGGACGATTCAAGAAATAAGTAAAGAACGATGAGAGAAGAATAGCGAAGGTACCATGGCTAACTATGAGTAAACACTCTTACGGTTATTCACAGTCAGACAAGAACCCCCACGATCTAGCAAGTTACCCAGCAGTTACATACACGATCTAGCGGTTGCGCGCATGATCCAGCAGTTACATGTGAGTAGGGAACGTGGGGGTTTAATGGGCTGAAGACGGCGAAACCGTTCGAGCATTTGGCGAAACCATGCACTATAAAAGTCTCAAGTATAGCAAGAAAAAAAGAGAAAGAAATGAAAAGACTCAAAATGAGCAAGTAGTTTAATTTCTTAGCTTTGTAATATTTAGGGCTGTAATTTGTGTACTTGTGCCCCTTAGAGGCATTTTCTTAGAATCAATCACCCATTTCTAGGACCGTGTCTTATGAGGTTTGGACCTTACACGCGTATTAACTTAAAATTGTGCAAACAACTTTATTATGTTAATTGTGGAATATTTTTGGTATGCAGAAAGAAAGTATGTAAGGTTCAAAACTCTTGAAAAAAAATCCTCAAAATGGGTGTCTGATTTTATTGAGGAATGCATTCAAGGTGCACAAGCACACAATCCTAATTAATTGATCAAGAAAGGAAAATTACATTTGCTCATAAGAGTCTTTCGATTTTTCGTGTCCCTTTATTTAGATTTGACTTTGAGCTTATATAGTGGTGCAAATAAATGTCTGGTAACAGCTTGAGTGGTTGAATCACCATGTTCTGTAATTTCTTATTTCTTCATATGTTAGCTATGAAAACTGCTCCAATCCCACCTCTAACCTCTGGTAACTGCTGGGTCGTGTGGTAACTCTTAGGTCATGCCCCTAATTGTGACTTACTACCAATAATAATTGCTACAATCGTGATTCACGTAGATTTATTACTTGTGATAACTATTAAGGTTGGTGCTCATAGTGCCAATCCAGATCGTATTTATGTCCGATTCATAAATATGAATAATTCTTTTTTCCATAATATTAATTATTTAATGGTAGCACATCTTGTCTTTTATATACATATTCGATCTAATTACGATTAGATATCTAATTATGATTATATTGAAACTAAATCTGATTTAGTGATACGTGTATATTAGACAAAGACCCTAGGATTTACAATGTAGTACGCAGTTACAACGTAGTTTGTAATTGACATTGGGAAGCGTTACTATAAGTAGTATATCCTTAAATAAAGTTCCTCGTCAAGATTTGCTAACACGGGTCGGTTAGTAAAATCCACTGAGACCAATACATGTCGTATATCGTGACTTGGTCTGATGGTTTATCCCAGTGAACCATGAGTCTCCGGAGACTCGTATAGACATGTAGGTGTTTATTTGATAAACACTGAACGACTCACTGAAGATTTCCTAATAGATGGTACACCAACGTCAATAGGAATCTTCTCGAGTTGAGTGAGCATAGTGGTCCTTCGACTTGAGATACCACTGTGGATATATGAGTTATCCTCCACACTTTGATAGAAGTCAAGTCACCGATCTATTTAGATCAGACCTTCGCCTGTTCGTTGGGTGTGGACTGATGCTCATGATATCCTGTGCGTATCAAGATAGAATCTGTCAGTCCTGTGTACAGGGCATATGCATCCTCCACGTGTTTGCGATCTAGTAAATCCATGGCCGTGGTATAACTTCAGAAATCAGTTTCGAGTGTTATTTAGAGGTCGTAAATTTAAAAGTGGACAATATTATACCATACGGATTTGACGTAAATTAGCTATATCCCAGGTATAATATGGATAGCCTGTGATGGAGGGATTATACGTATGCAATGACCTCGACTTGCATAGTTTAGCGAGATTATCTGTGGTCGTCATAGGACATGAAATTGGATTTCGTGACGGATAAACCTAAACTTACAAAGTCCCACAATATGAAGTGTACTCGTTGAGCACTTAGGCAACACGTTATGAATAATACAGATTATTCATAATACTTCACCGGATTAAATGAGTTAATTCGAATCGTTTAATCCTTTAAATGAAAACACATGCATATGGGCATTTTTGGTCAATCATAATTATTATGTATTTGTATTTGATACATGATTCGATTAGATACACATTAATTAATTGTCAAATGAGACTTTGACACATGCCATTAATATATGTATTTGTTATTTAATGTAAATAAAAATACATATTTTATAATAATTATATTAATTAATTATTTAGATATTTAAATGTTAAATATTTAAATAATTAAATGATAAACTTTTTCATAATAATTATGATAAATGTTTAATTATAATTGGTTACATGTGGCATGCTTTAATTAAACTTTAGGTGTGCAAATATGTTTTGTTAACATAAAGTTTAATTATATTTAATTGAATTAAAATGTCAAAAATGACCAAAATGCCCCTAAAGTTGGTCAACCATGATTTTTAGGTTATAAAATTTTATTTTCTCATTTACTAAGCTTAGCCATGGCCGAAACATCTTCAAAATAAAACACCCTCAAATTGTTTGATGATTCAACAAAGAAAAGGAAGAAAATCAAGAAAAAGCCCAAGGAAATTTAGAGATTAAAGGTAATCTTCAATATCCGTAAGCTTTGAAAGCATGTTTCATGTTCTTAAATATCTAGTAAGATTCTAGGGTTTCTTCTTTTCTTTAGAATTTGGGTGTTTTTGATTTGGAAGATGGATTGGAAGGTTTTGAGCATGTGTGAAGTGATATTGAATGATATTATTGTAATATTGATTCAGTTTTTTCATTTGATGATATGATGTCATTCTAGAGTGTTATGACCACTCTTGTAATGCCTAGAATTTTTCTTGGGTGGTTCATTTGTGGTGACTTTGGTTGGTGGTAAGATTAATTAGATTAATGATGGAAAATTGGATTTTAAGCATGAAAATTGATATATTTTACTTCTGGATCAGATATGGAAATACTGTGTATTTGGTGATGAAAAATATGTCATATGAATGTATTGGATGTGTTTTGAGTGTTGGAACAATTACCAGAAATTGTTTCGGAGTTGAAATAAGCGAAAACGGCGTTACCGGGTGACTTTTGAGCCAACCGGGTGACGGCTGCCCAAACAGTGAATTTGTCACTATTTGGGCAGCCCATGAACTGTCCTAATACTATTGGGGCTAACTTGGGCATCCCTCATGTGTATTGGGTAGTCGGTTCGGTCAAAAACAGATTTTATGCCATTTTGCGGTAAAACATTTTCGTAAAAGTTTCGCTATGTTCTCAATTATTTATGTCGTTATTGTTGGAGTTTCTACGTCCCGAGGATCGAATACAAAGCAAGAAATACATGTGCGAATACAACAAGGAAGTTGCGAAATACTTACATCGATCGGTTGAGCGACGCGGTAGGCAACAAAAACTATTTTTTGACTCCATGGACTGTTCGGCAGTGAGCTGCTGTGGCTCCTCCAAATTCGGCCATTGTTGCTCCTTGAACAAGCTCCAAGCTTCGTCAAACGATTCCAAACTCATGGGTGGACTTCCCTATCACCTTCGCATGTCTCTCGGAGTGCTAGCTCTCACGAAATTTGCCACATATTTGCCACACTTTTGCTTCCCATCTCACCGTTTCTGCCCAGCAAAAACCAGTGAAGAAAATGGCAGTTTTTGCCGAGAGAGAGGAGAAGAAATTGGAGAGAGAGAGATGATTAAATGTGTTGTTTTGTTTTAAGTGTATCTAATACACTTTATCCATTTTCAAAAAACAAATAAATGAATTACCAAATATTTGGCTTTCCAAAAGTCAAATACAAAATCTTTCCAACAACTCCAACAACTCACATCACTCACATCACTCAATCAAGTGACAACTTGTCACATCACTCAAAGTGACATTTGATTTGACGCTTGATGTGACTAATGATTTGACGCTTGATGTGACTTGCGTGCCGCACTCGAATTCGAAATACGAATGCGCTTGCAAACACTCTCGGGCTCGGGTTCGCTAATTCCAAATTAACGAATTTTCCGTTGCGACGTAATTAAATGATTATTCCTAGCAAAATCACTATTCACATCGCTTACGAATTAATTCTAAATTAATTTGTTCGCCCGAATTAAAATCTAATTTTAATTTCGCATCGAAATCCAATTTCGTTTAATATATCGAATATATTAATTTATCGATTAATTCCAAATTAATCGTTCTCTTTCTTTAATTGATATTTTATCCCAGATAAAATATCTCCGTAATTAATTCTAGATTAATTTTCTCTCTCATCATATTAATCCTAGATTAATTAAAAGTGCGAGTCATACGTCATCGATGAATCTTCGGGAAGCGACCCATGAGATCCCCAGATATGTTGGCAGTAAATTCGGTCGTCGGACTATTCGAACACGTAAGTACCTAGTACTACGTTTATATCGATTTACAAGACAAGGTTGGCTTCTAGCAAAGCGCTATGCCTACCTAATTCTCCAGAAATATCCTTACAGGAATATAAGATCTATATCAGGCGTAGTATACGTAGTATTGCGTATTTCGATCCAGTATCGGATGATCACATGCAAGGCCTAGGGCTGGTACAGTGTCTGCCCTGTACGAAACATATATCGGATTACGAGCAACTAGTCTCTTTATTATCGGATAATCATGACCAAGTCATATTATCCCGACGGTTGCAACCTTTTTAGAGAACCAGTTCTGTATCCCTACGCGATCATCAACTCCATATGACTGAGTGACACTTCCGTCTTGACATCACACCCAACACACTACGATTCTCGATATACCCAGAAGAGGCGTACACAGAAACCGGTTAAAGCCCTGGACGACCAAAACCAAAGTATATTGATTGTCGCAAGTATTAGCGGTGCAAGTCTCAGGTTACGACCAAATACACCAACCCTGATTTCAGACTTCCATAGACACATAGTCATACTACCAATGGAATTCCGAGCGGGTCTATCCAGAGCGAAGCTGTTTTCCATACCATCGGTAAAACACAACCTCTTATTACACTTGCATGAGTATCTTATACCCAAATATATGAGAACTATGTCGTTTGTGTCCTCACAACGCGCACAAGTGTAATACTAGTTTTTTACATATTTATCGATGTCCAATCTCGATAATACTCTGACTAGGGATATTTAATGATTTATCCTTCGTGGATTGATACTGTCTCATATCATTCTCAATCCAGGAACAAATCACAGGGACCTCCTATCATTTATATATCTCGGTGATCTAATCACAAATTATAAGAGTGCAATATCCTTTGTCACATAGTTAATTTGTACAACAACACCATGATCTTTACAAATAGTGACGCTATGGGTCATAATTGTCCAACAATCTCCCATTTGGCCTATAGCCAGTCACTCGAGTGTCTTATACCCGAACTATGTACGGTTGGCTTAAACTGCTGAGAAAAGGCTTTCGTCAGCGGATTTGCATGATTATCGTCTGATGCGATTTATACGATCATCACATCGCCACGATGAATATCGAAGTATGTATCTGGATCGTTGATGAGACCATTAATTCTTTAGCCTGTGCTGACGCCTAGCTCAGCTGCTAACAGAACTATATCTAATCTAATTAGATTTTGTATCAACCCAGAAGGCTTCTATTGCTGCCTCAGCTGCAGCAATAACCCGCATTTGTTGTTTATTCAGTAACAGTATCTTGCTTGGAAGATTTTCAACTCACTGTTTCGTTATTCAAACTGTATAGTACCGTTTGCGACTTATAGTCGTCTTTACCGGTTTGGAAACTTGCTACAGTGATCCCAGTCACTTCAAGTTCTCCATCTCCATAGTTAAAGATAGCATCTTTAGTTCTCTAAGAAACTAACGGATGTTCTTAATATCAATCCAGTGACCATCACTTGGATTGGCCTGATTGTGAATCCATATGCTCAAAGCGTATGAGACACCAGGTCGCATATATTTTTCAATGTACGAGTTCTCGGAGAGTTTAACAACTTAAATCTATCCCAGTAGATCTTTATTCCTAGAATAAAGGTTGTTTCTCCCAAGTATTCTACGGAGAATTTTCTTGAAAGCCAAGCTTTCGCCGATTATATTATGGGAATATCATTTCCAAGAATGACATATTATCATTATCTTATAGGACAATCACTGTCAGTGCGCTCTCCCATTAACCCTCTTATATACACACAGAATCATTTTTGTTTTGAATTAAATCATAAACTATTATGATTACATCAAAACGATAATCCAAGAACCTATGCTTGCTTCAATCCAAACATGGATCGAACAACCTGCAAACCTTATTTGCTAGTTATGTTACAACAAAACTGACAGGATGTTGTAAACATCCTCCAAAAGGTTTCCTTTTCAGGAAAGCGATTTTCCCGTTCAGCTGTCATATTTCATAAATGAAACATGCAGCATTAGCAAGCATTATCCAAATGGATTTACCGTGGCAACAGGTAAAATGTTGAATCGTAATCAACACAATGTTGATAACGATACATTTCCGCTAAAAGCCTAGCTTTGTACATTGGTATGTTGCCATCCAGTATGTCTTCCTTGAAGACTCATATAGTACACAATAGGCACAATACCTTGTGGTATAACAACTAGTGTCCAAACAAAGTTGTTATACATGGAATACATTTCGGACTCTTGGCACTTTGCCATAATTAAGGAGTCGATACTTTGTATCACTTCCTCATACGTAGTCAGTTGGTTTACCTCAATAAGATTAACATCTTTATGAGGTGAGATCAGAAACCCATACCCCAGGTTGTTTTCTGACTCTCTCCGACATACGCGGTTCTTGTGTATTCGAAGATTACTGGTATTGTTTCATCCTTGATGAACTATTATGTTCCATTAGATTCGGTGCCTGGAATAGTATTACTCCGATTTTCATCGAGTTTTACTATCCTCCCATTTACCACTGCATATCGGTATTCCTCTTAGGAAAACCACATGGCGAGCAACAATTAAATTGTTCTCTAGTGAGTTGTATAAGTATTATACTTATGGTATCCCTAGGATAACCTACAATTGGCACTTATCTAATTTGGGTTTTAGTTTGGTATCATCCAAACATATGCCTAGCATTCCCAAATTATCAGGAATGAGAAACCTGGTTTCTTTCCTGTTCATATCTAATATGAGATCTGTCAAACAGATTTTTATGGAACCTTATTCAAAATAAGTTCTTGCACTGTTAAAGCGTATCTGTTGAAGGAAATGGTAGCTCAGAGCGACTCATGATTAACCTTATCATGTCTAACAAAATTCGGTTACTCGGTTCGGACACATCGTCAAATTGACGTGTTCTGGGAGGAGTCCTCTATGAAAGAATAATATACTCTTTCAAGTATATTAGAAATTTATTGCTTAAGTATTTTCCATTACGGTCTCACCGTGACAGTTTAATACTTTAGCCAGTCTGTTTATCTACTTCGTGTCGAAACTTTAAAAGTTTCCTATTTGTGTTCTTAAAGAAACACATAACCACAACGCGATGCCACATCCGTAAAGGTCACGAAATATTCATATCCACCTCTAGCCTAGCTAGACATGGGCCCACTTGCTTCACTATGAACTATGGCTTAACTGATTGGTGGCATTTACACTTTTACCAAGTAAATAGTATTTTAGGCACTTTGCCTAATAAACTAGATTCATAGACTTTATTTGAATAGGATCAAATCAGTCCTAGTACCCACTCTTCAAAAGTGTGGATATACGAGTCTTGTTTAATTGTGTCCCAGACAACAATGCCGCTGAAGTCTCTTCTGATCAAATCAGTTTGAGTTATTTTGTTTGTCATGTTATATATTTGAGATTTATTTATATTCAAAATATAAATGCTGTTATTCACATCTAATGTGTTTACCTCAATATCATCTTTCTATAATAAAACACTTTAGTGTTCTAGAATATAAAGGTTCACCCGCAGCGGGTTAAACACTGCTATTGAGATAATGTTTCTAGTCAAACTAGTTACATTATAACAGTTCCCTAATTTAAGTACACACCCGAGGGTAGTTCCTAAAATTTAGGTATCTACGGTTAAAACAGCGACTTTCGTCCCATTTCCGATTCGCAGATTAAATCTCAATCTGAAGTCAGTAACCTGCTCATAGCAGATTCTAAACATCAATACATATTTATGTATCACACTAAGTATCTAAAATCCAATTTCAATACTAGTAGCGAACATATTTATGACAAACATATTTGAAGTCAGAGCCTTGCCCGTTCTTCAATTCCTTTATGTCTGCTTTGTCCAAACGGCAGTCACGCTTCTGCGATCCCGTTTGCCACAATTTAGGCAGACATTTTGGGATATGTCCTTTATCTTCCCAGAAGACTATAATGATTTTGCCTTTGCCCTTTTCAACATTCCGGAAGTCTTTGGCCAAGCCTTGGACTTCTAGAATATCGAAGTAAGGTGCGCCTTGCGCTTCTTGTCTTATTGCAAATTTTGACTTTGTCTCCTTGAGAATAGTCATTAACTCTCCAAGAGTTATTATTGCAATTTGTACTTCTAAGATCTAATAAGATCTATGAAGATCCTTCAATTTCTTTATCATACTTTAAGGATTTAATCCTTAGTTCTGATTAAGAAATTAAGAAGTCTACTGACAAGTTTAATGGATTAAGCACTAAAGTTATCATCACATGAATCTTCCAAAGATCATGCTCTACTAATTGCTTAACTTCGGACTTAGGCATAATATGTTATTTTATCAAATAAAGTAACTTATTAGTTTCCAGGACTATCCTGAAATTATTCCCAATTTGAAAATTAAACCATTTAAATACATTTTCCCTAGGATTATGCTTTAAATGTCAATCTTTCAATTTCATCTTGATTCTAATAGTCCAACTATTTAATCAACGATTTTGGTACTATTTATTATAATGATTATTATAATCCAACTATATTAATCAACTATAATTAATTAAATCAAATATATTGATTACTATAATCAAATTATATAACCAACTATAAATGAATTATTTCAATACAGTCCAACTGTTCATTAAAACAACAATTTAAATATTAGTCCAACTAACATTTAATTTATTTGACGAATGATATTTGTTTGAGCGCGTATGACAAGTAATTAAACAAATATTGCAAATTCAATTCTTGCCTCCCACTATTTTTCGGCGAGCCTCTAACCCTCTGTCGAGTACTCGGGAAACCGTGTTTCCTAGCAGGCTAGGATCCCGTTAAATGTCACACAATCTTGACTTTGGCCTAGGATCCCGTTAAATGTCACACAATCTTGACTTTGGCCAACAAATTGTATGATAATTAACTAGGTAGATCTCTAAGATCAATTGGATCCAATCCAATTCCTAGATCCAGTAGGGGGACATCCAAGTCTGAAACATATATCTTATATATGCCAATCTATCCAATATATTGCCTAACCTTTTTCCTCTGAATCAACTAAGCCTTGGTTTTGGCACAACAAACTTAGTGATCCTAGTTAAGCATGACCCATTGACCATGGAAAGCTTCGTAATCAATGTCGATGGACAAGAAGTGATCTTGACTTTGGCCAACAAACCACAACTTGGACAAGACACCAATATGGAACAAAGCTCTCGTGATTCAAACACATCCTCGACGGACAAAGGCCTTGACTTTGGCCAACAAGCCAATGCCAATTTTGGATCTTGAGTAAGAATCACTCAATGGAAGGAAAAACGCTTAATATTTAGTGAGGTTTTTCGAGTGCAAATTGGCAACCAATTTATTATCTTTGTTAAGGTCTCATCATCATACACCCTTAAACATGCATTCTAACACATAATAAAGCGCATATGAAAAAATAATAATGATATGCGGATGGATACTTTACACGTTGATCCTATATCAAATCTCTCCCTTTCTCTCTCCCGCTAGCACATATATTACTTCTACCCGTTACACTACACTTCTAAAGAAACCTCATTTACATTGAGGGGAATAGGCGAGAAGAGAATACAAAGAGTAAAGAGGTAATAAGGCTGGACACGCAGGTCCAATTAATAAATTCCAAATTTATTACAATAATTTCTAAAATTGCCCCACCCAACTAATATCCATCCGATATACATTATTCATGCATCGCAACCATGTATTCATACAAGCATGTTATCAATCAATCTAATCTAATCAAATTAATTAATCTGATAATTAGTGACCATTCAATGTTCAAACAACGATTTGATTTTGCGCGAGTCAAACTCGTTTTGCGAATAAGTACTCAAAGTACGAATTCTCGAATTAAATTAAACTACATAATTAAATCCAATTCAATTTGTATTTAATACTAATTCGCTATTTAATTCCAAATTAAATACTACACTTTATTTAATAAACCTTTACGATTTAAATTCCAAATTTAATCGTTACGGGTCTCAAAGCCCGATTAACGTCCAACGTTAATTTAATTAAAGTCCAATGGGCTTTTAATTAATTTCTTAAGGCGTGGACTTTTGGTTAACTCGGGTAAAACCCAATAACCAAAGTCCAATCAAGGAGTAACCCCATAAGCCTAGAAATCAATTTAGGCCCATTAGGCCCAATTAAACTTTAAAGGTCCATTAGTCGCATTTGAGCTTTATGGAAGCGGTTTTGGGCCCAATTGGATCCAACCAATTTAGCCTAAACCCAACTTAGTACAACCAAGCCCAATAAGCCCATTTACAACTTTAAAAGTCCAATTTCCAAAATTAGGCCTAATATAATTAAATAACAAATTCCAAATTCCCAATTTAATTACCAAAGTGTATAGCATTATTAATCACCCAAATCAATATTTCTAAAACATCAATTAGCCTAATTAATCATGCTCATTATCATTAAATCATGTCCAACACAATTTAACAAAAAATCAAACCCAATTATGCTATATGTCTCGACTTTGTGGGGATTTTATATCCAATTTCAAATCCAATCCAATTGAATCAAATTAAACATTAAATCAACATTCCCAATTGATTTCTAACTCATCCAATGATTAAAATCAAATAAAAAATCACCAAGACAAATTAGGGCACCATTTGGCCATGCCAAAATTTTGGGGAAAAAATGTTCCAAACACAATTTCATCAAATTGATCAAATCAATCCTCAATTAAACATGTATTAAGCATACTAACTCATCCAATTTCATTAAAACATGCTCAAATACAATTTACCCAAATTTTAAGCCCTAATCAAATTTCATGCTTTTCAATCGCTCTGATACCATTGTTGGAGTTTCTACGTCCCGAGGATCGAATACAAAGCAAGAAATACATGTGCGAATACAATGAGGAAGTTGCGGAATACTTACATCGATCGGTTGAGTGACGCGGTAGGCAACAAAAATTATATTTTGCTTCCATGGACTGCTCGGCAGTGAGCTGCTATGGCTCCTCCAAATTCAGCCATTGTTGCTCCTTGAACAAGCTCCAAGCTTCGTCAAATGATTCCAAGCTCATGGGTGGACTTCCCTATCACCTTCGCATGTCTCTCGGAGTGCTAGCTCTCAAGAAATTTTTCACAAATTTCCCACACTTTTGCTTCCCATCTCACGGTTTCTGCCCAGCAAAAACCAGTGAAGAAAATGGCAGTTTTTACCGAGAGAGATGAGAAGAAATTGGAGAGAGAGAGATGATTAAATGTGTTGTTTTGTTTTAAGTGTATCTAATATACTTTATCCATTTTCAAAAAACAAATAAATGAATTACCAAATATTTGGATTTCCAAAAGTCAAATACAAAATCTTTCCAACAACTCCAACAACTCACATCACTCACATCACTCAATCAAGTGACAACTTGTCACATCACTCAAAGTGACATTTGATTTGACGCTTGATGTGACTAATGATTTGACGCTTGATGTGACTTGCGTGCCGCACTCGAATTCGAAATACGAATGCGCTTGCAAACACTCTCGGGTTCGGGTTCGCTAATTCCAAATTAACGAATTTTCCGTTGCAACGCAATTAAATGATTATGCCTAGCGAAATCACTATTCACGTCGCTTACGAATTAAATCTAAATTAATTTGTTCGCCCGAATTAAAATCTAATTTTAATTCCGCATCGAAATCCAATTTCGTTTAATATATCGAATATATTAATTTATCGATTAATTCCAAATTAATCGTTCTCTCTCTTTAATTGATATTTTATCCCAGATAAAATATCTCCGCAATTAATCCCAGATTAATTTTCTCTCTCATCATATTAATCCCAGATTAATTAAAAGTGCGAGTCATACGTCATCGGTGAATCTTCGGGAAGCGACCAATGAGATCCCCGGATATGTTGGCAGTAAATTCGGTCGTCGGACTATCCGAACACGTAAGTACCTAGTACTACGTTTATACTGGTTTACAAGACAAGGTTGGCTTCTAGCAAAGCGCCATGCCTACCCAATTCTCCAGAAATATCCTTACAGGAATATAAGATCTATATCAGGCGTAGTATACGTAGTATTGCGTATTTCGATCCAGTATCGGATGATCACATGCAAGGCCTGGGGCTGGTACAGTGTCTGCCCCGTACGAAACATATATCAGATTACGAGCAACTAGTCTCTTTATTATCGGATAATCATGACCAAGTCATATTATCCCGACGGTTGCAACCTTTTTAGAGAACCAGTTCCGTATCCTTACGCGATCATCAACTCCATATGACTGAACTGACACTTCCGTCTTGACATCACACCCAACACACTACGATTCTCGATATACCCAGAAGAGGCGTACACAGAAACCGGTTAAAGCCCTGGACGACCAAAACCAAAGTATATTGATTGTCGTAAGTATTAGCGGTGCAAGTCTCAGAATAAGACCAAATACACCTACCCTGATTTCAGACTTCCATAAACACATAGTCATACTACCAATGGAATTTCGAGGGGGTCTATCCAGAGCGAAGCTGTTTCCCGTACCATCGGTAAAACACAACCTTCTATTACACTTGCATGAGTGTCATATACCCAAATATATGAGAACTATGTCGTTTGTGCCCTCACAATGCGCACAAGTGTAATACTAGTCTTTTACATATTTATCGATGTCCAATCTCGATAATACTCTGACTAGGGATATTTAATGATTTATCCTTCGTGGATTGATACTGTCTCATATCATTCTCAATCCAGGAACAAATCACAGGGACCTCATATCATTTATATATCTTGGTGATCTAATCACAAATTATAAGAGTGCAATCTCCTTTGTCACATAGTTAATTTGTACAACAACACCATGATCTATACAAATAGTGATGCTATGGGTCATAATTGTCCAACAGTTATTTGATATCGAATAAATATATTTAGGTGAAATATGAATAAATTATTCATATTAAATATTGAATAATTTATACGGTAATTTAAAAAGTTTTAAAATTATGATTTCGCCCGAACCGCGCTTCCGCCGCGCCCTTTGTCCAAAACCCCAACAAAAATGGTATCAGAGCAGGTCTGATCCTTCATCCATTACATTTGTCATGCTTGATATATGATATATAATCCAATTTTGATGTTTGCACATACATATAATATATATGTTTCTTGACTTTTCGATTCTACGCTAATGGGAAACGTAACAGAAATTTAATGGTTAAGTTTAGTTATGTTTTCTAAGGTAGAATTGAATTGTTTAGAAATTGATCTAGATCATATTCTGCATATGATGTAGAACAATACTTCCTTGAGGAATATTCTCGCTTAAATAAGGCAGTAAAGTGATATGTATTGGATACATGTTTCTTGGTCCGTCTTTTCAATACGGTTTATAGGTATCTTTCTATGGCTGCATCCGAGATCGTGCCAAAGCAGTGAGGGTGTAGTTGATAGAATTTTATCCATGCCGGATGTATATTTGATACTAGACAAATTCAAGTGAAAGTGGAAATCCTGAACATGCCAAAGCTGTCAGGACTACATCGGTAGCTTGAGTTTGTCATTGGCAAGTGAAGCCTTGATACACCTTCTTGTGAACGTGCCAAAGCTGTGATAACGAGAAACGGTCAGGACCAAAATTAGGAGTCACTGATGAGTGATTGACAATGAGTTGTCTACCTAATGAATATACGTATGCGAGATCGTGCCAAAGCATTGAGTCAAAATATATTCATGGGATCCTACTCTCACTATGAAATTCGATTTAATTATTGAATTCCCGTTCTTCGTTGAGGATTACGGTATTACGTAAAGTAGTGGGAGACATGCTGGGTTAAAAATCCATAACTAAAGCAGTGTGTAATTCAATGGAAATTGATGCATTTGTTTTCCTTTATTCTATATTGTTAATAGAATTATACTTATATTCCACTGCATGCATATTACATGAATATGTTTTTGAAAGGGGTTTTATTTAGCGGAAATCCGGTAACGCAGCGGAATAGTGGAAAATCAAAATTTTCCGATTTCAAAACTTTTTCTCGGATCAATTAAATAAACGTATTTATTTTATTGTCCAATTATCAAATTATGAAATATTACACAAGAAATCAAATTTTTGTGTAATTACCGAATTACCCTTATACTTTGCATTTTGTTCATTTGAGTCCGAAATTGTTCAAAATAATTTTGAATGATTCTAAATCATTTCTAAGATGAGTCTAACATGTCCCAAATGTCAAGATATAATTTGCAACATAAAAACCCAAATTTTAGCCATAAGGCCGAGAGCCTCCATAAGGCACCAAAGTGTGCATTTTGTATTTTCAATGTTCAAAACACATCCAAATGAAATCCAATCAACATAAGATTTAATATGTATCATATACACGTCCAAATACACAACATAAGTGAAAGCCCCAAATTTGGAAGTGGTCTTAAACCCTAATTTTTCATTTTCTTCAAAATGGACAAATTAGACCAAATTGGTTAAATCCAACACTTCAATCATGTTTCTTCCATTACAATCAAGCCTCACCATAATGAAACAACTATAGAACAAATCTAGGTCATTTAAGAGTGGGTCAACAACTCTAGATTAGCAACAAGTTTCTCAAACTATCAAAAGTATGCTTGTTAACATATTAAAAACATCCTTTGAATTTTATACATGCATAACCCTATCATCAAACTTCCATTCAAAAAAAAACACAAAGAATAAAGAAAAGAATAACATGAGAACATCATAGCATGAAGCCTAGAACACAAGGACCATTTTCCTCTCTAATAGTAAGTTGAAGAAACTTACTAGAATTCCAAGTTTTCCTTGTTTTTCTTTATCTTTCTCTCAAGCTTCTTTTGTTTTCTTCAATGGAGTTTTTGATAAAGTGTATTAGGTTGTTTGAACCCTAAAATAAAAGAAACAATATATACTTGCTTCATTTGGCCCTTGGCCGAATTTTAGTATACAAAAATATCTAGATATTTGCTTTTTTGTTTCAATTAATTTTAACTTTACAACTTACTAACTATAATCATCAAACCATTTAATGAATTAAAGTTAGTCAACAATTGCAACTCAAGCCATTAAATAAAATATCACAACTTTAAAATATCTATACTTTAATTAATTTAATCATTTAACAATTAAATAAATAATTAATTAATTAAATACAAATATATTTAATATATGTATTATATTTACAATAAATATCAAACACACATATATATTTATGATATTAGTCAAATATCTGAATTTAACAATTAATTAATGTGTATTTGAATTAATCTAACATTAAATACAAATACACAAAAATTAAGGAAATGACTATCGGGTCCCTACACATGTATTTTTCGTTTAACATTTAAACAACTTTATAAATAATCAATATTATTTATAAATGTTGCCATAGTGCTCTACGAGTATGTTTCATCAGTGAGACTCTCTAGATTCAGGCATATCCGTCACGAAATCCAATTTCGTGTCCGTAATTTATCCACCCATAAATTATGACGATCACAGATAATCTCGATGAATCATACAGGTCGAGGTCATGGCAAATGTATAATTCCTCCGTCACAGGTATCCGGATAAATCCCAGAGATATAGATGTAAATGTCAAATCTATATAAGGATTATCCAGTCGACTATTCTATTAGTTCTAAAAAAAACATTTAGAACTAACTTCTAAATTATACCACAGGCCCATGGTTTTTATCTGATTTCTAATCATATGGACTACCTATGCTCTGATACACAGAACTGACAGATCCTATCTCGATACACACAGGACACCCTGAGGATCTATCCACACCCAACGAACAGGCGGAGGTCTGATCTAAATAGATCGGTGACGTGACTGCCATCTATGTGTGGAAGATGTCTCATGCGCCCACAGTGGTATCTCAAGTCGAAGAATCACAAGTGTTACTCATCCCGATAAGATTCTTATTGACGTTGGTGTACCATCCTTTAAGAATCTTCAGTGAGTCGTTCTGTGTTTATCCGTTATAAACACCTACACGTCTATACTAGTCTCCAAGACTTATGGTTCATTGAGAAACCATTGGAATCATATATTCCAGTATACGATATGTACCGGTCTCAACGGGTTTACTTTACTGACCAAGTAGTGTAAACCTTGACCAGGAACTGTCTGAGAATGACAACGTCATGATTCTACTCAATGTCAGTTGCGACTCTTTTGCAACAGCACCATGGCTAGTCATTCTAAGGTCATTACGTCTTTACCATATTAAAAGATACATTATATTATAGAAACTGCATATATTATTCATATTAATAACGTTTTACAGTAGTATTCATAAAGAAATACAACTGGGAATTGGCGCTCTGAGCACCAACCCCAACAAAAACTCCCACTTGCTCTAGTGCCAATAACGATTGTATCTAATACCCATCAACTCCACGTGTTTATCAAACAACTTCGGAGGTATGGCCTTTGTCAGCGGGTCTGCTACATTATCTTCACTCGGTACCTTGCACACGACAATATCCCCTCGCGACATAATCTCTCGAATGATGTGGTACTTGTGTTCCACATGCTTCGACTTCTGATGCGCCCTCGGTTCCTTTGCTTGCGCAATGGCTCCAGTATTATCATAGTATAATGGAATCACATTCTCTATACTTGGGACAACTCCCAATTATGTGATAAAGTTCTTTATCCACACAGCCTCTTTTGCAGCTTCAGAAGCTGCAATATTTTCCGGCTCAGTGGTGGAATCTACTGTTGATCCCTGTTTGGAACTCTTCCAACAAACTACACCTCCATTAAGGGTAAATACGAATCCAGATGTAGACTTTCTATCATCAGGATCCGATTGGAAATCGGAATCCGTATACCCATTAACTTGCAGTTCGTTTCCTCCATAAATTATTAACTTATCCTTAGTACCTTTAAGATAATTTAGGATATGTTTAATGGCCATCCAATGGTCATTACCTGGATTGGACTGATATCTACTAGTTACGCTAACAACGAAACTGATATCAGGCCTTGTACATAACATGGCATACATTTTGCTACCCAAACACGAAGCATAAGTTTGGTTAGACATTCTAACATTTTCATCTTCTGTTTGTGGACTCATCTTCTTTGAAAGATGAATCCCATGTTTGAACGGTATGTTTGCTGTCTTACAGTTACCAAAATTATACCGTTCCAAGATCTTATCTATGTACGTTGATTGGGATAACCCAATCATCTTCATTTGTCTATCTCTATAGAGTTTTATCCCTAAAATATAGGAAGCTTCTCTCAGGTCCTTCATGGAGAAATTCTTACAGAGGTACGCTTTGACGCTTTGTAACATACCTAAATCATTCTCAATGATTAGGATGTCATCAACATATAGGACTAAAAATAAGACCATGCTCCCACTGGCCTTCTGATACACACAGGATTCTTCCGAATTCTTGAGAAAACCAGACGATCTAATAATCTCGTCGAATCGAAGATTCCAACTTCGTGAAGCTTGTTTAAGTCCATAAATGGACTTCTTAAGCTTACATACCATACCCGAGTTTTCACTGGACGCAAAACCTTCTGGATGTTCCATATAGATTTCTTCATCAAGAAATCCATTTAGAAAAGCCGTTTTGACATCCATTTGCCAAATCTCGTAGTCATGATACGCAGCTATAGAAAGTAAAATCCGAATAGACTTAAGCATTTCTAGTGGTGAAAAAGTTTCATCGTAGTCGACGCCAGGTCGCTGCGTGTAACCTTTTGCTACCAGTCGGGCCTTGTAAGTTTCAACCTTACCGTCAGGCCCGCGCTTCATTTTGTAAACCCATTTACAACAGATAGGAAAAATTCCTTCGGGAAGCGGAACCAAGTCCCAAACTTGATTCTCATGCATTTAGTCTAACTCAGATTTCATGGCACTTTGCCATTTCACGGAGTCGATGTCCAACATCGATTCTCTATAGGTGAAAGGATCAGTCTCTTCAACTAAGAGAATATCTAGACTATTTTCTTGTATCAAATACAAGCGTTCAGGAGGTCTAGATACCTTTTTTGACCTACGGAGTGTGTGTGTTGAAGGTCCTTCATCTACTTGAACTTCAGGTTCCTCCGTTGGTTCATTGTTTTCAGGTTGGACTTCATCAAGTTCAACCTGTCTATGATTACCACCTTCAGACAAAAATTCTACTTCTAGAAATTTTACGAAGCGAGCTACGAACACATTTAGATGCTCGGTATCATAGAACATATATCCCCTCGTATTCGAATGATATCTGACAAACCTAAACTTTTACCCTCGAAGTAAAAACTTATTTTACTGAGTCACCCTGAAATAGGCAGGACAACCCCAAACCTTAATGTAACTACGATTTGGTCTCATACCGAACCATATCTCATACGATGTCGTAGGAACAGCTTTTGAAGGAATCTTATTCAAAAGATGTGCAGCTGTTAAAAGAGAGTAGCCCCATAAGTAATAGGGCAAATCTGTGAAACTCAACATCGATCGGACCATATCCAATAAAGTCTGATTTCTCCTCTCAGATACTCCATTGTGCTGTGGAGTACCTGGAGGAGTATATTGAGCGAGAATCTCATTCTCCTTCATATAATCCATGAACTCACCATTCATATATTCACCGCCTCGATCAGATCGAAGGCATTTAATATATTGACCAATTTGTTTTTCTACTTCATTTTGGAAGTCTTTGAACTTTTCAAAGGTTTCCGATTTATGTGACATCAAATACACATAACCGTACCGTGACAAATCATCGGTAAAGGTAACGAAGTACGAATAACCACTGTGAGCAGTCTGACTTAGTGGACCACATACATCAGAATGTACGAGTTCTAGTAAGTTAGTGGCTCGGTGTCCAACACCAGAAAATGGGGCTTTGGTCATCTTACCCTGAATACATGATTCACAAGTTGGATATTATTCAATGGTAAGATCTAGTATCAAACCATTCCTAACCAATTGGTAAGGCATTTAACGCCTATGTGACCCAGCCGCATATGCCAAAGTTCAGTATTATTAATTACACGTAAACTACATTTATTAACTCCAGTATCTTAAAATATCTTTTGAAGTTTGCAATGTATAATGACCATGCTGGTTTGAACAACAAAGGATCTGAATATTACTTTTATCATATAAATACAAAGAACTGTTTTTAATATTAATACAAAAGCCTCATGTATCCAATACAAAAAGTGATATAATATTAACTACACATCCTGGTACAAAATGACAGTCATTTAACAAAAGTGTCTCATTCGGCAATGAGAACTCGCATACTCCCACTACAACTGCATCTAGAGAGTCTCCACTCCCGAATCGTAACTGCATCGCTCCAGGCTTCAGTCTTCTACTTTCCTTCAGCACATGCAACGAATTGCAAATGTGAATGAGACAAGCAGAATCTAATATCCAGTTGGATGTAACGGCTTCACAAGCCAAAGATAAATCAATAACTGGAAAAATAAATGTACTTGATGTAGATGCTCTCTCCATCCTCAGCTGGGCAATGTAGTCAGGACAGTTCCTTTTCCAGTGCCCGACCTTGCTGCAGTGATGGCACTTTTCTTCAGAAGCCCTCTTGGGCTTTGACAGCTTTACCTGTGGTTGAGGATCGAAACCCTTCTTCTTATTCCCTTCATTCTTCTTTCCCTTTGACCAAGTCTGGGAAGAAGCAGAATGAGAAGTAGGTCTCGGAGGGCGAGTCGGTACTCCCTTCTTGAGGTTCTCTTCCACCGTGAGCAACATCCTATGCAGCTCTTGGTAGGTGCAGACAATCCCGTTCATGTTGAAATACATCACAAACTGGCGATAAGAAGCTGAGATCGAACCAAGAATGACACTCCTACCGAGAATGTCATTCAGAATGAGATTATGTTGCCTTAGTTGATCGATCAAATCGATCATCTAAAGAACATGTGGACCAACAGCTTGCCCTTCATCCAATCGCGCATGGAACAGTTCCATTGCGACCTTATGAACAACAATTTGTTGTTGGTTCTCAAACGATTGTCTTAATTGTGTCATCATAGTATAAGCATCTGACATGCCATAAGACTGTTTCTTGAGTCCCAGTGAAAGCGAACTTAAGATGTATGATTTAACCTTTAAATCATCATCCTTCCAAGCTTGGAAGACCTCGCGTTCTTCTGGTGTAGCGTCCTCTGCCACAACAAAGGGCAGTGGACCCTCAAGAACATATCCCAACTTCTCGGAATCGAGGACAATACTCAAATCCAGATCCCAATCAGCGAAGTTATCAGCGCCTTTAAGTTTGTTCGCATCAAGCATACGCACAAACTGATTAGTGGATGGTGCCGCCATCGCAAATCTATCATATAGATCACGAAAAACGGTTAGCAGAAATTTAAGTAGTTTCATATAATATCATAAGCATAAACTAGATCATGGATTTTTAATCTAAAAATGCCCCTCCCACTAAATCATGCAATACTGTAATCCCCAAACAGAATACAAAAATTTAATAATTAAATTAAATATAAATAGTGAAAAGTGGATCCCGTGAATATATTTCAGCTCACAGCAGAGGCACGGTCTCGTCTATATATATTCATCAGGTAGACAATTCATTTGTCAATCACTCACTAGTGACTCATGGGTTTCCGGTCCTGGTCGTTTCTCGTTGTCGCTGCTAAGGCAGGCCCACAAGGAGATGTACCAAGGTTAAACTTGTCAATGATAAACTAAAGTTACTTGCGTAACCCTGACAGCTATGGCATGTTCAGGATTCTGCTTTCGCTTGAATTTATCTAGTATCTGATATACATCCAGTATAAAATAAATCTCTATCGGCTACATCCTCACAGTAGAGGCACGGTCTCAGATGTAGTCACGGAGAAATATTTATAAACCGTATTGACAAGACGGACCACATAACATGCATCAAATACATAATTACATTTAAACCTTATTAATTAGAGATTTTCCGCTAAGTGTCATACACCCTAAATCTAATCAAATTATATTAAAACATGCATGTATAAAGTTAAGAAAACATGATCAAACATTGAATAAAAGGGATAATCATATTAGGGGGCCTAGAATCAGACTCTCTCTGATACCATTTTGAAAGGGGTTTTATTTAGCGGAAATCCGGTAACGCAGCGGAATAGTGGAAAATCAAAATTTTCCGATTTCAAAACTTTTTCTCGGATCAATTAAATAAACTTATTTATTTTATTGTCCAATTATCAAATTATGAAATATTACACAAGAAATCAAATTTTTGTGTAATTACCGAATTACCCCTATACTTTGCATTTTGTTCATTTTAGTCCGAATTTGTTCAAAATAATTTTGAATGATTCTAAATCATTTCTAAGATGAGTCTAACATAAAAACCCAAATTTTAGCCATAAGGCCGAGATATAAATCATTTCCAAATGTCAAGATATAATTTGCAACATAAAAACCCAAATTTTAGCCATAAGGCCGAGAGCCTCCATAAGGCACCAAAGTGTGCATTTTGCATTTTCAATGTTCAAAACACATCCAAATGAAATCCAATCAACATAAGATTTAATATGTATCATATACACGTCCAAATACACAACATAAGTGAAAAGCCCCAAATTTGGAAGTGGTCTTAAACCCTAATTTTTCAATTTCTTCAAAATGGACAAATTAGACCAAATTGGTTAAATCCAACACTTCAATCATGTTTCTTCCATTAAAATCAAGCCTCACCACAATGAAACAACTATAGAACAAATATAGGTCATTTAATAGTGGGTCAACAACTCTAGATTAGCAACAAGTTTCTCAAACTATCAAAAGTATGCTTGTTAACATATTAAAAGCATCATTTGAATTTTATACATGCATAACCCTATCATCAAAATTCCATTCAAAAAAAAACACAAAGAATAAAGAAAAGAATAACATGAGAACATCATAGCATGAAGCCTAGAACACAAGGAACAATTTCCTCTCTAATAGTAAGTTGAAGAAACTTACTAGAATTCCAAGTTTTCCTTGTTTTTCTTTATCTTTCTCTCAAGCTTCTTTTGTTTTCTTCAATGGAGTTTTTGATAAAGTGTATTAGGTTGTTTGAACCCTAAAATAAAAGAAACAATATATACTTGCTTCATTTGGCCTTGGCCGAATTTTAGTATACAAAAATATCTAGATATTTGCTTTTGTTTCAATTAATTTTAACTTTACAACTTTCTAACTATAATCATCAAACCATTTAATGAATTAAATTTAGTCAACAATTGCAACTCAAGCCATTAAATAAAATATCACAACTTTAAAATATCTATACTTTAATTAATTTAATCATTTAACAATAAATAATTAATTAATTAATTAAATACAAATATATTTAATATATGTATTATATTTACAATAAATATCAAACACATATATATATTTATGATGTTAGTCAAATATCTGAATTTGACAATTAATTAATGTGTATTTGAATTTGTTGATGGTGTTTTCGGGCACTATGTTAGTTAAACAACACGACAGGGGTAAAAGGGGTAACTCCATTGATCGAGACCGTTAAAGCCGACCCGAAAACTTGACGGTAAGAGGCCGAGCACTTTATACTAAATGGCCGAGCACTTGAGATCGGATGACCGAGCATTATCAGATCGACAGCAGCATTCTCAGTTCAAATGGCTATCATGACCGACCTCATGAAGACCGAGCACATGACGAGGCGTGCTCAGGAAGATAAAGCATCCTATTCTTGCGGGAAAAAGGTATAAGTTGTCCTACTTTAATGGGGTAAAGTAATAACTTAATATCCTAATAGGATAAAGGAAGTAAATGTAGTTTTGATTAGGAATCCTTATGGGAAAAGGGAATAGTTTTGACTAGGAATCCTGATAGGAAAAGGAGACCATCTCCAATTAGGAATTCTTGTACAAATAGGAATCTGGTTTCTTCACCATTATAAATAGGAGGGTAGAGTGAGTTTAGAAGAAAAAGTTGAAGGCATCATCTGAAAATCATCTCAAGAGTGAGGGATTAGAATCATCAAGTTCCGATTTGTAAAAGCAAAGAAGAGACCCGAGGAGTGTATTTGAGTAATAAAAAGTACCACCCTGTTCTTGTCCGTGGACGTAGGTCGGATCCCAAAATCCACCGAACCACGTTAAATCTCTTTGTCGATTGGTGTGTTTTCCCGTCTCCCGCTAAATTTGCTTTTGGTCCCTCATAACCAAACAAATTCACTATTGAAGGAGGATTACCTCGGAGGTGATATTCCCATATTACCCTGAGACCAAAATCCGCGTCAACAGTTGGCGCCGTCTGTGGGGAACTCTACGAAAAGCAACTCGCGTAATAAGACAAATGGCGGAAGGCGGAAACCAACAATCATCAGGGAGCTCGGCTGCAGACTGGATGGAAAAGATCGAGGAAAACCTTAGGAAGGAAAGGGAGGAAAACCAAACTCTACTAAAAACCATAGTAGACCGGTTGGAAAGGATGGAAGGAGCACGCGACGGAAAATTAGAGGCCGGGACTAGCCGGCGAAGGAGTGAGATAGCGGAAGGAAATAGAATTGTTGATACAAGCGAAGACGACAGACCTCAAAGGAGGGAACCCTACAGGGTGAGATCCGTGGTAGTACAAAGGGATTCCCAAACGAGGACACATGGGAAGAGGAAGATGACAAATCATCACCAGATCCCTCCTACGATAGCCCTTACAGTACCCGGAGGAGAGGAAAAGAACATACCAAAGAAGTGCGGGACGACACCGACCCTGAGAAGCGCCACTCCCGAGGTAGCAGAAGAAAAGAAACCACAGGGGGCGGCATGGAATCAAAGACAGCAGCATGAAATCTTGGTTACGGGAGGAGCTGGTCAAATGAGGAGTATACCCCAATACAAACAGGGGAGATGTCCAGGACATCAAAGATGAGTCCCCCCTCACGGAGGAAATAAAATCGGAGAAATTCCCAAAAAGATTCAGCATGCCGACCATGACACCATACAAGGGCCGTACCGATCCCAAAACCCACATCGAAGACTTCGTCCTACTAATGGAGGTACAAGGGGTAACAGGGGACGCCATTTGCAAAGTGTTCCCCTTAACTCTAGCCGGACCGGCCATCCTATGGTATAGAAGCCTAGCCCCAAGAAGCATCAGCAGCTTCGCACAACTGAGAAAGTCATTCATACGACACTTCAAGGGGGCTTGTGTCCCTAGAAAGACAATTAGAGAACTAAGACTTATGAAGCAAGGAGACGATGAGCCTCTGAAGATATTTATTGAAAGGTACCATAATATGGTACTCGAAGTCGGAGGGTATGAATCCCCCGAGGCCCTGGAAAGCTTGAAGGAGCCTTAAGGGTCGGAAGACTATGGACCCATCTAAAGACACCCCGGACTACGCCACTGCCCTGGAGGTGGCCCGAAAATTCGTTTTATTGGAGAACGAGGAGAAAATATCCCGATAAGGGAACACCATCAGAGAAAGAACCACAAGGGAGGGCGCCCCCCGCCGTATAGAAAGAGAACCCAGAAAACCACCCCCGAAGCACAAGGAGTTCAAACCACTGCACCGTGACAACCAATAGAGAAGGGCGCCGACCCAAGCAAACCATGTGGTCGGGGAAAATGCATACATTCCTCTAAATAAACCACGGGATAAATTGTCGTGGAGATCCAAGGGAAAGGCCTCTTAGTAGAACCCGACCAAAGAAGATTTTCCCCGGACAAGAGGAACCAAAAGGCTTATTGCATACACCACAACTCCAGAGGACATGCAACGGACGGCGCAGAGACCTGCGGGAGCAGGTGGAAGACTTGGTAAAAGAAGGCTATCTCGGTGTGTACATAGACCATTCGGTTTTTTAGGTCGACCAAGTTGATAGCGGAAGTCATCCGGTCGGATGCGTGGAATACTGAGATGTAGAGATGATATATTAAGAAGAGCCTTACTTGTAGTGACCAGTGTAGAGTTGCAAGAAAGGCAACAGATCCCAAAAAGTTTTCCGGCTCGGGTCTGCTCTTGTACCGCCGAGACCGATGCCTCTTTCCGGCTCGGGTCTGCTCTTGTACCGCCGAGACCGATGTCTCTTTCCGGCTCGGGTCTGCTCTTGTACCGCCGAGACCGATGTCTCTTTCTGGCTCGGGTCTGCTCTTGTACCGTCGAGATCGATGTTTGTTACAGCTCGGGGTCGGGTTACGTCCCACCGAGTCATGCTCATTGGTCTGGGGACGGGACATTCCCCCAGAGCCAAGTACCTCTTTCAGCTCGGGGTCAGGTTACGTCCCACCGAGTCATGCTCATTGGTCTGGGGACGGAACATTCCCCCAGAGCCAAGTACCTCTTTCAGCTCGGGGTCGGGTTACGACCCACCGAGTCAGCCCTTTGGACTGGGGACGTAACATTCCCCCAGGACCAGTGATTTTTACAGCTCGGGGGGGCGATGTCCCACCGAGTCTGCCTTTGGACTGGGGACGTAACATTCCCCCAGGACCAAGTGATTTTTACAGCACGGGGTCGGGCGATGTCCCACCGAGTCTGCCTTTGGACTGGGGACGTAACATTCCCCCAAGACCAAGTGATTTTTACAGCTCGAGGTTGGGCGATGTCCACCGAGTCTGCCTTTGGACTGGGGACGTAACATTCCCCCAGGACCAAGTGATTCTTACAGCTCGGGGTCGGGCTATGTCCCACCGAGTCTGACCTTTGGACTGGGGACGTAACATTCCCCCAGGACCAAGTGATTCTTACAGCTCGGGGTCGGGCTATGTCCCACCGAGTCTGACCTTTGGACTGGGGACGTAACATTCCCCCAGGACCAAGTGATTCTTACAGCTCGGGGTCGGGCTATGTCCCACCGAGTCTGACCTTTGGACTGGGGACGTAACATTCCCCCAGGACCAAGTGATTCTTACAGCTCGGGGTCGGGCAATGTCCCACCGAGTCTACCCTTTGGACTGGGGACGTAACATTCCCCCAGGACCAAGTGATTTTTACAGCTCGGGGTCGGGCGATGTCCCACCGAGTCTGCCTTTGGACTGGGGACGTAATATTCCCCCAGGACCAAGTGATTCTTACAGCTCGGGGTCGGGCGATGTCCCACCGAGTCTGCCCTTTGGACTGGGGACGTAACATTCCCCCAGGACCAAGTGATTTTTACAGCTCGGGGTCGGGCGATGTCCCACCGAGTCTGCCTTTGGACTGGGGACGTAACATTCCCCCAGGACCAAGTGATTTTTACAGCTCGAGGTTGGGCGATGTCCACCGAGTCTGCCTTTGGACTGGGGACGTAACATTCCCCCAGGACCAAGTGATTCTTACAGCTCGGGGTCGGGCTATGTCCACCGAGTCTGACCTTTGGACTGGGGACGTAACATTCCCCCAGGACCAAGTGATTCTTACAGCTCGGGGTCGGGCTATGTCCCACCGAGTCTGACCTTTGGACTGGGGACGTAACATTCCCCCAGGACCAAGTGATTCTTACAGCTCGGGGTCGGGCTATGTCCCACCGAGTCTGACTTTGGACTGGGGACGTAACATTCCCCCAGGACCAAGTGATTCTTACAGCTCGGGGTCGGGCAATGTCCCACCGAGTCTACCCTTTGGACTGGGGACGTAACATTCCCCCAGGACCAAGTGATTTTTACAGCTCGGGGTCGGGCGATGTCCCACCGAGTCTGCCTTTGGACTGGGGACGTAATATTCCCCCAGGACCAAGTGATTCTTACAGCTCGGGGTCGGGCGATGTCCCACCGAGTCTGCCCTTTGGACTGGGGACGTAACATTCCCCCAGGACCAAGTGATTTTTTACAGCTCGGGGTCGGGCGATGTCCCACCGAGTCTGCCTTTGGACTGGGGACGTAACATTCCCCCAGGACCAAGTGATTTTTACAGCTCGAGGTTGGGCGATGTCCACCGAGTCTGCCTTTGGACTGGGGACGTAACATTCCCCCAGGACCAAGTGATTCTTACAGCTCGGGGTCGGGCTATGTCCACCGAGTCTGACCTTTGGACTGGGGACGTAACATTCCCCCAGGACCAAGTGATTCTTACAGCTCGGGGTCGGGCTATGTCCCACCGAGTCTGACCTTTGGACTGGGGACGTAACATTCCCCCAGGACCAAGTGATTCTTACAGCTCGGGGTCGGGCTATGTCCCACCGAGTCTGACCTTTGGACTGGGGACGTAACATTCCCCCAGGACCAAGTGATTCTTACAGCTCGGGGTCGGGCAATGTCCCACCGAGTCTACCCTTTGGACTGGGGACGTAACATCCCCCAGGACCAAGTGATTTTTACAGCTCGGGGTCGGGCGATGTCCCACCGAGTCTGCCTTGGACTGGGGACGTAATATTCCCCCAGGACCAAGTGATTCTTACAGCGGGGTCGGGCGATGTCCCACCGAGTCTGCCCTTTGGACTGGGGACGTAACATTCCCCCAGGACCAAGTGATTCTTACAGCTCAGGGTCGGGCGATGTCCCACCAAGTCTGCCCTTTGGACTGGGGACGTAACATTCCCCCAGGACCAAGTGATTCTTACAGCTCGGGGTCGGGCGATGTCCCACGAGTCTGCCCTTTGGACTGGGGACGTAACATTCCCCCAGGACCAAGTGATTTTTACAGCTCGGGGTCGGGCGATGTCCCACCGAGTCTGCCTTTGGACTGGGGACGTAACATCCCCCAGGACCAAGTGATTCTTACAGCTCGGGGTCGGGCGATGTCCCACCGAGTCTGCCCTTTGGACTGGGGACGTAACATTCCCCCAGGACCAAGTGATTCTTACAGCTCGGGGTCGGGCGATGTCCCACCAAGTCTGCCCTTTGGACTGGGGACGTAACATTCCCCCAGGACCAAGTGATTCTTACAGCTCGTGGTCGGGCGATGTCCCACCGAGTCTGCCCTTTGGACTGGGGACGTAACATTCCCCCAGGACCAAGTGATTTTTACAGCTCGGGGTCGGGCGATGTCCCACCGAGTCTGCCTTTGGACTGGGGACGTAACATTCCCCCAGGTCCAAGTGCCTTTCTCAGCTCGGGGTCGGGGTACGTCCCACCGACCAAGTGATTCTTACAGCTCGGGGTCGGGCGATGTCCCACCGAGTCTGCCCTTTGGACTGGGGACGTAACATTCCCCCAGGACCAAGTGATTTTTACAGCTCGGGGTCGAGCGATGTCCCACCGAGTCTGCCTTTGGACTGGGGACGTAACATTCCCCCAGGTCCAAGTGCCTTTCTCAGCTCGGGGTCGGGGTATGTCCCACCGAGTCAGCCCTTCGGACTGGGGACGTAACATTCCCCCATGTCCAAGTGCCTTTCTCAGCTCGGTCGGGGTACGTCCCACCGAGTCAGCCCTTCGGATTGGGGACGTAACATTCCCCCAGGTCCAAGTCCTTTCTCAGCTCGGGGTCGGGGTACGTCCCACCGAGTCAGCCCTTCGGACTGGGGACATAACATTCCCCCAGGTCCAAGTGTCTTTCTCAACTCGGGGTCGGGGTACGTCCCACCGAGTCAGCCCTTCGGACTGGGGACGTAACATTCCCCCAGGTCCAAGTGCTTTGTGCCTTTCTCAGCTCGGGGTCGGGGTACGTCCCACCGAGTCAGCCCGACGGGGGGGGACGTAACATTCCCTCAGGTCCAAGTGCCTTTCACAGCTCGGGGTCAGGGTACGTCCCACCGAGTCAGCCCTTCGGACTGGGGACGTAACATTCCCTCAGGTCCAAGTGCTTTTCACAGCTCGGGGTCGGGGACGTCCCACCGAGTCAGCCCTTCGGACTGGGGACGTAACATTCCCATCAGGTCCAAGTGTCGTTCTCAGCTCGGGGTCGGGTTGCGTCCCCCGAGTCAGTCCTTCGGACTGGGGACGTAACGTTCCCCCAGGCCCGAGCATCTCTCACAGCTCGAGACAGGATCACATGCCACCGAGCACATCATCGTTAGCTCAGAGGCAAAATTTTCTCCTCACAATCGAGATTGGATCATTCAGGGGTCAGGACCCCCAAAACTCTGGTACAGATATTACAGAGGAGGAGTCATTTTTAGTTTGGACAACAAGAGGAACTTCATCTCCTGATGGAACGACCCAAGTAAGCAATTTGCTTTGAGGTGGAGAATCATTCTGAATAGAGTCAGCATCTCCAATAAACCGAGGATATGAATATAGAAACAGAAGACTTAGTTGATGGCAAAGACAATTTCTCGGTGATTTCTGGAGCGACCACCAGCAAGGCGATCAGCACACTATCTTTTTTTATAGTTCCCGGCATCAACTCACAAACTCGTTGTTACCGAGAACTAGGGGACAGATGTTGATGGTGTTTTTCGGGCACTATGTTAGTTAAACAACACGACAGGGGTAAAAGGGGTAACTCCATTGATCGAGACCGTTAAAGCCGACCCGAAAACTTGACGGTAAGAGGCCGAGCACTTTATACTAAATGGCCGAGCACTTGAGATCGGATGACCGAGCATTATCAGATCGACAGCAGCATTCTCAGTTCAAATGGCTATCATGACCGACCTCATGAAGACCGAGCACATGACGAGGCGTGCTCAGGAGATAAAGCATCCTATTCTTGCGGAAAAGGGATAAGTTGTCCTACTTTAATGGGGTAAAGTAATAACTTAATATCCTAATAGGATAAAGGAAGTAAATGTAGTTTTGATTAGGAATCCTTATGGGAAAAGGGAATAGTTTTGACTAGGAATCCTGATAGGAAAAGGAGACCATCTCCAATTAGGAATTCTTGTACAAATAGGAATCTGGTTTCTTCACCATTATAAATAGGAGGGTAGAGTGAGTGTAGAAGAAAAAAGTTGAAGGCATCATCTGAAAATCATCTCAAGAGTGAGGGATTAGAATCATCAAGTTCCGATTTGTAAAAGCAAAGAAGAGACCCGAGGAGTGTATTTGAGTAATAAAAAGTACCACCCTGTTCTTGTCCGTGGACGTAGGTCGGATCCCAAAATCCACCGAACCACGTTAAATCTCTTTGTCGATTGGTGTGTTTTCCCGTCTCCCGCTAAATTTGCTTTTGGTCCCTCATAACCAAACAAATTCACTATTGAAGGAGGATTACCTCGGAGGTGATATTCCCATATTACCCTGAGACCAAAATCCGCCGTCAACAGAATTAATCTAACATTAAATACAAATACACAAAAATTAAGGAAATGACTATCGGGTCCCTACACATGTATTTTTCGTTTAACCTTTAAACGACGTTAAATAATCAATATTATTTATAAATGTTACCCTAGTGCTCTACGAGTATGTTTCATTATTGAGACTCTCTAGATTCAGACATATCCGTCACGAAATCCAATTTCGTGTCCATAATTTATCCACCCGTAAATTATGACGATCACGGATAATCTCGCTGAATCATACAGGTCGAGGTCATGGCAAATGTATAATTCTTCCGTCACAGGTATCCGGATAAATCCCATAGATATAGATGTAAATGTCAAATCTCTATAGGGATTATCCAGTCGACTATTCTATTAGCAATCTAAAAAAAAAATATTTAGAACTAACTTCTAAATTGTACCACGGGCCCATGGTTTTTATCTGATTATTGACTACCTATGCTCTGATACACAGAACTGACGGATCCTATCTCGATACACACAGGACACCCTGAGGATCTATCCACACCCAACGAATAGGCGGAGGTCTGATCTAAATAGATCGGTGACGTGACTGCCATCTAAGTGTGGAAGATGTCTCATGCGCCCACAATGGTATCTCAAGTCAAAGAATCACAAGTTTTACTCAACCCGATAAGATTCTTATTGACATTGGTGTACCATTCATTAAGAATCTTTGGTGAGTCATTCAATGTTTATCCGCTATAAACACCTACACGTCTATACTAGTCTCCAAGACTTATGGTTCATTGAGAAACCATTGGAATCATATATTCCAGTACACGACATATACCGATCTCAACGGGTTTACTTTACTGACCAAGTAGTGTAAACTTTGACCAGGAACTGTCTTAGAATGACAACATCATGATACTACTCAATGTCAGTTGCGACGCTTTTGCAACAGCACCATGACTAGTCATTCTAAGGTCATTACGTCTTTACCATATTAAAAGATACATTATATTATAGAAACTGCATATATTATTCATAATAATAACATTTTACAGTAGTATTCATAAAGAAATACAACCGAGAATTGGCGCTCTGAGCACCAACCCCAACAATTTTCTGACTTCACTTTTGGTTGCGTATTTCTAGAATAGGTTCTAGAATCTTAGTAGACTTCGATATTGTTAGATTAGTCAAATTCATCATGAACTGTTGTTCCAATTTTCTTGAAAATCAAAATGGTTAGTGACTTGGTTTCTAAGTCACGATAAGTAATCTAAATAGATATCTATTTTAGGATATAATTGTCTAGAGAGAATAGTTTCTTGTGCGGTAAGAATTGACGTGAATTAGTTCATGTCTCGAGATTCTTGACTGGCATTAAGAAAACTCCATTAGGTATTTTGTTTATCTTATAATGACGTTTCTTGGCTTTAGTGATTTTTAGAAGTCACATGTTTGACACAGTTTGCTAATCAATTATTTACAACTGTTGTGAATAATTGAAGGCAAATTATAAAGCTAAAGAAATGAGATGTGTATAGTTGTGTATAGAGAATATCGATTCTCACAATACGACAACTGTAGGTATTGGATACCAGATCTGCCATCTAGTTATTTAAAATATTGTTTAATGATTGTTTTGATATTTGATATCAGAACTTGTGACTATTGGATAGTTACTTGTTCTTTATAAATAATTGTTACATATTTTAACATGACTAGTAGTGTCATTGATGAAGAGATAAACATTAAGAAAATATCCGGTTAACTGAATAACTTAGAACAGTGCTTTATGAGATTTTATCATATAAGTATTAGATGCTTGTTCTGTATGGTAAAGGATGGTCTGATACAAGATCACACCACATATCCTTATCCACTTAATGAATATTGTATTCAGAGTGTGATTAAATCTCATTTAACCAATGATCGTCATTGAACCAAAGATTTATTAAACTAATACATTGGATGTATGTAGTTTAATGAATTAGAAATTGCCTTGGATAGTTTTCTTTACTTCGTAACTTAGTTAATGAATTGTCATAACTTAGTTATATGTTTCTATAAGAATATTTATTGAACATCTTGAATGGTTCGAGAACTTTCAATATGTTTCTAATGAAACACGGATATAATATTTTGAATGGTTCAAAGATATTCTATTTGAAGTGTTGAAAACTATAATTTTAAAATTCATTGTGAGTCTTTGAATTGTTCAAAGATGTTTGATATGATCAACTATATAAATTTATGGCAATTAGTTCTAAAGTTATTTAATAATGTGATTCTTACTCAATATTATTCTTCTACGATTCCATCGTGATGGAATTGATCAGTGGGAGAAATCGAATCTTATATGATATGATTCGTTTGATATTGAGTATTATCGAATTAGTTTCAATATTCTTGGGGTTATGCTCCAGTTACACTAATTCATCTGTTTAATTATTGTTCCATTAGTTTCTATAATTACGTATATGATATGTATAAATAGAAAATTTGAATCATAAAAAGTTTGAGATTTGAATCTTTCTTTTATATAATGGTTATATAATTAAAAGTACTTACGCCTCAGAGGTACAAGTAAAATTTTATTATTTATTCTATCTGATAGAATATCTTTTTTACGATCTCGAGTAATAAAATTATTTTATTAATTGGAAAAGTAAAATCAGATGTTAACGACTGTAGAAAAGACTTGACTTAGTGAAGTCAAATGTGAGAATGATAAACTATAAATGGAACTACATAATTAATAAGATGAAAAGACCCTTAGACATCTTCCATATAAGTTTAATAGGATGTCAGAATCATTTTGCGTAGTATTTGATACTTAATGGTTCTGTTGTTTTTTTATTGAAGAAAATTATCCTATAACTTATAGTGGGAGCGATATTTGATATCGATTTCGGAAGTTACCATTGAACCATAGATCTAAAATTATCCGTAGCTTACTACGATCAAGTTTTGAACTTGATTAAGCTTTCGTTATGAATCGTTCATAAAATATACAAATTATTTGTGCAGCAAAAGCAAAGTGAGCTTGATAAAGGTTTGACCTTTATAGTATGACAGTGAGAAAAGTTATATTCAGTGATCTATTGTAGATTCTGAGAAAACTTGTCTCTAGTCACACTGATTGAATAATTAAATATCTGTTGGTTAATGTTGATAGTAAACTATGTATTTTAGCTAAAGAATGAAAAGCGGTGTTCTTGAATGATTTCTTCGAATGAGAGATCCATTGTGGTTTCTTTGTTTGAAGAGTTCATTCTAGAATGACCCTAGAGTTTGTATTCTGCTAAGATCACAGTTTGATATAGTGGCTTATAGAGCCTGTTGTAGACTCAGATAAGCTTTCCGAAAATCTGTGTTCTCTAATTTTGATACAATCAGATTGTCTGATTTTATCAAAACACAGAGAATACATATATGATAATATGGTCAGTGGGAGCATATAATTTCTTTCTAGTGTTATATATCCTAACGACATTATCATTATTAATGTAATAATGAGATGTTTATAAGGTAAAAGATTTACCTAAGTCTTCTTTTCTCCGTGAAAGCAGTGGGAGTAGTTTCTGTTATATTTGATATAAAGTTTTATATAAGATATAAAACAAGAGACTTGTGAGATACTCCCATTAGTCGTTCATTAGATATGATCTAATAATGGACACAGCAAATATATATGTATGACAGCTAGTATAACTGTTTGACAGTTAGTGTGTCTCTTGTATAAAATATTAATCTTTCGTAAATGACGATTCCTTTATCGAAATAGAAATTGATTAGAATGTCTAATCAATCTTATGCATTATATGATGATGGCATAATGAATATTGTATTATATACGATTAAAGATATCAATTTAATTGTAATTGTTACGAGTTATTTTAATACCTTGTAGAGCATATGATGTGTCTTGAAACATGTTCTTTGTGATCTTTGAGATATTAAGAACGAGTTTCTAATTCATGGAGAATATAATCCGCAACCATTATGGTCAGATTATTTTTTAGTCTAATTATGACATTAGATTGTCTATGGCATATATAGTCAGAAAAGATACAGTGGGAATGTCACAGATGATTCTACGATGTCAGTAGAATTCGTTGCAACTTATGAAGTATTGACTTATGAAGTTGCATAGTGACCTTATAGATTAGAAGTTTTGATATTAGTATTGTGTTTGTTGTTGTCTACATAGTATTTTGGATTTGATCTCTAAATACATAGACAACTTAATAACTATATCACAATATTGATATAACATCTGAGTCATATTGATGTAGAACTTGGGTTCTACAAAATATGAATGATGTTGGCTAAGGAAAACAATTGGGTTTGTTGGACGGACTTATTTATTAGAGTGGGCTTACTTGTTGTTGCCTACCTCTTGAGTGCTAGGTGAGCTCTTGAGGGCCATAAGTATGTGATACACATTGAGATGTGTATATGATACCATGGATTGACACTAGAGCAAGTGGGAGAAATTGTTGGGGTTGGTGCTCAGAGTGCTAATCTGGATCGTATTTATGTTCGATTCATAAATACGAACAATTCATTTTTTCCATAATATTACTTATTTAATGGTAGCACCTCTTGTCTTTTATATACATATTCGATCTAATTGCGATTAGATACCTAATTATGATTAGATTGAAACTAAATATGATTTACTGATACGTGTATATTAGACAAAGACCCTAGGATTTATAATGTAGTATGCAGTTACAACGTAGTTTGTAATTGGCATTAGGAAGCGTTACTAAAGTAGTATATCCTTAAATAAAGTTCATGATCAAGATTTGCTAACACGGGTCGGTTAGTAAAATCCGCTGAGACCAGTACATGTCGTATATCATGACTTGGTCCGATGGTTTATCCCAATGAACCATGAGTCTCGGGAGACTCGTACAGACATGTAGGTGTTTATTTGATAAACACTGAATAACTCACTGAAGATTTCTTAATAGATGGTACACCAACGTCAATAGGAATCTTCTCGAGTTGAGTGAGCATAGTAATCCTTCAACTTGAAATACCATTGTGGATATATGAGTTATCCTTCACACTTTGATGGAAGTCACGTCACCGATCTATTTAGATCAGACCTCCGCCTTTTCGTTGGGTGTAGACTGATGCTCATGATATCCTGTGCATATCAAGATAAAATCTGTCAGTCATGTGTACAGGGCATAGGCATCATGCACGTGTTTGCGATCTAGTAAATCCATGGCCGTGGTATAACTTCGGAAATCAGTTCCGAGTGTTATTTAGATATCGTAAATTTGAAAGTCGACTATATTATACCATACAGATTTGACGTTCTTATCTATATCCCAGGTATAATATGGATAGCCTGTGACGGAGGGATTATACGTATGTAATGATCTCGACTTGCATAATTTAGCGAGATTATCTGTGGTCGTCATAATTCATGAGTGGGTAAATTATGGACACGAAATTGGATTTCGTGACAGATAAACCTAAACTTATAGAGCCCCACAATATGAAGTGTACTCGTTGAGCATTTGGGCAATGCATTATGAATAATACAGATTATTCATAATATTTCACCGGATTAAATGAGTTAATTCCAATCGTTTAATCCTTTAAATGAAAACACATGCATATGGGCATTTTTGGTCAATCATAATTATTGTGTATTTGTATTTGATACATGATTCGATTAGATACACATTAATTAATTGTCAAATGAGACTTTGACACGTGCCATTAATATATGTATTTGTTATTTAATGTAAATAAAAATACATATTTTATAATAATTATATTAATTAATTATTTAGATATTTAAATGTTAAATATTTAAATAATTAAATGATAAAATTTTTCATAATAGTTATGATAAATATTTATTTATAATTGGTTACATGCGGCATGCTTTAATTAAACTTTAGGTGTGCAAATATGATTTGTTAACATAAAGTTTAATTATATTTAATTGAATTAAAATGTCAAAAATGACCAAAATGCTCCCTAAAGTCGGTCAAGCATGATTTTTAGGTAGAAAATTTTGTTTTCTCCTTTACTAAGCTTAGCCATGGCCGAAACATCTTCAAAATAAAACACCCTCAATTTGTTTGATGATTCAACAAAGAAAATCAAGAAAAAGCCCAAGGAAATTTAATGATTAAAGGTAATCTTCAATATCCGTAAGCTTTGAAAGCATGTTTCATGTTCTTAAATATCTAGTAAGATTCTAGGGTTTCTTCTTTTCTTTAGAATTTGGGTGTTTTTGATTTGGAAGATGGATTGGAAGGTTTTGAGCATGTGTGAAGTGATATTGAATGATATTATTGTAATATTGATTCAGTTTTTTCATTTGATGATATGATGTCATTCTAGAGTGTTATGACCACTCTTGTAATGCCTAGAATTGTTCTTGGGTGGTTCATTTGTTGTGACTTTGGTTGGTGTTAAGATTAATTAGATTAATGTTGGAAAATTGGATTTTAAGCATGAAAATTTGATATATTTTGCTTCTGGATCAGATATGGAAATACTGTGTATTTGGTGATGAAAAATATGTCATATGAATGTATTGGATGTGTTTTGGGTGTTGGAACAATTTCCGGAAATTGTTTCGGAGTTGAAATAAGCGAAAACGGTGAAAAACGGCATTACCGGGTGATTTTTGAGCCAACCGGGTGACGGCTGCCCAAACAGTGAATTTGGCACTCTTCGGGCAGCCCATGAACTTCCCTAATACTATTGGGGCTGACTTGGGCAGCCCTCATGTGTATTGGGTAGTCGGTTCGGTCAAAAACGTGTTTTATGCCATTTTGCGGAAAAATATTTTCGTAAAAATTTCGCGATGTTTCTTAATTATTTTTGTCATTATTTGATATCGAATAAATATGTTTAGGTGAAATATGAATAAATTATTCATATTAGATAATGAATAATTTATTTGGTAATTTAAAAAGTTTTAAAATTACGATTTCGCCCGAACCGCGCTTCCGCCGCGCCATTTGCCCAAAACCCCAACAATATCCGCTGAAAATGTGTCCCTATTTCTTCAACTATTAGATCACATTTACATAATTGTTCATTGGTTCTATTGTTGCCTGGCTGGTTGGACGATTTGGTTGCCTGGCCGATTAGACGAATTGACAGGCTGATTAGACGATTTGTTCGTCTGGCCGATTGAGTGACCTAACCTCTTTCATTCAAGACGAGATTCATTTATGACCTGATCGGACATGTCACTTCCGTTGTTTATTTTGACATCATTTAATCTTTTCAATTTTTAGTTGTCAACAATTTCATTTTATTATAAATAGACAATTATAATCCTACTTACAAGGGTGACAAGTGACAACCATTTAGTAAAAGAGCCACGTAGCTCATATTTCATATTTTTCTTTTGATATTAGCACAGGAAGTAAAACTTATATTTTGTTCCTGATCAAGCTTTGGTATACATATAAATACCATCAATAAACACAACCGCTATCAACACCATACACATCACTATTACCGGCCAAAAAAACATTAAATTAAAAAAAAAATAGAGAGAGATGAAGTGCTCAAATCTGTGAGTACATTCTCATGGTTGCAATCATGAAAGCTTGCTTCTTCATCCTTCCCATCATCACACTTCCTCTATCACACGTTTCGTTCACGAATGTATATATCGCCATCGCGTCTTCTGACAACCAAAAAAAAAATCGTTCTTGATCCACCCCCAATTATCAGCCCGGAGCAAAGAAAGAAAACGATAGTTAAAAAAATATAGAGAGAGAAACAATTTCGATGTACCAAAGAATACACCATAATTTCGACATATCAAACAACATGTTGATGAGCGGGCTAATATCCCGCCATTTTAATTTAATATTTTGTGTGTTAGTCTTGAGTTTTATGAGTGTTTTATTGTGTTTCAGATTTTTTTTTTCAGGTTAAAATATTATCGAGACTCAACGGAATTAACGATGGATGAAAACGATAAATTTGGAGTCTGATTGGCTAAAATCGCGGATTCAACAGCGACTGCTTCACAAAATCTTGACGAAGAGTGAGAGTTGCGAGTTTATTATTGAATATTTGTTTAGAGTTTTTGAGCATGTATATTTACTAAACTATTTATCTAGAGTTGTGATGAAACTCAGTATTTCAAGTTTATAAAATTGGTTTTCTTATTTCTTGTGTGATTATTTGACTTATTTATTAAATCTTGTGCTTAAATCATCAATAAGATTGATATAGTAAACTTAATTGAACTTGACAAATGAATTTAGGTTTAACCTTAAATTCAATAGCACATGATTTCATCTTAGGGATTTCTTTACTGAATAGAAACATACATGTAGGGCATGTATAGCCATAACTGGAACCTGATCTTAATGAATTTGGCATTAATTAGTTGACATATAAATATGGCTAATTATTTTACTCTGAATATTTACACATGAGCATCGAAAGAGGCTTATGGATATCTTAATGTTTCAGGTCAATAACTCAACTTATTACATAAATATATGAAAACCAATTCATATGTAGAATAATATTGAGTGAATTCACAACTCTGAATATCTTCTTTTCATTGATTGCCTTTGAAATTTTCATAATTATCTTTATTTTCTTTAACATTAGTTTAAATTCAATTCAACTTCATATTTAATTTTAGTTAGATACTTGTAGGTATTTGGTATTAATAATTAGTAAAATATGTAATAATTCCTCGTGAGATCGATAACTTATATGTAGATGGGCTAAATGTACATGTATTTGTAATATTTTCATTAATTAATTTTATTATACACTCGAGCTGGCTCCTGCATCAGGCACTCCGTTGGGATCCTTCGATCTGAACTTGATCCCAAGGTTTCCGAGCTGGATCACAGGGTCTGCCGAATCAGGCACTCCGTCGGTGCTCCTTGAACAATGCATTTCCCCGGTGCCTGGTATCTCCCGATCGACCCTGGGCTTCCGGGCGAGGCCGTCAGTCTTCGTTTTGCGTGGTTTTCCCGAATACTTTTTACCTTCTTTTTTCCCGTTCAATGAAGACCACCACACCAATTAAGAACTGGACCGACGGACGTCCTCTCTCGCCTTTGGCTGACTAGCTCTCTGATCAATCCTCTAGCACAAGTAACTTGCGAGGCTGGCGGTGGGTAGTTTAGGAAGCGTAGTTCCTTCCTACTGAGGAGCCTGGTCAGCCGTTGCCAACGGATGCAAACCATCATCATCGTTATATTTCATTCGACAATTCACCCCGGGTGGGTGTCCGTTGGCCAATACTTTTACATTTCATTCCATAATTAAAAAAGAAAAGGCTTTGTCCACACGAACCCTTTCTTCATCCCATTCCGGCTTGCTTCTTCCCATTACTTTCCCCTTCCATCCATTCTGTTGTTGAACTACTTGTGCAACCACGGCTTTCACCTTCTACCATCGTCCTACCGTGTGAGTTGCTTTTCGTTCGGGTCCCCACAGATGGCGTCAACTGTTGACGGCTGGTTTTCGTCTCAGGGACAATGGCGGAATATTGCTCCCGGGACTAACCTTCCTTCAGCAGTGAATTTTTTTGGTTATGGGGAACCAAAAGCAAACTTAGTGGAAAGCGGAAGAACACGCAGATTGACACAGGGAGTTAACGTGGTTCGGCGGATCAAATCCAACCTACGTCTACGGGCACAAAATGGATGGTTGTTTTATTACGGAAACGTGCTCGGCCAACCTGTTTTGTGGTCGGTCAGTGTGAAAACTGAGCTGTTTGTAGGTCTGAAGTGTTTACAAATTTCTCTTATTTTTTTCCAAAATCAAGAAGAAAGAAAAAAAAAACCCCATTTTCCCTACAAGATTACCCCCATTATATACTAAAAATGAGGTGGTTGCTGTTATATCTTGTAGACTCCACGTGATACCTGACTCATTTATTAAGTTCTCTGCCCAAGGTCTGCCCTTACCGAAAGTGAGCCTGCCCTCTGACATCCCGTCACATCAATCTGATTTTCTACTGCCACACGTAATTATTGATGATAACAGCCTGGTGGGTGTTTCCGGGAGATGACACGTGTAAAGGGAAATCATAATCTCAAGGCTTCTGTCGGTTGCTAAATGGTCGGCCAAATGATATGCCGAACTCGTCGAACTATTTCCGTCCTGTTCTGAAATGTCTGGGCCTTTCGATTTTACTTAAAAGGGAGCGGAATAGACCCGAAATCGAGCTGACGACCTGATGTGGTCGGTTTATGGAAACCATATCAAAGCACATATTTATGGTCAGTTTAATCGGGGAGATCGCGTCCGGACCCCTACTAAGCCGAGGAGTGGATTTATACTTTCCGAACATCGGCCAAAAAATGGGAAATTCCACCTCTGTCCCTGGCTTACCTTGCTTGATTCACATACTGATTTTTACCACCAACAACGAGAGTAAGATCATTTATTTTTTGAATAATTAAAAAAAAAATCTATCTACTTTACTTCATTTTATTGTAAAAATGCAATTATAATCCAACTTAAAGGGTGACAAACAATTCAATAAAAGAGCCTCCACCTCTGATTGTCTCGCAATCTCTTCTACTACTTGCCCGCAATAATATCTTGACCAACTTCAAGTCCAGTAGAAGCAAGTCCAATAGCCAATCAGGGCCGGTCCTGAATTTTTGGGTGCCCGGTGCGAAAGCTCAAAATGTGACATTTTTTATTACAAAAACATATGTTTAGAAAAAATAATATTTAACGAGGGTTGGAACCCAATCGAAGCTGAGGGGCTAGGCCCTCACACCCAAATTATATTACTTGAAAAAATATACAAAGTGAGGACATAATACCTAAACACTGACAATAAAAAAATACAATCATATACAACCGGGGAACATGGTGCCCCCTTAATTTTTGGGCCCTGGACAGTAGCCCTTGTGGCACTGTGCCAGGGCCGGCCCTGTAGCCAATCCAACGACAACAATGAAAGTAACCGAAATTAGTTGATTTGTTACCCAACCACCCCTTAGCCTTAGAGGAAGGTCAAAATAGGGGAGTACTGTAGGAGAAATGGAGATTTGGGATGATTATCGAGTCCCCTTCACATCTTGCTTTTATTATTATATTGAGAGTTACTTCATGTATTGCTTGACATAAAATATATAGTTGACTTTTTTTTGTTGTTGAATTTTTTTCAAGACTCGATAGTTAATTTGACAAGTCAATTATTATTTTTTCATATTTCAAAAATACGATTAATCAACATATTAACTAAGTGATTATGAATTTAAACTTATCAAATTACGTCTATAGAAAAATCGGAAAAAAAAATAATCATTCCCCTTCATAATATTTTGAACCAATTGATTTATCTATTGAATTCGAAAATAAATATGTTTTTTTTATTTGAAAATGAAATCAATACGAACTAGAAAATTTCAGCTCACATCTCATATTTTCCTCAAAAACTTGGGCTTTCTGTTATTGTTGCCTCAAGTCGTAACCATAAAACACCAAAATGACGCCGTTTCGCATAAAATGATCTTCCCCCGCAAAGACGCCCATCCCCAAAACGCAGCGCATTAAATCCCAGAAGAAAAACGGCGGACAATTTGTAATTGTAAGTTCCACTTTCACGTATGATTTCGTGAAGTATTATATCAAATAAATTATCAGCATAATTTTCGTTAATTATGAATTAAAATAAATGTTATCAATATTAAAGCGTGGACAATCTCTCTCCAAGTATTCGTATCTCCTTTCATTCGTTATAATTTATAGAATCATATTCATTATCTGTTTTCACTATAAAAAAATATTGGGTTACCTATCGATATTAACGATCGAAAATATTATGTCGATAAAAATCGTTAAATACAGACAGAATATTGACCATTTAAAAATTATGAAATTTTCTGACCCAATACCGACCATTTATCAGCCGATAAATTACTGACAGACTAATCCGTCGGTATTTAGTCGGAAAAAAACGTGCGGAGTACAAACTTAATGCCAAGAAATGGCGCCAATCTTTTAATGACGTCTTACTGACCGTATTTTCAGGCAATAAAATATTATGTCAAATTTACTGACCGATTACTTATCGGTCGGTACGTGTAAAATAATTTTAATAAAAATTATAAAAAATAGATATATACCTACTGAATATATTGTTGGGAAGCGGCCGCGAGTGTGCAGCGGAAAATTAAAAAACTATGATGCCGCTATCCCTTTTGCCCAAGACTCATTTGTTTTTATTATTCTACAAGCCTAGACATGTTACTATATATTCTAAGCATAAAAACTCATAAAAACATGCAAAGAACATAAACTTAAACATGCTAACTATCATAAGAACTCTAATTAAAATAAAGAAAGAAAATGACTTACTTGAACCGAAGACTCATCCAGTCCTCCCTCCAATCTACAAGTTTTTCTCGAACTTAGCAAGCTCTTCCACGTTCCAAAGAGCCACCCAAGTGTGTGGCCTCCAAAGGTGCACACACCAAAGCCAAAACTCAACGGCAAGACTACGCCTTGAGTGTACGGGTATTTTGCCCTTAATGCTAGCCTAGGCAAATACTTCAAAACTTTTAACTTGAGATTCCTCTAGTCAATTAGACTTAAGGATCCTCAAAATCAGTGGCTTACTCTTAAACTTTAGAGTTGCTCACTTATATAAACCCAAGATATGAACGGTTTTGGTGTAAAAATTTGTAAATAATTATTTGGGTTTATATAGGTGCTCTAAAGACAACAAAATTAATTAAGAATCTGATGTGGGATAAATGCTAATTTAATCTTAGTCATTGGATCTTAATTTAGTGGTTTAATGAGATTATAAAACCCTAATAAGAGTTTGGGCCGAATTGGAATTCAAAACAAATAACAAATAAAAAAAATTGAAGCGTCATCTGCGCCCTTATTTTATTTATTTATTTCAATTCCCAAAGTACCCCTATCGTCATTCACCAAACCCTAAGCCACTATTGAACCTCATAAATGATCTGTTCAATAATTAAACACATTGAACCATTTATGAACAATTCCTACATCAATCATATATGCTGTTAAATTTGTACTGTGCACTGTTAACCATTGATTTCGACTTTGTTGTGTGTGACCTTTTGGGTTCCCCTCAAGTTGGACATGAAATGAATCGTGATAATTTAATTGAACATAAATTATCCTCCGATAACATGGTCGTTCGATTTCAATGACCAAGGTTGACATCTAGCAATATGCTAAGGCCCCCAAATAAGGAGGAAATATATATACTCATTATGTATGCGATTTACATATGATACGGTACCTCGCCTCACTATATCCCCACCTTTTGACTTAGGGTACGGAAAGTGTCTACCCATATGGTCAAAGGTATGATGCTGATATGTCATGAATCGTGCTAACCCAAGAATCTCACATGATTCTTCCGCTGCGGCCACAGTCTCAAGCACCGATCACACATATCAACCCGCGAACTGGAATACTACTCTTATAAGAAAATATTATCCGAGAGAGTGGTAATTCTCTGTTGTATCTTTACAAACTTCGTGTGTTTCAACAAATGACCCAATCATACCCGTATGACCAGATCTTTTGAACCGGGGAAGGATAATGTCAAAGTTATTTGATCCACACATAAGATTGTAAAGACCTCAAGTCTAAGGACTAGTCATACAATCGATACATGAAAGTTCTCACAGACACATGGGATAAACACTCCATATGAAAACTTTCGGCGGTCAGTTCGATGGACACGAGCAACTCATGCATCCATGTGATACACCAAGTGGACGGATCTCTGCTAGTAGCCTATGAGATCGGCTACCCCACTTAAGGGCGGATCATATCATCATGCTAGTCTCTCCGCTTTGTGAACGCCCAGATTATTCACAAAACTATGACTAGGAACGTTTGAGAGTAATGATTCTCATAAGACGTGGAAGCCATCATCTTATTACTCCAAGGTCTTTATTACAGTGTTTGATGATTCATATAATTTATGTAAGACACGTATAATAAAGATTTCCATTTTATTAATTAATGAAAAAATATTACAAATACATGTACATAAAGCCCATCCATAAGTTGAGTATAGGGCATATCACTTACAATCTCTCACTTGCACTATAGCCAACTAGTATGAATCTGGACACCATACTCTCGGGTGTGCCTATCATGCTTTTATTGAGTCAGCCCTTTAGTCAGAGAATCTGGAAGATTATCTTCTGTGGGTATTTTCTCTATAATAACTTCTTTTCTCTCAACAATCTCTCTGATGAGATGAAATCGTTTGAGTACATGCTTGGATTTCTGGTGGGACCTTGGTTCCTTTGATTGAACAATGGCGCCCGTGTTGTCACAGTACATCGTGACGCCATTCTTTATCGCAGGAAGCACTTACAGCTCCGTGATGAACTTCTTTATCCAGACTGCTTCTTTAGCTGCCTCAGATGCTGCAATATACTCGGCTTCAGTGGTGGAGTCCGTTGTAGTTGACTGCTTTGAGCTTTTCCAACTGACAGCTCCGTCATTCAAAGTAAACAGATATTCTCTTTGCGATCTGCTGTCATCCCTATCGGTCTGAAAGCTCGCATCACAGTAACCAATGACTTTCATCTCAGAACAATCTTCATATGTCAAGAACACATACTTAGTTCTTCTCATATACTTGGGGATTATTTTGATAGCGGCCCAGTATTGCTCACCAGGATTTGCCTGATACCTGCTCGTTATGCTAAGAGCATAAGAGACATCAGGTCTTGTACATAGCATGGCATACATGATTGATCCTATTGCTGAAGCATAAGGGATCCTACTCATACGCTCTCTATCTGAATGAGTATGTGGACATTGCTGCTTAGATAATTTGATTTCATGACAAGTAGGTAAATTACCTATTTTGGAATCTTCCATTTTGAATATTTTCAAAACTTTATCTATGTATGTAGATTGAGAAAGTCCTAACAACTTCTTAGATCTATTACGGTAGATCTTAATACCGACGATGTAGGCTGCTTCTCCCAAATCTTTCATGGAGACATTCTGAGATATTGCTTGGTGGCTTGCATCATGGGAATATCATTCCCAATGATTAATATGTCATCGACATATAATACAAGAAATACAACAGCACTCCCACTACGTTTCCTATAAACACAAGGCTCGTCTATATTTTTGATGAAGAGAAATTCTTTGATTGTCTCATCAAATCATATATTCCAACTTCTGGAGGCTTGCTTGAGTCCATAAATGGATCGTTTAAGCTTGCATACTTTATTATGATCATCCTTAGATGTAAACCCCTCAGGTTGTGTCATATAGACTTCCTCTAAGAGGTTCCCATTAAGGAAAGTTGTTTTGACATCCATCTGCCAAATCTCATAATCAAAGTGTGCAGCTAGTGCCAGTAAAATTCGAATGGACTTTATCATTGCAACAAGCGAGAAGGTTTCGTCATAGTCAATTCCTTGGATTTGTCTATAACCTTTCGCCACCAACCTAGCCTTATAGGTTTGGATGTTGCCTTCTGCATAAGTTTTACGCTTGTAAATCCACTTGCAGCCTATGGGTTTTTATCCCTTCAGGTGCATCCACCAAGTCCCAGACTTGATTCTGATACATAGAGTCTATTTCGGATTTCATGGCCTCAAGCCACTTGACTGAATCAATGTCACGCATTGCTTCGTCATAACTGGTGGGATCGTCATTATCAATGACCTGATCATGTTCCTCATCAATATGGAAACCATATCTTTTAGGCTCATATCTTTCCCTACCAGACCTTCTAAGTTCATAACCTTGTGGTTATTCCGTCACTACCCTTTTGAGGGGCCTGGGGTTTAGTTCTAAGTTAGTTTGTTCTTCTCGTACCTCATCGAGGTCAAGTCTACTCCCACTATATTTCTTGAGAAGGAATTCATTCTTTAGAAATTTAGCATTTCGTGAGACAAATGTTATTTGTTCATTTGGGACGTAGAACACGTATACTCTTGAGTTCAAGGCATATCCTACAAACTTACATTTAACTGCCCTATTATCCAATTTTTTAGTTTGTGTGAGCTTAATATATGCGTCACATCCCCAAACTCTTAGATAACTAAGACTAGGACGTTTCCCAGACCATAACTCACATGGTGTTTGACTAACAGTCTTGGAAGGAACTTGGTTTAGTAGTAGTGTTACAGTTTCTAAAGCAAGACCCCAAAATGAAAGAGGTAGATCCATGTCCGGCATCATTGATCGGACCATATCTAATAATGTCTGATTTCTCCTTTCAGAGACCCCATTATGCTTTGGAGTTCCCGGAGGAGTCCACTGGGAAACAATGCCATTTTCTCTCAAGTAATCTTGAAATTCGTCGCTTAAGTATTCACCACATCGGTCAGACCTTAGTGACTTAATACTTTTATTAAGCTAGTTTTCTACTTCAGCTTTGAAGTCTTTGAATTTCTCAAAGGCTTTAGATTTCTACCGCATAAGGTACACATACCCATATCGCGAGTAATCATCGATAAAGGTAATGAAGTAGGAGAATCCACCTCTAGCGGTGACTGACATTGGTCCGTATATATCAGAGTGTATGAGTTCTAATGTCTCCGCTGCACGCTGTCCTTTACCTTTGAAGGGCAATTTGGTTATTTTACCAAGTAAACAAGACTCACAAGTTCCATAGGTTCATATTTGAAGGGTCTGAAATACACATCCTTATGTAGCTTAGTTAATCTTGTTTCATTGATATGACCTAAGCGACTGTGCCATAAAAGTGATTCATTGAGATTATTTGAGTTAACATTGTATATATTAGAGGTTGAACATTCTTTGTTAGTTTGTAAGACATAGATACCATTATTCAAAATATCATCTCCATATTGTATTTCATTGAAATAAATAGAAAATTTATTACAACTTATTAGGCATGAAAAGCCTTTATTATATAAAGATAAAATTGAAATGATGTTCTTTACTAGAGAAGACACATAAATACAATCTTCTAAGTCTAAAACTAAACCATTCGTCAAAACAAATGAATAAGTCCCCACGCACAATGCAGCCAGTTTTGCTCCATTACCCATGCATAAGTCAACCTCCCCATGATGGAGTCTCCTACTATTTCTCAGGCCCTGCACATTGTTACACAAGTGAGTCCCACAATCGGTGTCAAGCACCCAAGTAGAAGGTTTAGAGTTTTGAGAATATAGTTCAATCATATACAACATACCTGAAGCATTGGGCTTCTTGGTCTATTGGGCTTCCCTAGCTTCCTTGGCTTTCAAGGATCTGCAGTATTTCTTCCAATGACCATTCTTTCCACAAAAGAAACATTTCCCCTTTCCCTTTTTCTTCTCTACCTTACCATTGGGCTTTAGGTAATCTAGAGCCTTGGCCTTGGCCTTAATTTTCTTTGGGCCTCGTGGCTTCAGGTCCGTACCCGTAAGCATGACGGAGGTTTTAAGCTTCGGTTTCAAGTCATTCTCTGCTTGCTTTATCAGATTGTGCAATTCAGCTAAAGTAGATTCTTTATTAGACAGATGAAAATGCATAATAAAGTTAGAGAAGTCGTTTGGTAAGGACTGAAGAATTAGATCGTGACCTATCTCATGATCCATGATGAACCCGAGGTTGGCCAATTTTTCAATGTGGCCAATCATCTTAAGCACATGTCCACTAACAGATCCTTCCTTAAACCTTGTTTGGAATAAGACACATGACACTTGGAATCTCACTGTATGAACGGAAGTTGTATACAACTTCAAGTGAAAGATGATGGTTTGAGCATCCATATCTTCGTTAGCTTTCTGAAGTTCGTCCGACATAGAGCCAAGCATTATGCAAACTGCTTGCTCATCATCATCGACGTGTTTCTTCCAAGCATCAAATGTATTTTGGTCAGCATCTTCTCCGGGTTCAGGGGGAAATGATTTTCCAAGAACATAGAAAATATTTTCTTGTCGTAAGACAATTTTAAGGTTTCTAAACCAGTCATTGTAGTTGTCCTCTTTGAGCTTATGCTCATCAAGGATGTAACGAAATGATAATATGTTTGCCATTTGAATGTTTGTGAAATATTTTAACCCACCTGTTAAGAGAGAATGTCAAAATTAGGAATATGTTTGTGAAATATAATAACATGTTTCATAAGATTAATTATAAAGATTAGGAGTCACGTATTAAATTAATAAGTTTTTTTTTAATTTAGTAGGAGATTATGTTTTTTTTATATTATAATAGGTTTCTTAATAATAATAATAATAATAATTAAATTATTAGGTTTCTTATATTAATAGGAGATTATGTTCTTATATTGTAATAAGTTTCCTATTTTAATTTTATAATAAAAAAATAATTATAGAGATATTTTAGTTTTACAATTTAAAAATAAAATAATAAATAGTTTTTCAGATATTTTTAATTTACAATTTAATAATAAAAAATTAATTGTAGTGATATTTTTAGAGATAATTATATTTTACAATTTAATAATAAAAAATTAATTGTAGAGATTATGTGCTAAATATTAAATTAATAGATTTCTTATTTTAATACGAGATTATGTTTTATATCATATTAGATTTTGTTGTAATCTCTGATGATCCCAACTACTAAATCTTTATCTTATAATTATTATTTTTTTTATTTTGTAACTTCTCCCTATAAATATAGAGGAACTTCATTTGTATTTTGCTATCAAAATCAATTCATTGAGAATCAAATAAGAAAAGCCTACAGCTTTAAGGTGCTATCTATTTTTTTTTATCTCTTAATTTATAACACGTTATCAGCATGATCGATTTCTATTTAAGTTTTTCTTTAAAAAAAAAAAATTGATGATCAAAAGCCAAATCCATCTGCCAGAAGCCAAAATCATGGTAATACAAAAATGATCATGGATTCCGCAGAAGCCAAAATCGTGGTAATGCACACTTGATCATGAAAACGTCATCATCTTCATGCCTTGTTTCAAGGTTGGTGTTGATGATTTTGATGAAGCCTGAAGCTAAATCATTTTGATGAAATCATCATCATTGGCCCCTGCCTCATGTATTAAAATACCATGATTTTAAACCACCTGATTTTGTGAAGTTACTTTGAATATGGCTTTTGAAGCCGAACCAAAGAAATTTACGGCTATGTTGATGTGCTAGTGATTTTGTGAATCAACTTGAAATTTTCACTATAAATAATTCAGAATATGAAGTTTTGAATTTTAAATTTAAAATTAGAACCCGTACTTCTAATTCATTATATTATTTTTTCATTATTTTTATAAGTATGTTCTGTGGTTGCCATTCATTTGGACCCTCCACATCAGAAAATAAAAATCCATTTTTTTTTTCATTTTTATAGTTTATTTTAATTTCTTCCTTAATTATGATTAAGTATAAGAGATAAATTAGAACCCGAAGTTCTAAACTCATTAATTAATTATTATATTAGAACCTGCAGTTCTAGATCTATAAAATAATTATAGAACCCGAAGTTCTATAATTACACTATAATTAAAGAACTTGAAGTTCTAATCTCAATCAATTAAACATTATATTAAAACCTGCAGTTTTAAATCTATCATAGAACCCGAAATTCTGAATGTACAATATAATATTTATGAACTTGAAGTTCTAAATATATGCATGATATTCTTTTTATTTCGCAATTAATTTTTTATAATATATTTATTATTACGACACTTATATTTTTTTATACTTTTCAAAGAACCTTGTAAATGTCAAGTCTAATAAACATACAAATTCCCGCATTCGAAGTTTCCGGAAGAAACTATCTCTCATGGATTTTGGATGCCAAAATGCACCTACGAGCTATGGGCCTGGAAAGCACCATAAGCCAAGAAAATCAAATGTCCCTGTAGGATAAAGTCAAAGGCTATGATTTAGTGGACTTATACCAAGCATCAAAGAAAAGAAAAAGAAATGAGTTTGAAGCTAACTTTATCGATGACTCGGATCCAGTAGATCTCACTCATCTTGATGTCTCCGATTTCTTCGAGGACCCAGAGGGAAGGATTGATAACCTGATTGGCGATGGAAATGTCCATCGTGACTAAACTTTAAATTTTATTTTTTTATATGAATGGTTTAGGATCTAGGAAATATTAAATTCTATTTAGTATTTTATTAAAGTTTTATTTGGATATTTTTTATCACATCAGATGTACTTGATTTCATATCTTTTACTTGATGTCTAACATGAACTTTGATTTCAAGGATATGGATCCTACAAATAAATTATCTATTCTGGAAAATAAATGTGGGGATATATGCTTACCTGATAGTGTAACCACACACACTATCCTTTGAGATATAAAATATTTCTTGGACGTAAAATTACGTGAAGGAAAGGTAAACATTATATCTGGGCCTGTAGACCTAATTGAAGGCTCTCGAAGAGCCTTAATCTTATTAGCAAGGGGAACAAAATTATGCATTGAAAATGCTCTATATTCAGGCATGTACAGTAGAAATCTGCTAAGTTTCAAGGATATTCGCAGAAATGTGTATCATATTGAAACTTTAGATGAAAATAATATAGAGTATATATGTATTACCAAAAACATCTCAGGTAAGAAATACATATTAGAAAAACTTCCAGCTTTCTCATCTGTATTGTATTATACAATCATAAATTTAATAGAAAGTCATGTAGTGATGAACCAGAAGTTCAATAATCCAAAGATGTTTATGTTATGGCATAATCATCTTGGTCATCCAGGAGCTACGATGATGCATAGAATAATTGAAAATTCTAATGTGCATAAATTAAAGAACCAGAAGATTCTATTGACAAATGAGATAAATTACACCGCTTGCTCACAATGCAAATTTGTGATACGTCCATCTCCATCTAAGATTGCCCTTGAATCCCCATCATTCTTACAAAGGATTCAAGGAGACATTTGTGGACCAATCCATCCACTAAGTGGACTTTTTCGTTATTTTATGGTTTTGATTGATGCATCTGCACGGTGGTCACATGTTTGCTTGGTGTCCACACATAACATTGGTTTTGCCAAGCTACTTGCCCAAATGATTATATTAAGGGCACAGTTTCCAGATTATCCAATCAAAACCATACGACTAGATAATACTGGTGAATTTACATCCAAGACATTTGATGACTATTGTACATCAGTCGGAATCGATGTTGAACATCCAGTTCCACATGTACATACACAAAATGGATTGGCAGAATCATTGATAAAACAAATTTAGGTAATGGCACGAACTTTATTGTTACAGACTCAATTACCAATTTCTATATGGGGTCATGAAATACTACATGCAACTACATTAATTCGCCTTAGACCCACAACTTATCATCAATATTCTCCCATTCAACTTGTTCTTGGTCACCAATCAGATATTTCTCATATACGCACTTTTAGTTGTGCTGTGTATGTTCCAATTTCACCCCCACAACGCACAAAGATTGGACCTCAACGTCATTTGGGGATATATGTTGGTTTTATTTTACCTTCTATTATTAGATATTTGGAACCCTTAACGGGTGATCTTTTTACCGTACGTTTCGTGGATTGTCATTTTGATGAGATAATTTTTCCACCATTAGGGGAAAAGAAAGAGCCTCCTGAAGCAAGACATGAACTTTCTTGGAAAGTTCCTACCATGTCTCACTTAGATCCTCGCACCAGCCAATGTGAAAATGAAGTGCAAAGGATTATCCATTTGCAATAAATTGTAAATCAATTACCGGATGCATTTACAGATGCTACAAAAGTAACAAAGTCACATATATCAGCTGCTAATACACCAGCCCGGGTGGTTGTTCCTGTTGAACAATCTAGTGTAAATGCAGCTAATGAATCATATATTGCACGTTAGAAACATGGTAGACCACTTGGTTCTAAAGATACTATTCCCCGGAAAAGGAAAATGAGAGATTCAGATCCTGTTGAAAATAATGCTCGAGCAATGACTATACCCACATCTTCTCAATCACCAGTTCCAGAGGATCTGATAGTCCCTGAAGAGATACCAACCCCTGAAAAAGGCTCAAAATTCCAAAAATGAGGAAAAGTCTACAAATTATACTTATACAAGAGAACAGTGGGATTGAAAGGAAATAATCATCGACAATGTGTTTTCATATACAGTAGCTACTGAAATTGCAAATGATTTTGAACCTCAAACTGTCAATGAATGTAGACAAAGACACGATTGGCCTAAATGGAAATAAGCAATTCAAGCAGAATTGACTTCTTTAGCCAAACGTGAAGTATTTGGACTCGTAGTCTAGACACCTGAAGATGTCAAACCCATTGGTTACAAATGGGTGTTTGTACGAAAATGTAATGAACATAATGAAATCATTATATATAAAGCACGACTAGTTGCACAAGGTTTCCCGTAGAGACCATGTATTGACTATGATGATACGTATTCTCCAGTGATGTATACCATTACGTTTCAATTTTTAATCATTTTGGCAGTCTTTGAAAGATTGGACATGCATCTTATGGACGTAGTGACTGTTGGGATTTATGTCCTAAAGCTTCATGTATTGTAAAACGGAATTGATTATTCTAATAATAATAAATACATTATTCATTTTATCAAAGTTATTTGATTTATATGGCATATTGTCCAATTGTCTTGTTTACATTGATTACTATTGTACCTCCAGACTTAGTGTATGTTTGATACACAAGAGAGTTTATGTCTGAAGTTAGTAATCTAAATAGTCCATAGGGAGCAAACAAAGACGATACTTTATTTGTGGTTTATCTATAGTTACGGTCCATTCTATACTTGTATGAAGACCTTAATCCGGGATCGTTCAAGTAGTGACATGGGAGTGGAGGCACATTGTATGATGAGATCATATAGGACTGAACTCAGATAAATACGAATTTCTTTTAATATCCGTTAACCAAAGAAATTCATTTTATCTAATAGATGGTCATATATGGATTCGATCTTAATCCTGAGTGTACTACGAACTCCTGCATGACATGCTATGTCCTTTGATTTACTATGGTGAGGTTGGTGTTGCATTCCCGGCCAATAACTACATATTTTGGGGATATGGTTTGCTGTGTAGCTGGGAACGTTTTATATAGATATGGAATTAACTCCTTCTTACGAGAAGCGGAAGAATATCTTTTTTAAGAGTTGATTCGAGACTTGAACAATTTGAGCGCTCAACTTTTCTATTACGAATAGAAAGTTTTATATTCATAATTTTTATGAATTAATTGTTCATTATAGAATCAATGGTGCTTAAGAGACAAAATATTTATAGGGGTTTAACAGACTTTTGATCCGGCTCTATTTATGAGATATTCGTGAAGGGCTATATCCATATGTAATGACTATATCGATGGACACCGAAGTTATTCGGTTTATTTTATCCATCTACGGTAACAGGATTTCAACTTCAAGTTTTTTGTGGAATAACGCGAAGTTAATAATTCGTAATATTTGATTAAAGAGTTTAATAATATTTCGGAATTATTGGAGCTCGGAACCGTAGGTCCATTTGGTCCCCGTGCTAGCTCGATTAATTGTAGCAAACCTAATATAATTAGATTGTCTAATTATATGCTCACTTTAATATTTATATATTATTAATGAGATTAATAATATTTATTGTCACAAATGAAAACTATGTTAAATTATTTTAACTTAATGTTTTCTAGAATTCTTTGATTATGAGATAATCAAGTTAGTAATAATTATGAGATAATTACTATAACATAATTGAAGGTAAATAAATCATTATTAGGTAAATAAATCATTATTAAGATATTGATTTTTATTTACCATTGGAGACAAAGCCATATGGCTTACCATGTCATCCAATCAATTATGTGTATTAGGTGGCTTGTATACACCTAATATATTTTTCATTAGCTTATGCATTTTATGCTTTGGTATGGCCTCCACATTTATGTGTTTTCCATTGAAAGAAAGCATTAGATGCTTAATGACAAAATTCTTGTCTTTAGCTTATCATTTCTTATGCTTTGGTATGGCATTCACATTTTTGTGTTGGCCATTGCAAGAAAGCATTAGATGCTTAATGACAATGTTAGTTGGCTTGTGTAAGAGAATATAATCTCTACCATTTCTCTCACTTCCTAAGGTTAACTTTTTGCAAACATTCACACAAGTGTTGTGAGAAAGATTTGAGAGAAAAATAGAGAGTTCAAACATTCACAAGTGTTGTGAGAGTGTTGGAAATTTCTAAAGCCAAACACCAATTGTGACATCTTGAATCTCTAAATCGTTTAGAGTTTAATCTTTGTGAGTGAAGCCCACACTTCGGTTTATTGGTTTCAAGTCATAGTTCGGAAGATCGAGTGGTTGATCCAAGTGTTGGACAACAAATGATTGATCTTGGCTACTACAACAAAGGGAGAAGGCAAAGAAAATTTTAAAGATCCATACCGAACCCGGTGCCACCACAAGCAACTTCTGTCGCGCTAAGGAAAGTCATTTCTTACAATTGGCATCAAGAGCTTAAGGTTGAAAAGTGTCTTAACCCTTCTCCTTTAAACATTCAAGTTTTAATATATTATTAGAATGCATATTGTGATGAGTAGGCACAATTAGATTCATGAGATGAATGGTTTTTAATATTCATGTGATGAATGTTTACTTTGATTCATCTGATGAATGTATTGCATTGACCGTTAATTTTTCCGGCTCTTATTTTAGTATTGGGAATGTAAGACCATAAGGTCATATTCTTTCAAGTGTTGTAAGTTCATTTCCTTTGTAATAAGTTCATTATGTAACCCTATTTGTAACTTGGAGGAGTCGATGCTGCAAAGGACTTTTGACGAATAAATTCCACGAAGAACTCAACAACACTCCATGGAACAAGATTTGAAGACCAATGGATGCCTTGGATTTATTGTACTAATTAGATTAATATATAAAAAAATAAGAGCCCGGTTAATGCAATTTATGGATGTATGTATGTAAAACTACATTCCGTTACGAGTCCGTAGAAAAAAAGGGGACCAAAACGGAGTCCGGAAGCTCCGGAACGGAGTCAATGAAGTTCTAGTGTTCAGACAAGCGTTCGAACGCAACACGAACGAAACTCCACTGCCTGAAAACGTTCGAACGCCCGTCAAACGCCACATAAATGTTTTCAGCTCATACCTTGGAATATATATATGTTTTAAATTATTTATTAACATATCATAGAGCCTAGGGTGCCTACTCTTGCATTTTCACATGCCATAACATGTAGATATGCATGATATTCTAGTCATAAAATATGATTTTATGTAATTTAAAAGTTAAATAAGAATATGAGATGCATGCAAATGGATTAATAAGATTAATTGGTTTAAAGTTTAAAAATTGTGAATTCAAGTTTTAGAAACAAATTGACCTTAAAAGTACATTATTTTCCTTGATATATCAGATGGAAACCCGGACATAAATTCCATAGTCGATTCTGAATGGACGGTAATATGATCTGCACTCGGGATGCAATACCACATACCTTTGGAATAAATAATATGCTTTTATCGATTAAATAGTTTAATGAAATTTGGTCCGTTCTTTGAATTCTAATTTTTAAAACCTATTAGTGGATTAATAATTTAAGAGTTAAATTGATTAGATCACTATAACAACTTGATTAAATTAGTTTAATTAAGTTAATTGGTTAGTAGAGACTAATCGGGATTATTGAATAAAATTTTAAGAGTTAAAACTGGTTAGATCACTGAATTATCAACTAGTATTAATAAGGTTATGACTTTAGCCGAGCATAATCTAAGATTCATAAGATACTAATGAGATAGAAACCTTATACTTCAAAATAGTGAGTGGGAGATGGGTATACTACAATATATCCCGCGATCTCCATTATTATCCAGAAATGTGAGATTCAATAGGCGCCTCGAGACGGCTTTGCTTTCTTCCCCCTACAGATGGTGTCATTTTTGGGTCAATATCAGGTTTGGATTCCGAAAGGATATGGACTCTAGATGTATCTGGTGATTTGACCTACCATATGGCGGCACTTCACTAGTTAAGTCCAAGGGTTTTGAAATGATGGGTCACACTCACAAAGAAATGATTAAGTTGTTAATCAAAGCTTCATTGATCAAAAAAAAGGTAGTTGATTAATATAGGAATAAGAGTTATTTCAGATATATTAATTAATTGAGAATGTATCAGTCTATCATTCGAATACTTGACCTATCCTACGGCGGCACTTATTTGTGGGATGATAGGTAACTGTGGCATAGTAATTCTTTTAGGTTTCTAATTCATTATACATTGATCATGCATCATGTTTAATTTTATGCCTAAATGTTTGACAATTTTAATATGTGACGAATAAATATTGAATGCGCGTTTATTATTTTTTCAGCCATGGCATCTGCAATAATCTCCATTCTCAAACAACAAGAAAAATTAACCGGGGATAATTATGTTAAATGGAAAGTGACATGAATGCTATTTTGGTCTGCGAAGACCTTAAATTTGTCCTAATGGAGGAATGTCCTCCTGAGCCAGCACCAAATGCTGGCAGAGTTTCACGTAATAACTATAATAATTGGATTAAAGTTGATGAGAAAGCCCATAGCTATTTGATAGCATCCATGTCTGAGGTTCTTGCTGCACAGTATGAGCCTATGGTGACAGCATCAATGATTATGCAGTCATTACAGAACATGTTTGGGCAACCTTCAGACCGGCAACAACATGAGTCAATAGTCTCTGTATTGACCGCTAGAATGAAGGAAGACACATCAGTCTGAGACCATGTGTTAAGGATGATGTCTCATCTTAATATGGCTGAAACCCATGGTGAACATATCAATGTGCAAAGCCACGTGACAATGATCATGGAAACCCTTCTGAAGAGTTTCCTGCAGTTTAAAAGCAACTGTTCTATGAATAAGTTGACTTTTACGTTAATTGAACTGCTAAATGAGCTCACCAATTATGAGTCTGTTATGAATGGTCCTTGTAGGTCCAATGATGAGGCAAATGTTGCTGAATTTTCTAAATCTGCAAAGAAGAAGAAGGAATGCAATTGGAAGGCAAAGGCAAAACTAATGAAAAAGAATAACACCAAAGGCTCTAAATGAACCAATCCCAAAGGAAAATGTTTCCATTGTGAACAACAAGGGCAGTGGAAAAGGAATTGTCCGAAATACCTTGATGAGCTTAAAGAGAAGAAGAATACAGGTAAATACGATTTACTTTTCATTGAGTCTCTTTTGGTGAAGGATGATAAATCCATTTGAATTGTTGATTCTGGTGCCACTAACCATGTTTGTTGTTCTTTGCAGCTACTTAACTCATGGAGGGACCTTGCTGAAGGTAGCTTTACCATGAGAGTTGGGACAGGGGATGCTGTTTCAGCAAAAGCAGTTGGAGATTCCAAGTTAAACTTTAATAATAGTTATTTATATTTAAATGTTGTGCTATATATTCCTGGTTTTCGCAGGAATTTGATTTCTGTAACAAAATTTATGGAATGTGATTTTTCAATTTCATTTAATAATAAGTCAGTTATTATTAGTAGAAATGGATTAAAGATATGCACGGGAAACTCTGAAAATAATATGTATGTATTAAGGTCGTTAATGCATGAATCACTGCTTAATACTGAAATATTTAAGATTGAAAGATCTAAAACTAAACGACAAAAGATTTCTCATGATGGTATCTATTTATGGCACTTTAGACTTGGTCACATTAACCTTGACCGGATAGATAGACTAATTAAGAACGGAGTTTTAAATCAGTTAAAACTCGATACTTTACCTGTCTGTGAGTCATGTCTAGAAGGCAAAATGACCGAGAGACCTTTTACTGGAATGGGATAAGAGCCAAAGAAACAATTGAGCTAATACATTCGGACGTTTGCAGACCGATGAATGTAAAAGCCCGAGGTGGTTTTGAAAACTTCATCATTTTCATTGACGATTATTCCAGATATGGGTATGTTTACCTAATGCAGCACAAGTCAGATACATTTGAAAAGTTCAAAGAGTTTCGTGCCGAGGTTGAGAACCAGTTAGGCAAAAGCATCAAAATTCTACGATCATATCATGGATGAGAATACCTTGATAGAGATTTTGAGGAATTCTTAGTTAAGCATGGAATTGTTTCACAGTTCATAGCACCTGGAACACCACAACAAAATGGTATTGCAGAAAGGAGAAATCGGACCCTACTAGACATGATGAGATCAATGTTTAGTTATAGCACTCTACCTAGTTCATTCTGGAGGTATGCATTACAAACTGTAATGTATATCCTGAATGTAGTTCCTTCTAAGGTTGTTCCTAAGACTCCCTTAGAGTAGTGGAATGGTCGTAAAGCTAGTTTGTGATATTTCTGCATATGGGGGTGTCCGACACATGTGCTAAAGAACAATACTACTAAGTTAGAACCACGTTCACATGTGTGCCTATTTGTAAGATATCCTAATGAAACTAGGGAATGATTCTTTTATAGTCCATAAGATAATAAAGTATTTGTGTCGACAAATGCTACATTTCTTGAGGAGGACTATATGACAGAGTTCAAACCTCGAACTAAAGTGTTACTTGAGGAGTTACTTGTTGGTACGACCAGTACACCATTGTCAAATATTGACAAAGACATTACACCTTTGACATCTGAAAGTCAGATGCAAGTTTATCAGGATACCATACCACCTAGACGTAGTGGGAGGGTTGTGAGACAACCTGAACACTATCTAGGAAATGGTGAGGTGCAAGTTATTCCATCATGTGATGGTATAAATGATTCATTGACCTATCATAGTGTAATAGAAGATATTGATAAAGAGGAATGGCTCAAAGCCATGAACCTCGAGATGGAGACTATGTACTCTAACTCAGTCTGGGAACTTGTAGACCAACCTAATGGAGTAAAATACATAGGTTACAAGTGGATCTACAAGAGAAAAAGAGGAATAGATGGGAAAATACAAACTTTCAAGGCTAGGTGTGGGACACAGGAACTGGGCGACGCATGCTGTCCCGGGCTCGCGGCCCGGTTGGGAGTACGGAGTAGCCACGGGGGACTAAACCAGAGAATAATGGAGTCGCCACCTGGTGCGAACCGGGAAAATGAGATTTAAGGCCGCACTCACCCCTCGCAATGGAAGACCTCAAACCGTTGGGTTCGGAATGGTCTCTTACTTATGTCACTTGTAATGAAAGGATTTGTGTAATAATTTAATCAAGCTTAAGTAACACTTATTTCCAGGAGTATCATGCTTCTAAGTTCACATGCACAAAAATAAAACTTACACCTAAATTTGCATATATTTCACATCTAAGATTGCATGCTTGAAAGTACATCAAAGTAGCAACGAACATACAACTTCATTGGCATATTGTATTCATGGAAACACAAGCACACACAAACCACACAAGCACACATAAAGGCGAATCAAATGATGGCGAACATGTGATTTCATAGACATATCATAAACAAATAGCCATTACATGTCCATGCACAAATAAAAGAGTCAACTAAGTATATAATGCAAAAAGACACTTAAGGATGCAATTAGGCATTAAAGTGAGCATGCTATGATGTGGTGCAAAAGAAGATAACTAATATGGACACAAGCACACATGTGAGCACTTTTCCAAGTGGTACGTGGAATTGTATCCCAAGTACAGACTGCACTACCGTCCATTCGGAATCGGCTACGGAATTTATGTCTGGGTTTCCATCCGATATACCACAAGAAATAATACTCAAATGCTATCACGACATGGATATATGAATTGTAATACGTTAAACACATTATACTCATACATGTGGGGAATACAGATGAATGATACCTACACAATCTTGCGTAATACAGAGAAGCAATCAGATTCATCATACGAAGGGATAGCTACTAGGAACAATTATGTATGAAATCTGATGAAAATGACTCAGTTCAGTGGGTGCGCATTCGCGTAGCATTCGAGAACGCGTTCGAATGGTAAACAGAAGGTTCGCGTTCGTATAGTGTTCGAGAACGCGTTCGAACGGAGCCAGACCTGATGCATGAAACACTAAAATATTGTGTGCGCGTTCGCGTAGCGTTTGAGAACGTGTTCGAACGGTAAATAGAAGGTTCACGTTCGTATAGCGTTCGAGAACATGTTCGAACAGAACCAGACCTGATGCATGATGAAACTAAGAAAATGCGTGCGCGTTCGCGTAGCGTTTGAGAACGTGTTCGAATGGTAAACAGAAGGTTCACGTTCGTGTGGCGTTCGAGAACGCGTTCGAACGAAACCAGACCTGATTCATGCAACACATTCATAGACAAGCAAATCCACAATGTGGGACCTCACGTATCCGATTGAACTCATCTCGCATCCAATCGAGTATACACCAATCGGCGCGGCAAAGCATCGTGGTAAAGGGTTTTAACCCCTCCAAATAGGGGACCTTTCATCGCACTTACTAAGCCCATGCGCTCGATTGAATCATGCATACAAAGAATTAAAAAACAATAATATCAAACTTAATATGCTCAATTGAACGTATCTTGCATTCAACCGAACACACATCAACCGGCGCGGTAAAGCATCGTGGTAAAGGATTTTAACCCCTCCAAATAGGGGACCTTTCATCGCACTTACTAAGCCCATGCGCTCGATTGAATCATGCATACAAAGAATTAGAAAAACAATAATATCAAACTTAGTATGCCCGATTGAACGTATCTTGCACTAACCAAACACACATCAACCGGCGCGGCAAAGCATCGTGGTAAAGGATTTTAACCCCTCCAAATAGGGGACCTTTCATCACACTTACTAAGCCCATGCGCTCGATTGAATCATGCATAAAAAAGTAACATGCAGAATTCAAATGACGAAAAATAAATAAATCGAAGCAATATAAGACAAAAGAAAGTGTCATTTACTCAAGCGGTACGTGGAGTTGTATCCCGAGTACAGATCATACTACCGTCCATTCGGAATCGGCTATGAAATTTATGTTCGGGTTTCCATCTGATATACCGCGAGAGTTGACACATCTTTCATTTTATTCCAAAGCCATAACATACAATATCTCATAATCCATGCATATTTATCTACTCAACGGCCACAACATGCATTTCAACATAACAATCATGAAAGCAATACTCAATAAATAATACAAATAAAATAGAAAATGAATGTGGGAAATACCCTCAGGTCTAACCTTTTATGTCGACTTTCGAACTAGCGTTTCACGGTCGTCGGAACGGCTATCACTCCGCAACTTTTCTGGTTCGCTGGTTCACTTTATTCCTCGCTGTTTTCACTGCTCGGACTGCTTTTTTCACCCCATTTTGCCACTGTTTTGCTGCTGTTTAAGGGTGTTTTCTGGTCACTATTTTATGGGAAATAAGGGATTGTTTTGGTGATTTTTTGGGGTTGTTTGCTCACTATTTTAGGGTGGGTTTTAGGGTTAGTTCTTCACGTTGATTTAGTGAATTTGGGGTCAGTTTAGGGGTTCTGGTTTCACGTTGGTTGAGGGTTTATTTTCTGTTTTGTTTTGTTGGTCAGTGAGGGTGCGTTTGTGGCTTTATTTGCTCATGGTTTGGGGGGGCTTTGGTCGGTTGGTGGCTTTGAGTGAGGGCTAGATGTCGGTCAGGGGGGTGGACTTTGGTGGCTGCTGTGCGCGTTGGTTTTGGGCGTTATTTGTGTAGGGTAATGGGCAGGGGCATGGACAATTGTGTGAGAGGCATTGGTGAGCTTTGGTTTAACTTGAGGAGCTTATGTTTGTGAAGGCTATGGCTTGAGGCTGTGGCTACGTGTATGTTTCAGTCGGTGGTTGAAAGTCTGGTGCGTGAAGATTGGCTGGGCTGGCGAGTGGGTGATGGTGTTGAAGGGCGTTGAAGGAGCATGCTGTGTGTGAATTTTAGGGGGGCTATGGGGCTGTTCGTGCGCCGAAGGTCTGCGAGGCGTGGGGGCTGATGGCTTGTTGTTGCGTAGGGAAGGTTTGAGTTTATGGAGAGTAGTGGCTAGGCGAGAGTCTTGTTTAGGGTTTCATGGCTGAGAGAGACGAGGGTTGTGAGAGGTGTCCAGTTGAGAGAGAAGCCGAATGGTTCAGGGGAGAGTCTGTCTAGGGTTTTGTTTTTTTGTGTTTGTTTTTCTTTTGGTCACTGCCGTGAGGGTGAAGTAGTTGGGGGAGGAATAGGGTTGCAATTTTGTGTTATATTTATAGTGAGAGGGTAGGGTTAGGGTTTGCATGGATTTAAGGAAATAAAATCAATTAATTAGGGAGGGATTTACTTAATTTATTTTAGGCAATAATATTTATATTTTAGGTGGGAATTTCTTTTAAATTGGTGAGTGATTTATTAAATTAGGAATGAATTTATTTTGATTTGATTTTAATTTGGAAGTGAATTATTTAATTTAAATTTAAATTTAATTTGTTTTATTTAATTTGAATTGGATTTAATTTGTGAATTTAATTTGATTAAGATTTAATTTAATTACGTTTTAATTTAATTCAATTGTATTTTAGTTTAGTTTTAATTCAATTGTATTTTAGTTTAATTTTAATTAAATTTAATTTCACTTTAATTCGTTTTAATTAAATTTGGTTTAATTTCATTTCAATTTAATTAGTTATTAAATTTTCAATGTTAATTAAATTAATTGGTTTCGTTTTAACTTTAATTTAATTTCAATTGGTTTTAATTAAAATTTGTGACATGTGTTTTAAATTTTTTAATTATTTTTAATTTGTGACATGTGTTTTAACACGGAGGTCAAACAAGCGAACCCGAAGCTAATCCAGCGAATAAGAACTAACAAAATGCCGATTCCCTTCCGACGATCGTTTCCCGCAACTTCCTCGACTAAAAAAGTAGTGCCTCCAACTGAGACTCATCATCGGGTTTCACATGCAAAAATACAATGCCTACACTAGGCTAGTGGCAAAGGGTTATACCCAGAAAGAGGGAGTTGACTATGAAGAAACTTTCTTGCCAGTAGCCATGCTTAAATCCATTAGGATTCTTCTTTCTATTGCCACATATTATGACTATGAGATTTGGCAAATGGATATCAAGACTACATTCTTGAATGGCAATCTTGATAAGAGTATCTATATGGTACAATCAGAGGGGTTCATTACCCAAGGTCAAGAGCAAAAAGTTTGCAAGTTACAAATGTCCATTTATGGACTTAATCAAGCATCTAGATCTTGGAACATAAGGTTTGATACTACGATCAAGTCTTATAACTTTGAGTAGAACATCGATGAGCCTTGTGTCTACAAGCGCATCATTGATGGGAATGTGGTTTTCTTTGTGTTATACATCGATGATATTTTACTCATTGGGAATGATGTAAAGATATTATCGGACGTGAAAATCTGGCTAGCTAACCGATTCCAAATGAAATATTTGGGAGAGGCAAGTTATGTACTTGGGATTAGACCCGGCCGGCGGTTCGGTTCCGGTTCGGAACCGAACCGAACCGGCCGGTTACCGGTTCCACACTTAAGTGGAACCGGAACCGAAAACCGAACCGGAACCGAACCTTTCGGTTCCGGTTCGGTTCGGTTAAATATATTTTTTTTTTTTTGATTAATTTAAATAAAAAAAAATGAGATTAAATTTAAAAAAAAAAAATTTTATTACATTGAAGAGCTTGAGCTTAAATTTTTAAATATTTAAGTTGCCTACGTATCCTCCAAGGGTGAGAGGAATCAAAGCTCACGTAGTTCCATTACAAGTTTTAGTCTTTTAGACATATCCCCTTTTGTAAATTATAATTTTACAATTATCAATCATCATTATCGGTTGATCCTTCGGCTCCGGTTCCGCTTGCACTTGTTGCAGAAGCATTATCGAACAAATCTTCACAATCATCGGGGGCATCTTCTTGTTGTCTCAGATCAGCTCGAGTCCAATCATCCACACAAGCTGTTGCTTCTAGAGTGCTTGGATGTAATGAAGATCGCCTAGCTTCCAATATATTACCTCCCAAGCTGAAGGCTTGCTCAACCGCAACGGTGGAAATAGGTGCTGCCAAGATCTCTTTAGCAATAATAGATAAAACAGGATATATATTTTGATGCCGGTTCCACCATTCAAGGATTTTAAAATTTTTACTGCATAAACTTTCATTAGAAAACTCAAAATTTGTAGATAAATAATTATCTAATTCAGGGTTATTAGTTGTCGTATCCCTAGCTTTTTTATTTCGTTGCAATAACCAACGATCCCCTGCGCTAAGTCTTGTTTGAATTACCGGTTCGCTACTACTAGATTGACCTAATGTTCCTAAGTTATATCTTACAATATAATCATTAAATAACTCAATTAAATCATTTCTTAATTTCGTCATTAATCTAGTAATGTCAATTTCATCTAATATTCCTAAATAACCATAATAAGCTTGTAAAGCACCACTCAAACCTTCTAATTTAAATCTAGGATCAAAAACAGCAGCAATAAGATAAAGTAAAGGAATTTCTCTAAAATAGTTTAACCATTTTACCTTCATAACAGTAATGGCTTCTAACAAAACAATATCATTAGGATCGTTACTGTCAACATGCTCATCGAGAGTGCCAACAATATTAAACTCTCAAGAAGAAATAAATGTGCTGTAGGATAATAAACGCCGCTAAAAACTAAAGTAGCATCATTAAAAACTTTTAAAATATCTAAAATTTTTTCACAAATATCCCATTGACTAGGATAAAGTGTGATATTTTGAACATGTTGAGAAAAAAAACTACATAATGCATCTTTGTATTGAAATGCTTGACATAAAAGAAAATAAGTAGAATTCCAACGTGTTGGAACATCTCTTGAAAATTAATCGGTTTAATACCATTTATTTTACAAAACTTGGTCCATTCTCTCCTAATTTGAGAATATGACCAAATACAGTTAAGTGTCGTTTTAATTGGATCAAGGAAAGGTGATAATAATTTTAGACCGTCTTGCACACATAAGTTGAGGACATGACATGTACAACGAATATGAAAAAACCGACCCCCTAAATTTGGTTGACATATTTCTTTTAAATCATTGATGGATGCAGTATTTGCAGATGCATTATCAAATCCAATTGTTAAAATTTTTTCTCCTAAACCATATTCATCAAAAATTACCTTCATCATTCTATAAATATTATGTGCAGTATGTTGGTCATCAAAAACTCTAAATGCAATTAGTCGTTTTTGCATGGTAAATGATGCATCAATCCAATGACAAGTCACACCCATGTATGAATGTGTTTGCCAATGATCACTCCAAATATCAGAACATACAGAAATACGACCTTTCATCTCTTTAAATATTTCATTTAAAATAATTTTACCATCTTTGTATAATTTAAAAATATGACGTTTTGTTGTGTTTCGAGTCATTCTACATGCAGAAGGGTTTAAAGCATTATGCACGTAATTAGTAAAATGAAGTTTTTCACCAAAGCTTAAAGAAAGATGTGCCATACAAGTTAATTTCGCAAATTCCTCTCTATTTTTTGCATCAGAATATTTAAATAAATCTAAAGCACTCGTACCTCTACTTGATGATGCGTACCTGGCCATTTGAGTTTGCGTCGTATCAATGCCAAATTCAACCGGATGATGTTTTTCCATGTGCTTGATCATATTGCCATATCCACCTGAAAATTTGTAGATAACCCCACAATAGTTGCAAACTGCTCGTTGTGAATCATCTTCTAGGCGTTCCAAATTAAAATGAATTTTGAAAATATCCGAGGACCGAGCCTTAACTTCTCTTCTCCGTGATTGTGCACTGACACTAGGGCCGCTCTCTTGGGTTGGCATATTTGACATTATGTTCTCGGATGAGCTTGCCATTTGAATAATTGCGATGCGAATGCCGAATGTGATAACAAATTAATTAACAACTAAAATAAGAGAATTGTATTGAAGTAAGATTGAGAATAAGAGATTATAGAAAATGAGAGAGTTGAGAAATTGGTGTGATGAAATTATGAAAAATGAATCCTATTTATAGAATTTTAGAATTTTTTTGATACCAAAAATGCCCCTAAATATAACCGTTTTATTACCGTTATTAGGGGTACATTAGTAATTTTTATTTTATATAATAAAAAAAATTTATAATTTTATTTATTTTATTTTTTTTGGCAGGGAGCCGTTTGGCAGGGAGCCAAACGGCTCCCTGCATGCATCCCCCAACGGCAGTAGCCGTTGGGGGAATAACTAATAAGGCCCCCAACGGCTACTAGCCGTTGGGGGCCTTAGGGTTCCTGTTGGAACCCTACGGTTCCAACAGGAACCCGACGGTTCCAACCGGTGGAACCGTACGGTTCCACCGGTTCGGACCGGTTCGAGTTGGGGTGGAACCCCAACCGAACCGGTCCCATTCCGGTTCGGTTCCGGAACCGGAACCGGAACCGGTTGGAACCGGAACCTTCCGGTTCCAACCGGTTCGGTTCCGGTTCGGTTCCGGTTCCGAACCGGAACCGTGGCCGGGTCTACTTGGGATCCAAATCATTCGGGATCGCAAGAAACGACTGTTAGCAATGTCTCAAGCAACCTATATCGACAAGATTCTTGTACGATTTGGTATGCAAAATTCCAAGAAAGGTAATTTACCATTCAAACATGGAATTCATTTGTCTAAGGAACAGTCTCCTAAGATACCTCAAGGAGTTGAGGAGATGAGACATATACCATATGCTTCATGTTGGATTTTCTATAGGTCCCAAGATCAAATCTAAGCATTAAACACAAGCGAATACAACGACGAAGTTGCGGAATACTTACATCGAGCGGTTGAGAGACGATTTGGCAACAAAAACGAACTGAAATTCTGCTCACTGCCCTCTGCTCATGTGCGCCCACTGCAGCAGTTTTGGCTTCTGTTTTGCGCCATTTTGAACATCAAAAACGAGCTCCAAGCTTCATCAAAACGTTCCCGGCTCATGGGGGACTTCCCTATCACCTTCGCATTGATCTCGGAGTGTGCTAGCACTCTTGTTTTTGCATCAAAAACGCACTTGCTTCCCTTTACTGCTCACTGTTTTTTCCTAGCCAAAACAGAACAGAAAATGCGTGAAGAGAGGAAGAAGGGGAAGAAGAGAGAGAGGAGGGAAAAGTGAGATGCGTATTTTGTGTGTAATGTGTGTATCTAATACACATGAAATGAAATTCAAATTCATTTCCTACACATTTGGCTTTAAATGCCAACCACACACATCACTTAAGTCATATCAAGTCAACTCAATCAATCAATCTAATCAATTGTCACATCACTCAAAGTGACATGATTTGACGCTTGATGTGACGCTAGATGCGACTAGCGATTTGACGCTTGATTTGACAAGCCGCGCTCGAATTCGAAATACGAATGCGCTCGCAAATAATCTCGGGCTCGGATTCGCTAATTCTAAATTAACGAATTTTCCGTCGCGTCGTAATTAAATGATTACGCCTAGCGAAATCACTATTCACGTTGCTAACGAATTAATTCTAAATTAATTCGCTCGCCCGAATTAAAATCTAATTTTAATTCCGCGTCGAAATCCAATTTCATTTAATATATCAAATATATTAATTATCCGATTAATTCCAAATTAATCATTCTCTCTCTTTAAATTGATATTTTATCCCAGATAAAATATCTCCGCAATTAATCCCAGATTAATTTTCTCTCTCATCATATTAATCCCAGATTAATAAAAGTGCGAGTCATACGTCATCGGTGAATCTTTGGGAAGCGACCCATGAGATCCCCGGATATGTTGGCAGTCAATTCGGTCGTCGGACTATCCGAATCACGTACGTACCAAGTACTACGTTCTACCAATTTACGAGACACAATCGGCTTCTAGCAAAGCACGAAGTCTACCCAATTCTCCGGTCATATCCATCTAAGAATATTTAAGATCTGTATCAAGCGTAGTATACCAAGTATTGTGTATATCGGCCCAGTATCGGATAGTCACGTGCTAGGGCTGGGGCTGGATTAGTGTCTGCCCCGTCCGAAGCACATGTCGGATGTCTGGTAACTAGTCTCTATAATCGGATATGCATGACCTAGTCATAATATCCCGATGGTTGCGCAACACTTAAGAGCACTAATACCGTATCCTGCGTGACATCATCTCCACTATGACTGAAGTGATACTTCCGTCTTGACATCACACCCAATACTCTACGATTCTCAATATACCCAGCAGTTGGCGTACATAGAACCGGTTAGAGTCCTAGACGACCTCAACTAAAGTATATTGATTGTCGTAAGCATTAGCAGTGCAAGTCTCAGGTTAAGACCAAATACATCTACCCTGATGTCGGACTCCCATAGACACATAGTCATAATACCAATGGGATTCCGAGGGGTCTATCCAGAGCGAAGCTGTGTTTCCCGTACCATCGGTGAAACACAACCTCCTATCGCACTTGCATAAGTATCCAATACTTAAATATATGAGAACTATGCCGTTGTGCCCTCACAACGCGCACAAGTGCAATACTAGCCTATTCCGCATTATCGATGTCCTGTCTCGATAATACTCCGGCTAGGGATATTTAATGATTAATCCTTCGTGGACTGATACTGTCTCATTCATTCTCCGTCCAGGAATAAATCATAGGGACCTCTAATCATTTATTCATCTAAGGTGATCTAATCACAAATGATAAGAGTGTAATTTCCTTTGTCACATAGTTAATTTGTACAACAACACCATGATCTGTACAAATAGTGACGCTATGGGTCATATTATTCAACAATCTCCCACTTGGCACATAGCCAGTCACTCGAGTGTCTAACACCCGAACTATGTACGGTTCGCTCAAATTGTTGAGAAAAGATTTTCGTCAGCGGATTTGCATGATTATTGTCTGACGCGATTTACACGATCATCACATCGCCACGATGTATGATCCGAACGAATCAGATGATATATAAGTATATATCTGGATCGTCGATGAGACCTTTATTCCTTAGCCTGTGCTGACACCTAGCTCAGCCGCTAACAGAACTATATGTAATCTAATTAGATTTATTATCGATCCAAATGGCTTCTATTGCTGCCTCAGCTGCAGCAATATCCGTATTTGTTGTTTATTCGGCAACAGTTATCTTGCTCGGATATTTCCAGCTCACTGTACCGTTATACTATTGTATAGTACCTTTGTCACGACTTACAGTCGTTATCAGGGAAGCCCAGCTTTCACCGATTATTTTATGGGAATTTGATTTCCAAGAAATGACATATTATCATTATCTTACATGACATTCATGTCAGTGCACTCCCACTAACCCTTTTATATACACAAGAATCATTTCGTTTTGAATTAAATCATACTCCATTATGATTACATCAAAACGATAATTCCTAGAACCTATGCTTGCTTCAATCCAAACATGGATCGAATAACCTGCAAACCTTGTTTGCTTGTTATGGTACGACAAAACCGACAGGATGTTATAAACATCCTCCGAAAGGTTTCCTTTTCAGGAAAGCGATTTTCGTTAAGCTGTCATATTTCATAAATGAAATACACAGCTTTAGCAAGCATTATCCAAATGGATTTACAATGGCAACATGTAAAAGGTTTCGTCGGAATCAACACAATGTTGATAACTCTACCTTTTCTTTACAAGCCTAGCTTAGTAAGTTGGTATGTTGCCTTCCATGTATGTCTTCCTTGAAGACTTATAAAGTACCAATAGGCACAATGTCTTATGGTACATCAACTAGTATCCAAACTTGTTGATATACATGGAATCCATTTCGGACTCATGACACTTTGTCATAATAGGGAGTCGATACCTTGTATCACTACCTCATACGTAATCAGTTGGTATACCTTAAAAGATTAACATCTTTATGAGGTGAGATCAGAAACCCAGACCCCATGTTGTTTTCTGACTCTCTCCGATCTACGTGGTTCTTGTGTACTCGAAGATTAATTGAATAGCTTCATCCTTGAAGAACTATTTATGTTCCATTAGGAATAGGTGCCTTGAATAGTATTACTCCGATTTTCATCGAGTTTTACTATCCTCCCACTTACCACTGCATGTCTGTATTCCTTTCAGGAAAACTGCATGGTGAGCAACAATCTAATTGTTCTCTGGTGAGATGTATAAGTACAATACTTATGGTATCCCTAGGATAGCCTACAATTGACACTTATCCAATTTGGGTTTTAGTTTGGTATTATCCAAACATATGTCTAGCATCCCAAATGGTCAGGAATGAGAAACCCGGTTTCTTTCCCGTTCATATCTAATATGTAATCTGTCAAACAGATTATTATGGAACCTTATTCTAAATAAGTTATTGCACTGTTAAAACTTATCCGTTGAAGGAAATAGTAGCTCAGAGCGACTCATGATTAGCCTTATCATGTCTAACATGATTCGGTTAATCCGTTCGGACACACCGTCACTTTGACGTGTTCCGGGAGGAGTCCTCATTTGAAAGAATACTATACTCTTTCAAGTATATAAGAAACTTATTGCTTAAGTATTTTCCATTACGGTCTTACCGTGACGGTATAATACTATAGTCGATCTATTTGTCTATTTCGTGTCGAAACTCTAAAAGTTTCCGATTTGTGTTCTTCAAAAGAAACACACAACCATTACGCGCGATGCCACATCCGTATAGGTCACGAAATATTCATATCTATATCTAGTCTAGCTAGACATGGGCCCACTTGTTTCAATATGAACAAGGGCTAATAGATCGATGGCATTTTACACTTTTACCAAGTAAATAGTGTTTTAGGCATATTGCCCAATAAACTAGATTCGTAGACTTTATTTGATTGGAATCAAAACAGTCCGAGTACCCACTCTTCGAAAGTGTGGATATACGAGTCTTGTTCGATTGTGTCCCAGACAACAATGCCATAATTAGTTTCTTCTGATCAAATCATTTTGAGCTATTTGTTTGTCATTATATATATATTTGAGATTTATTTATATTCAAAATATAAATTCTGTTATTCACATCTAATGTGTTTATCTCAATATCATCCTTATATAATAAAACACTTTAGTGTTCTATAATATAAAGGTTCACCCGCGGTGGGTTACACTGATAAAGAGATAATGTATCTAGTCAAACTAGTTACATTATAACAGTTCTCTAATCCTGCTCATAGCAGATTCTGAACATCAATACATATATCTTATGTACCATACTAAGTATCTAAAATCCAATTTTAATACTAGTAATGAACATAATTTTGACAAACATATTTGAAGTCAAAGCCTTGCTCGTCTTCTATTCCTTCATGTCTGCATTGTCCAAACGACAGTCACGCTTCGCAATTCCATTTGCCACAATTGTGCAGACATTTTGGGATATGTCATTTATCTTCCAAGAAGACTATAATGATTTTGCCTTTGTCATTTTCAATATTCCAGTTGCCTTTGACCAAGCCTCGGGTTTCCAGAATATTGAAGTAAGGTGTGCCTTGCACTACTTGCCTAATTGCAAATTTTGACTTTATCTCCTTGAGAATAGTCTTTAATTCTCCAAGAATTATTTATTGCAATTTTAAAAGTACTTCTAAGATCTAATCTTTGAATATCCTTCAATTTCAATAAAATAACTTATTTGCTTAACTCCTATCTTAGGCTTATTTTATCAAAAAAATAACTAATTAGTTTCCAGGACCATCCTGAAAATTTATTCCCGATTTGAAAATTAAAGTCGTTTAAATACATTTTCACCCAGGATTATGTCTTAAACACTAATCTTTCATTTCTATCTTGATTCTAATAGTCCAACTATTTAATCAACGATTTGTGGTACTATTTATTATAATGATTATAATAGTCCAACTATATAATCAAATATAATCTAAATTAATTAACCTCAATTACATTTATTACTATAATCCAATTATAAAATCAACTGTAAACTGAAATTAATTAATTCAAATATATTGATTAATATAATCCAATTATATATAATCAACTATAATACAGTCCAACTGTTAAATAAAACAACAATTTAAATATTAGTCCAACTAACATTTAATCTAATGACGAAATAATTTAAATGAGCGCGTATGGCGAGTAATTGAACGAGTATTGCAAATTCAATTCTTGCCTCCCACTATTTTTCGTCGAGCCTCTAACCCTCTGTCGAGTACTCGGGAAACCGTGTTTCCTAGTGGGCTAGGATCCCGTTAAATATCACACAATCTTGACTTTGGCCAACAAATTGTATGATAATTAACTAGGTAGATCTCTAAGATCAATTGGATCCAATCCAATTCCTAAATCCAGTAGGTGGACATCCACGTCCTAAACATATATCATATATATGCCTATATATCCAATATATACCCTAACATTTTTCCTCTGAATCAACTAGGCTTTGGCTTTGGCACAACAAACCTAATGATCCCAGTCAAGCGCGGACCCATTGACCATGGAAGCTTCGTAATCAATGTCGATGGACAAGAAGTGGTCTTGACTTTGGCCAACAAACCACAACTTGGACAAGACACCAATATGGAACAAAGCTTCGTGATTCAAACACATCTTCGACGGACAAGGGCTTGACTTTGGCCAACAACCCATGCCAATCTAGGATCTTGAGCAAGAATCACTCAATGGAAGGAAAAACGCATGATATTTGATGAGGGTTTTTCGTGTGCAAATTGGCAACCAATTTATTATCTTTGTTAAGGTCTCATCATCATACACCCTTAAACATGCATTCTAAACACATAATAAAGCGCATATGATAAAATAATAATGATATGCGAATGGATATTTTACACATTGATCCTAGATCAAATCTCTCACTTTCTCTCTCCCGCTAGCACAAATATTCTTCTACCCGTTACACTACACTTCTAAAGAAACCTCATTTACATTGAGGGAATAGGTGAGAAGAGAATACAAAGAATATGAGGTGATAAGGCTGGACACGCAGGTCCAATTAATAAATCAAATTTATTACAACAATTTTAAAATTGCCCCACCCATCTAATATCCATCTGATATACATTATTCATGCATCACAACCATGTATTCACTCAAAAGCATGCTATCAATCAATCTAATCAAATTAATTAATCTGATAATTATGTGATCATCCAATGTTCAAACAACGATTTGATTTTGTTCGAGTCAAACTCGTTTTTGTGAATAAGTACTTAAAGTACGAATTCCCGAATTAAATTAAACTACACAATTAAATCCAATTCAATTTGTATTTAATTCTAATTCACTATTTAATTCCAAATTAAATATCACACTTTATTAATAAACCTTTTACGAATTAAATTCCAAATTTAATTGTTACGGGTCTCAAAGCCCGATTAACGTCCAACGTCAACTTAATTAAAGTCCAATGGGCTTTTAATTAATTTCTTAAGGCGTGGACTTTTGGTCAACTCAGGTCAAACCCGCAACCAAAGTCCAATCCAGGATTTACCCCATAAGCCTTTAAATTAATTTTGGCCCATTAGGCCCAATTAAATTACAAAGGTCCATTATGTTGCATTTGGGCTTTATGGAAGTGGTTTTGGGCCCAATTGGATCCAATCCAATTTTCCTTAACCCAACTTTGTACAACAAAGCCCAATAAGCCCAATAACAACAATTCAAGATCAATTTCCAAAATTAGCCCAATTAATTAAATTACACAAATCCAATTTCGCAATTTAATTACCTAAAGTGTATATCATGATTAATCACCATAATTAACATTTCTAAAACACAAATTAGGCTAACTAATCATGCTCATTTTCATCATCATATGTCCAACATATTTTGATTAAAATCAAACCCATATACATGCTACATTAAGTCTCGGCCAAAGGGGATTTTAATGTCCGATTTGTTTTCAATCCAATTAATCCCACAATCGACATTAAATCAACATCCTAATTGATTCTAACTCATCCAATGAATTAAAAAACAAAATACCAAGACAATAAGGGCACTTCATCAATTCGGCCAACACAAGCATTTTGGGGAAATTTGTTCCAAACATAATTTCATCAAATTGATCCAATCAATTATCAATTAAAACATATTCAAGCATACTTAATCATCCAATTTCATAATTACATGCTCAAATTCATTTTACCCAATTTCATGCTAAATAACATACTTGGCAATTTGGGGATTTTACGTCCGAATCGAATTCAATCCAATTGATTCCGCAATCGACATCAAATCATATTCCCAAATGATTTCCAACACATCCAATTGTCAAAAATCAAAAATCCCAAGACATTAAATTAATTGTTAAATTCGGCCAAGGTGATAAATTTGGGGAAAAATATTCCAAACATTATTTCAACAAATTGATCCAATCAATCCTCAATAATAACACATTTAAGCATACTAATCAATCCAATTTCATTAATCATGCTCAAAATCAAATTTGCCCAAATTTTAGCCCTAACATTTTCATGCTTTTAACCTAAGCTCTTGATGCCATTGTTGGAGTTTCTAGAGGTCCCAAGATCAAAACTCAAGCATGAAACACAAGCGAATACAACGACGAAGTTGCGGAATACTTACATCGAGCGGTTGAGAGACGATTTGGCAACAAAAACGAACTGAAATTCTGCTCACTGCCCTCTGTTTTGCGCCATTTTGAACATCAAAAACGAGCTCCAAGCTTCATCAAAACGTTCCCGGCTCATGGGGGGACTTCCCTATCACCTTCGCATTGATCTCGGAGTGTGCTAGCACTCTTGTTTTTGCATCAAAAACGCACTTGCTTCCCTTTACTGCTCACTTTTTTTGCCTAGCCAAAACAGAACAGAAAATGCGTGAAGAGAGGAAGAATGAGAAGAAGAGAGAGAGGAGGGAAAAGTGAGATGCGTATTTTGTGTGTAATGTGTGTATCTAATACACATGAAATGAAATTCAAATTCATTTCCTACACATTTGGCTTTAAATGCCAACCACACACATCACTTAAGTCATATCAAGTCAACTCAATCAATCAATCTAATCAATTGTCACATCACTCAAAGTGACATGATTTGACACTTGATGTGACGCTAGATGCGACTAGCGATTTGACGAGCCGCGCTCGAATTCGAAATACGAATGCGCTCGCAAATAATCTCGGGCTCGGATTCGCTAATTCTAAATTAACGAATTTTCCGTCGCGTCGTAATTAAATGATTACGCCTAGCGAAATCACTATTCACGTTGCTAACGAATTAATTCTAAATTAATTCGCTCGCCCGAATTAAAATCTAATTTTAATTCCGCGTCGAAATCCAATTTCATTTAATATATCAAATATATTAATTATTCGATTAATTCCAAATTAATCATTCTCTCTCTTTAAATTGATATTTTATCCCAGATAAAATATCTCCGCAATTAATCCCAGATTAATTTTCTCTCTCATCATATTAATCCCAGATTAATAAAAGTGCGAGTCATACGTCATCGGTGAATCTTTGGGAAGCGACCCATGAGATCCCCGGATATGTTGGCAGTCAAATCGGTCGTCGGACTATCCGAATCACGTACGTACCAAGTACTACGTTCTACCGATTTACGAGACACAATCGGCTTCTAGCAAAGCACGAAGTCTACCCAATTCTCCGGTCATATCCATCTAAGAATATTTAAGATCTGTATCAAGCGTAGTATACCAAGTATTGTGTATATCGGCCCAGTATCGGATAGTCACGTGCTAGGGCTGGGGCTGGATTAGTGTCTGCCCCGTCCGAAGCACATGTCGGATGTCTGGTAACTAGTCTCTATAATCGGATATGCATGACCTAGTCATAATATCCCGATGGTTGCGCAACACTTAAGAGCACTAATACCGTATCCTGCGTGACATCATCTCCACTATGACTGAAGTGATACTTCCGTCTTGACATCACACCCAATACTCTACGATTCTCAATATACCCAGCAGTTGGCGTACATAGAACCGGTTAGAGTCCTAGACGACCTCAACTAAAGTATATTGATTGTCGTAAGCATTAGTGGTGCAAGTCTCAGGTTAAGACCAAATACACCTACCCTGATGTCGGACTCCCATAGACACATAGTCATAATACCAATGGGATTCCGAGGGGTCTATCCAGAGCGAAGCTGTTTCCCGTACCATCGGTGAAACACAACCTCCTATCGCACTTGCATAAGTATCCAATACTTAAATATATGAGAACTATGCCGTTGTGCCCTCACAACGCGCATAAGTGCAATACTAGCCTATTCCGCATTATCGATGTCCTGTCTCGATAATACTCCGGCTAGGGATATTTAATGATTAATCCTTCGTGAATTGATATTGTCTCATATCATTCTCCATCCAGGAATAAATCATAGGGACCTCTAATCATTTATTCATCTAAGGTGATCTAATCACAAATGATAAGAGTGCAATTTCCTTTGTCACATAGTTAATTTGTACAACAACACCATGATCTGTACAAATAGTGACGCTATGGGTCATATTATCCAACACTTCAGCAGTTGGAAGTCTTATGTATGCCATGTTATGCACGAGACCAGACATTTATTTTGCAGTGGGAGTGGTTAGTAGGTTTCAATCCAACCCAGGATTAGATCATTGGGTAGCGGTGAAACATATTCTCAATTATCTTCGGAGAATGAGAAATTATATGCTAGTATATACAAGTCAGGATATGATTCTGAGAGGATATACAGACTCTGATTTTCAGACGGATGTCGATTCTAGGAAATCAACATCTGGATCAGTGTTCACCATAGGTGGTGGGGCTATAGTATGGAGGAGCATAAAGCAATCTTGTATTGCTGACTCCACCATGGAGGCTGAATATGTAGCAGCTTGTGAAGCAGCTAAGGAAGCAGTCTAGCTCCGTAAGTTCTTGGCAGATCTGAAAGTTGTTCCAGATATGGATAACCCACTCACACTTTATTGCGATAATAGTGGTGCAATGGCGAACTCCAAAGAACCAAGAAGCCACAAGAGGGGTAAGCATATGGAGAGGAAATATCACCTCATCAGGGAGATAATGCAGAGAGGTGATGTTGTTGTCACGCAGATTCCATCCGCAGACAACCTGGATGATCTGTTTACAAAGACTTTATCGGCTAAAGTGTTTGAAGGTCACCTAAAGAGTTTAAGATTACATGACATGTCCCGTTTGCTCTAGTCCAAGTGGGAGATTGTTAGGATTTATGTCCTAAAGCTTCATGTATTGTAAAAAGGAATTGATTATTGTAATAATAATAAATACATTATTCATTTTATCAAAATTGTTTGATTTATATCGCATATTGTCCAATTATCTTGTTTACCTTGATTACTATTGTACCTTCAGACTTAGTGTATGTTTGATCAAAAGAAGGTTTATGTCTGAAGTTAGTAATCTAAATAGTCCATAGAGAGCAAACAAAAATGGTACTTTATTTGTGGTTTATCTATAGCTGCGGTCCATTCTATACTTGTATGACGACCTTAATCCGGGATCGTTCATGTAGTGACATGGGAGTGGAGGCACCTTGTATGATGAGATCATATAGGACTGGACTCAAATAAATAAAAATTTCTTTTAATATCCGTTAACCGAAGAAATTCATTTTATCTAATAGATGGTCATATATGGATTCGATCTTAGTCCTGAGTGTACTACGAACTCCTGCATGACAGGTTATGTCATTTGATTTACTATGGTGAGGTTGGTGTTGCATTCCCGACCAATAACTACGTATTTTGGGGATATGGTTTGGTGTGTAGCTGGGAATGTTTTACATAGATATGGAATTCACTCATTCTTATGAGAAACAGAAGAATATATTTTTTAAGAGTTGATTCGGGACTTGAACAATTTGAGCGCTCAACTTTTTTACTACGAATAGAAAGTTTTATATTCATAATTGTTATGAATTAATTGTTCATTATAGAATCAATGGTGCTTAAGAGACAAAAAATTTAGAGGGGTTTAACAGACTTTTGATCCGGCTTTATTTATGAGATATTCGTGAAAGGATATATCCATATGTAATGACTATATCAATGGACACCAAAGTTGTTCGGTTTATTTTATCCATCTACGGTAACGGGAGTTCAACTTCGAGTTTTTAGTGGAATAACGCGGAGTTAATAATTCGTAATATTTGACTAAAGAGTTTAATTAATATTTCAGAATTATTGGAGCTCGGAACCGTAGGTCCATTTGGTCCCCGTGCTAGCTCGATTAACTGTAGCAAACCTAATATAATTAGATTGTCTAATTATATGCTCACTTTAATATTTATATATTATTAATGAGATTAATAATATTTATTTTCACAAATGAAAACTATGTTAAATTAGTTTAACTTAATGTTTTCTAGAATTATTTGATTATGAGATAATCAAGTTAGTAATAATTATGAGATAATTACTACAACATAATTGAAGGTAAAATAAATCATTATTAAGATATTGATTTTTATTTACCATTGGAGACAAAGCCATATGGTTTACCATGTCATCCAAGCAATTATGTCTATTAGGTGGCTTGTATACACCTAATATATTTTTCATTAGCTTATGCATTTTATGTAGGGTTTTTAGGGGGTGAATCCGGTAACGCAGCGGAAGCGGTGAAAATCCGATTTTCAGAGTTCAAAAATTTTTCTCGGTTTAATTAAATAAACATATTTATTTAACATTCCAATAATCAAATTATGAAAATAAATTCAATAAATCATATTTAAGTGAATTTACCGAAATACCCTTACTTTGTATTTTTGTCCATTTTAGTCCAAAATTGATCAAATCAATTTTGAATGATTCTAAATCATTTCTAAGATGCACTTAGCATGTTCAAAACATCAAAACAACAAAAGCAACAAAAAACCCAAAAATCATCATCAAGGCCGAATGCACTCATTAGTGCACATTTTGGCCATTTGGTCATTTCATGCTTCAAAACACATCCTAATGTAATCCAATCAACATGAAACTTTATATGCATCATATACACAACATATATGAAAAGCCCCAAATTTGGAATTGGTCATGAACCCTAATTTCTCAATTTCATCAAATTGGACAAACTAGACCAAATTGGTTAAATCAAATGTTTCAATCATCATTCTTCCATCCAATCCAAGTCTCAACACAATGAAACAACTCAAGATCAAATCTAGGTCATTTAAGAGTGGGTCAACAACTCTAGATTAGCAACATGGTTTCTAAAACCTTAAAAGAAAGTTTATTACTACAATAGTTATACACTTCCTTCATTACACATGCTTCACACTTCACCAAAACTTCCATCAACAAAAAACACAAGGAAAAAAGAAAGAGACATCCTAAGAATATCATATATTTAGCCTAGAACCTAAGGAACAAATTCCTTACTAATAGCAAGTTTGAGAAACTTACTAAGTTTCCAAGCCTTTTTGATTTTGTCTTTCTTTTTCTCAAAGTTCCTTTAGCTTCTTCAATGGAGATTTATGTTTTGTGAAATGTATTAGGTTAACCAAATGAAAAGCAAATGAAAACAATTTATACTTGTGCAAATTAGCCTATGGCCGAATTCAACAAGCATGAAATTACAAGTTTTTCATTTCATTTTCATTACAAATGCATTTGTTATCTTAATATAAATATCTAAAACTACTTTATAGATATTTATTTAAGTCAACAATTGCAACTAACATCATTTACTTAATATATCCTAATGTAAGATATTTATATTTTAATTAATTTAATCATTTAACAATTAAATAATTAATTAATTAATCAAATACAAATATATTAAATATATGTATAATATTTACATTAAATATTAAAAACATATATTCATTTAGGATATAATTCAAATAACTCATTTTGACTATTAATTAATGTGTATTTAAATTAATCAAGTATTAAATGTAAATACACAATAATTAAGCAAATGACTATTTAGTTCTTTTAGCACGTATCTTGCGTTTAACCTTTAAACGACTTTATAAATAATCAATATTATTTATTAATGTTGCTCTAGTGCTCTACGAGTATGTTTCATTATTGAGACTCTCTAGATTCAGGTATATCCGTCACGAAATCTAATTTCGTGTCCATAATCTATCCACCCGTAGATTATGACGATCACGGATAATCTCGCTGAACCATACAGGTCGAGGTCATGGCAAATGTATAATTCCTCCGTCACAGGTATCCGGATAAATCCCAGAGATATAGATGTAAACGCCAAATCTCTATCGGGATTATCCAGTCGACTATTCTATTAGCAATCTCAAAAGAATGTTTAGAACTAGCTTCTAAACTTTACCATGGGCCCATGGTTTTATCTGATTGCTAATCATATGGACTACCTATGCTCTGGTACACAGAACTGACGGATCCTATCTTGATACACATAGGACACCCTGAGGATCTATCTACACCCAACGAACAGGCGGAGGTCTGATCTAAATAGATCGGTGACGTGACTGCCGTCTAAGTGTAGAAGATGTCTCATGTGCCCACAATGGCATCTCAAGTCTAAGAATCACAAGTGCTACTCAACCCAAGAAGATTCTTATTGACGCTGGTGTACCATCCATTAAGAATCTTCGGTGAGTCGTTCAATGTTTATCCGCTATAAACACCTACACGTCTATACTAGTCTCCAAGACTTATGGTTCATTGAGAAACCATTGGAATCATATATTCCAGTATACGACATGTACCGGTCTCAACGGGTTTACTATACTGACCAAGTAGTGTAAACCTTGACCAGGAATTGTCTGAGAATGACAACGTCATGATACTTCTCAATGTCCGTTGCGACGATTTTGCAACTGTATCATGACTAATCATTCTAGGGTCATTACGTCTTTACCATATAGAAAGATAGATTATATTATAGAAACTGCATATATTATTCATAATAATAATGTTTTACAGAAGTATTCAACAAAAATACAACCGGGAATTGGCGCTCTGAGCACCAACCCCAACATTTTATGCTTTGGTATGACCTCCACATTTATGTATTTGCCATTGAAAGAAAGCATTAGATGCTTAATGACAAAGTCATTGTCTTTAGTTTATCATTTCTTATGCTTTGGTATGACATTCATATTTTTGTGTTGGCCATTGCAAGAAATCATTAGATGTTTAATAACAAGGTTAGTTGGCTTGTGTAAGAGAATATAATCTCTACCATTTCTCTCACTTCCTACGGTTAACATTTTGCAAACATTCACACAAGTGTTGTGACAAATATTTGAGAAAAAATATAGAGAGTTCAAACATTTACAAGTGTTGTGAGAGTGTTTGAAATTTCTAAAGCCAGACACCAATTGTGACATCTTGATTCTCTAAATTGTTTAGAGTTTAATCTTTATGAGTGAAGCCCACACTTCGGTTTGTTGGTTTCAAGTCATAGTTCGGAAGATCGAATGGTTGATCCAAGTGTTGGACAACAAATGATTGATCTTGGCTACTACAACAAAGGGAGAAGGCAAAGAAAATTTTAAAGATCCATACCGGACCCGGTGCCACCATAAGCAACTTCTGCCGCGCTAAGGAAAGTCGTTTCCTACAGTGACAACATATTTGTATGGGTCACTTAACACTAATATTTACATGAAAATCCCTGAGGGATTGAAGATGCCTGAAACATATAAATCAAAGGATCGTAAACTGTGTTCAATCAAGTTACAACGATCTTTATACGGATTGAAACAATCTGGACGCATGTGGTATAATCGTTTGAGTGAATATTTGATGAAAGAATGATATATAAATGATCATATTTGCCCATGCGTATTTATTAGAAAGTCCGAAATTGGATTTGTCATTATAGCAGTATATGTCGATGATATGAACTTAATTAGAACTCCTGAAGAGCTTCTAAAAACTGCTGAATATTTGAAAAGAGAATCAAATAAGAAAAGCCTATAGTTTTCAAGGTACTCTCTACTTCTTTTTCTCTTTTAATTTATAACAGATTTCTTATTTTAATTTTCAATAATAAAAATTAATTTTGGAGATATTTTAATTTTATAACTTAATATATTCTTATTGTAATAGGTTATTTATTTGTTAGAAGAAAAAGAGATATGCCTGGGTCTTGTAGTCATGGAATGCGGGCGAGTCAAATTGATAAGAAATTTGGAGAGGCCTCATTGTTAATACTTCTATAACACGTGATACATTTCTTGCACTTCAAGATACGTTTATGCATTCTTGCTTGTAAAACTCATTAAAAGGATTTTTATTTTTATTTTTATTATATAAAAAAATGTGCTAGAAAACTCACGGTTGATTTTCAATTAGTCAACCAAAATTAAATAAACAGAGAGGGGAAAAAAAAAGAGAGTGATTATATCTTGTGAATCTGTTGGTTTAACCTAATCCGTCCAAAATTAGACCATCTAACATATAAAGTCTATGCGTATATAATAATAAATCTAGTTATATAACAATTATGGACTATTGTATGCTCTCATAATACATAAATGAAACTGAAGTTGAATGGGTAAATATGAGTTATTAGATTTTTATGTTTGGTGACGCGCCCTTATCCTTCTCATTAAGCAATTAAAAAAAATGAATTTATCATCCATTCACCTTAAATTAAGATAAAATTTGAAAATATTTATCATTTTTTAAAACCAATCCTCTGTCCATTTAAATTATGTGAATTGTATATTTTACATTTAAAATTTAATAATTGTGAATATTATAAAATGATATTTTATACTAAAAAGTATCATCTATGATTGCGAATATTTTACACCAAAAACTTAGTTGCGAAAATGATATTTTATAATTATGAACATTTTATATCCAAGAATTACTCACTAAAATGACAATTCACCCTAAAAAAGTTGTAATTTGGATCTAAAATATTTATTTTTCATAATTTTAAGTAGACATATGATAATTTAAAAATATTCGAATTTTTTTAAGATTTCAATATTTATTATATTATTTAGGTGGATGGATGATAATTTAACTTAAACAATTAACAAATGGGATGTAACACGTCTTATTAAAGCTATTGTCTCATTGTCATTTCGTTTAATTTCGGTTTACGAGAAACCCACCAACCAGGCCAACATTAGTTGCATCCTCTGTTGACTCAAAACACATATTCATTCAAAATACTCAAAACGGCCATGGCCATTCAAATTAATTCTATCACACTTCTATGTATATATATAAATTTATGAGTCCCACCTATCTTTCCCACTCTCAATCAGCAAATAACAGTTAATAATGGCAGCTTCAATTCATCATCTAATTAGCAGGCTTCCAATTTTGCAACTTTTGGTTTTTTCAATTTGTATCCCCAGGTTGCATGCAAGTGACCCGTATTATTTAACATTGGATTACTATGCCAAGACTTGCCCTACTGTGTTCGAGATTGTTAGGAAAGAAATGGAATGTGCTGTGCTTTCGGATCCCCGCAACGCTGCCTTAATACTCCGTTTGCACTTCCATGACTGCTTTGTTCAGGTGATCGATCAAATCTTTTTAATTTACTTACTAGCTAGCTTTGTTGTTGCTTATAATTGAATGATGCAGGGATGTGACGGGTCAGTTTTACTAGACGATACAATTGACTTACAAGGCGAGAAAAAAGCTTCTATCAACAGAAACGCCCTTAAAGGTTTCAGGATTATTGATAGGATCAAGAACAAGCTCGAATCTGAGTGCCCTGGGATTGTCTCTTGTGCCGATATTCTCACCGTTGCTGCAAGAGACGCTGTCATTGTGGTGAGCGTGAGACTTGTATTCACTACTCACCTAAATTTTGTGCTGAGTCTTTTTATAAATGTTGATTGATGGGTGTATATTCTATTAAAACACGTGCAATAATTGGTTATGAAAAACTTTACATAACTCAACTCAATTCTTCTTCTTAAAAACAATATTTTTGTTGGGTATACAAGTTGAGGTGGCATAACTGGAATTGTGTGCAGGTTGGTGGACCATACTGGGATGTTCCAGTGGGAAGAAAGGACTCTAAAACAGCAGGCTACGAATTAGCAGACTCGAATCTGCCCACTTCAGAAGAGGGCCTTCTTTCTATTATTTCCAAGTTTCATTATCAAGGCCTTTCTATTACCGATATGGTGGCTCTTTCTGGTAAAATATTAATATCCCATATCTCACATGGGATACATGTATATTCTCTTATTCCAAGCAATCAGTTCTATTCACCAGTTTTTAATCTATACTATTATAATTCGACCATGCATATTTCATATATTATAAGTAGAATTGATCCTGATATCATCGAGACCTAAAATTATTTTTTCATTTCGAAGTATTTGACCATAATATAATATTATAATATAAAGAATTTGCGACTTGGCCATTAGTTATTTGAAATCTATAATAAAATATATTTTGGGGCTATAGGCTGACCAGGACTGTCCTGATTGTAAGATTTTACTGCCCATCTTACCTGACTTTTTCAATTGAAACTTGAAACACTGCAGGGGCTCACACCATTGGAATGGCACGCTGTGTGAATTTCCGGAACAGAATTTATGGAGACTTTAGAGTAACTTCAGGCATAAATCCCTTATCAGAGACTCGTCTCAGCAACTTGAAATCAGTATGTCCAGCTGTTGGAGGTGACAATAATGAAACAGCAATGGATTATGAAACACCAAATCTTTTCGACAATTCTTTTTACCAAACACTTTTGCAAGGAGAAGGGTTGCTAAATTCGGATCAAGAAATGTACTCCAGCATTCTTGGAATCCAAACAAAAGAGCTTGTGAAGAAGTATGCACATGATCCTCTTGCTTTCTTCCAACAATTTTCTGATTCAATGGTGAAAATGGGAAATATTACAAACCCAGATAGCTTTGTCAATGGGGAAGTGAGAAGGAATTGTAGATTTGTGAACACATGAGCCTGCATGGTTGTATTTTTATATTTGTTTGTAACTCACAGATTTTATGTGCTGCTCAAGCTATTGAAAAATTGGAGATCCAAATTAGTGGATTCACCAAAGGGAGTAGCAATGTCATATGCAAAATTTTTTATCATGTTATCTTAAATTATTATATCAAAAAAACAATTGGTCTTTAACAACGTCTTCTTGCTGCATACTAATCTTTATTAGCTATAGATTTATGTCTTACTAAGAGTTAATTTTATGTATTACATCATTTCTTGTGAAATAAAATTTAAGCCCCTTTTTGGTTAGTTAATTTCATAGTTTTTAATTAAAATAAATCAACTTATTTCATAATATTTGATAGGAGCTTCTAAAAATATCAAGGGATTTACTTTTAGAAAACAGCTTATAAATAATATACCAAACAATTACTTTTCATATATCTCATCAAACATTTTTTTTTTTAACGTTGGAAATCCCACTATCAAATCATCAGACCAAGGCTTTAGCGGAGCAGGTAAAACTCCAGACTGCCTTAGGCTTTTATAAGAAATACACTCATGTACTTGAACTCATTACCTCACAACCAAATTTTAAACTCTTTGACACCAAACCACACCATCGGGCGCCTCATCAAACATCCTACTCCTTAAATACATATTATTTTAATAAATTTTAAATGACCAATCGTTCTGTTGTGCCGGCGTCCGCATGATTTTTCATGCTGATATACTACATAGTACCGCTACTTTACCATGTGTTTTTTTATATGACAAAAATTGGTACGCTGCGATGAATCTTGAACGGAAAAAATCTAACGAACAGCCACACCACGGAAATTCTATTTAGATGACTTAAATATCATTTTTAATGTTTTTAATATATACTCTCATCTTCAGTATTTTTTTATTTATAAATATTATAAAAAATCATCCATACCTCTATTTTAGTTTATATTTCTCATTTAGGGGACCTGAATAGAATCGAAAAATCCGAACTGAATCAATAAATTTTTTTTTAAAAAATAACTTTTGATTTTTTAACAAAAAAAACGAACCAAAGCAAATGAGTTCAATTAAATTAAAAATTCTAACCGAACCGAACCAAAATTAACTGAATAAATATTTGATTAAATTAATTTTTTTTTAAAAGTAAAATCATGTTTTTTACCATTTTTTTGTTATTTTATATTTTATATGTACTGCATTATTAATTTACTTGGTATTTACTGATGATTGATTTCATGAAATATTTTTATTTTTTGTTTTGGTTATGTTTCTTTTTTATTTTCAAACATTTGAAATTATTTAAATGATGATTGTATATCATGAAATGCTTATATTAGTATAGTTGTGATGATTATAAGTGATAGTGTACATTATTTGAATAATTGTTAGATTTAATGAATGTTACTAATTTTTTCAAATTTTATTATTATTGTTAAAAAAAAAACAAACCAAATTGAACGGAACCGTAGAAATAACCGAACTATTGTCTCTTATAGCATATTTATGCCTACTATCATCATTTCCAAGATTTTTTTAACATATTTATACTAGATCTCCTCTAAATTTTTGGTTCCGTCATTGCTTAATGACCTTTGGCGTCAAAATTGTCTCTTATAGCGTGGATATTTAACAACGGTTGTGGTTTTACGCTTTCACCTATAACTCTATAAGTAACTTTTCCCACGAATCGATCCATCAAAACCCATGCTAATGTGCTTGAAGTGGGAAAATACGAGCATTAAAAACCAAGAAAGATTCACAAGTCCTCCATGCAAATCAAGCCTACTGATCATCAAAGTCAACGAAATCACATTCATACAAGGCATCTCCTCAAACAACCTAATAGCTCTTCAACTCTCCCATTGTAAAATTACTTATGAATCATATCATTCTATGTCGCCAAATCTCTAACATACATTGTTGACGGTTGATTTTCGTTTCAGGAGTAAATCGATAAACTTACCTCTCAAACATCATTCCCTCAACTGTGAATTTGTTTGGTTTGAGGATCAAATATAAACTTAACAAAACGGGAGAAAATACAGACAAAACAGACGGTTTAATATGGTTCGGTGGATTGGATCGACCTACGTCCACAGGCACAAAGAAAATGAAGTTTTTATTACGTGGTCGGGTTGGACAGACCTCTATACACAAGTGCTCGGCTTTGACCGACCAACCCTTATTTTGTCTTACAAAACCTTTGCTCTCTTTTCTTACAAGTAGCAAGGATCAAGTACAATTTGCTAACCCCTTACAATGATCTCCCAAGCCCTTTATATACTAGGGAAAATTACACTGTTACACTATTCCCATGACGTCAGCCACATGAATCTGCAATCAATGCCAAAGCTCTCTGCCCCACCTGCTCTGCGAACAGTAACCATAATGTCTGACACACATGCCTTCTGACGCCTACATATCATTAAATCATGCTACTCATAGCCATTGCCACACGTTATCTAGTGTCAGAAGATTAAATAGTCACATGCTCCCATCACATCAGACCTTTTAGAGAATGTGAGTCCCTATCCCAGATTCCAACCACCCGGTCATGATCATGTGATAAAAAACCAACACCCTGACCAGCTCTATCGGGTCGAAAATCAGGAGTGACGGTTGCTGAGCAATCATGTCGGGTTGGTACCGAAATATCAACTATCTGAGCTGCCCTGAACATCTTCACTCTTCGGGTCGAGTGATGTATATGAATCGACCCGACCCTAACGCTAGACGGGATGCTCCTTCTCACAGAGTTTCGGCCCTCAAAATTTTGGAAACGGAAATCCCTTTTATGCCATTCTTGTTTTATTGGGATCCTGGTGCCCAAAAATCACAATCAACATTTGTCCCATAGTTCTTGGTATCAACGAGTTGATGAGTTGGTGCCAAGAACTATAACAGTAGGGTAAATGCACACTGGCCACGAGTCGACATCTTACTATTAAACTTATTATGGTCTCCTCCGGCCCGAACTGGTCGGTCTCCAAGTTGTTATGCGCTCAGGTCGGTAAGTTACTTATACCATCAAAAGATGTTGTCTTGTCATGCTACCATAAATGCCCGTCAAATGACTCTAGGGTTTTCCTATTTTCCCTCTCATTCTGTCACGTGTCGTACGCTTGTGGATTGTGCGCTAAATTGGCGCAACCAACTCGTTTCGAGCCAACTGAACGATATCTCCATCTCGTCCGTCCGTTTGAAATCCAACTAGTGAGATCAACCCTCTGTTGCACGTGGCACCCATCCGAGCCACCTATCTTGATTAAACGGAAAAGACTGCCCCGAGCTATCCATAACACTTGGCCACAATGGAATGTTCCCCCTCATGCTAATCAGCACCTGGCCATGGGGGAGATGCTCTGACCCCATGCCAACTAACATAACTAGGCCTCGACGGGACGCAACCCAGTCCCGAGCCAAAATTCTCAATAATGGCCTCGGTAGGAAGTAACCCAGCCCCGAGCTAGCATTCTCAACAATGGCCTCGGTGGTACGCAACCCATACATGATTCAACATTCTCAACAATGGCCTCAGTGAGACGTATCCCGGTCCCGAGCCAATATTCTCAATAATGGCCTCGGCGGGACGCAATCCAACCTTGAGCTAGCATTCTCAATAAGGGTCTCGGCGGGACGTAACCCAGCCCCGAGCGAATATTCTCAACAATGGTCTCGGCGGGACGCAACCCAGCCTCAAGCCAACATTCTCAACAATTTAACTTAAGGCTGAGCCAAAGAGGGAATATCTTCAACCTCCGGCAACCCCTAATGAGCTTGGTAATGGCGTCCCGCGCCAAGTCTTTAATAAAATAAAAATAGACGAAAAAAACACAATGCCCAACGGGGGTGATATATTACATACCCCGCATTGACTTAAAAATAAACAGCGTAGGTGCCCAAGAAAGCGTCCTGCCTTCGGCCACCCAAAAAAATAATTTTGAACCTTACAGTCCAACTTCCCGGTAAATCGAGCTACATATCGTGGGGGCAGCCAACGCCATGAGACTCTCCTCATGCTAGGCAGTCCCATAGGTAGTAAATGCCACATAGGCCTTCTAACCTTTCTCGTGCTATGCTCCTAGTGGATCCGAAATGGGATGTCCAACGCCACATGGGCATTCTCCGTCCCCATGCTAAGCATATCCCGAGGCTGCAAACGCCACAGAGGCTTTTGGATCTTCCCCGTGCTATGCACCTCCCACACTGGGCGGCAATGTTGGGATGTATGCCCTAGAGCTACATGTGATGTAAACGGTTTCATACATTTTGAAATAAAACTATGTATTATTCATTTATCAAATTGTTTGTTTATTTTCGCATATTATATATCATCGTAAATACCGTAGATTACTTATGTACCTTCAGACTTAGTGTATGAGTGTCATACACCAGAGGATTTGAGTCTGAAGTTAGTAATCTTAAATAATCCATAGAGAGAAAACAAACCGGGTACTTTGTTTGTGGTTTATCTATAACTGCGGTCCATTTTATATTTGTATGGCGATCTTAATCCGGATCGTCCATGTAGAGACATGAGAATGGAGGCACCTTGTATGATGCGATCATATAGGACTGGACCCAGAAAGAAATGACATTCTTATAATATCCATTAAGCAAAGAAAGTCATTTCCATCTACTTGATGGTCATATATGGATTGATCTTAATCCTGAGTATACTACGAACTCCTGCATGGCAGGCTGTGTCCTTTGATTTACAAAGGTGAGGTTGGTGTAGCAATCCCAACCAATAGCTACGTACTTTGGGGGCACAATTTGTTTTGTAGCTAGAAACGTTTTACATAGACATGGAGTTCACTCCTTCTTGCGAGAAGTAGATGAATATCTTTCTTAAGGGTTGATTCGGTACTTGAACGATTTGAGCGCTCAAGTCTTTCTATTACGAATAGAAAGATTAATATTCATAATAGTTATGAATAAATCGTTCATTGGAGAATCAATGGTACTTAAGGTAAAAATAATTAGAGGGGTATAACAGACATTATGACCCGGCCCTAATTACGAGATACTCGTGAAGAATCAATTCGTATGCAATGACTATATCGGTGGACACCGACTTGGTTCGACTTAATATTTCATCTACGGCAACGAGAGTGCAACTTCGGATTTTTAGTGGAATAACCCGGAGTTAATAATTCAGAATATTTAATTAAGAGCTTAATTAATATTTCGAGATTATTGGAGCTCAGAACCGTAGGTCCATTTGGTCCCCGTGCTAGCTCAATATACTTTAGCGGAGTTAATATAATTGGACAGTCCAATTATATACTCACAAAGAATAAATATTATTAATATTATTAATTACATCACACTTGAGACTATACATTAAAAGTTAATGTAAGGTATTAATAATTATATGATAATTATTAAAAATAGAACATTGAATTATATATGATATAATTTAATAAGGCTAAGATTTATTTTGGAAACAAAAATCATCACCATGGTCGAATTCCTTATTAGATAAGGAATATGATTTGTTTGTTTGGGAAACAAAATCAAATCAAAATACATCACCATGGCCGAATTCCTCATTGGATAAGGAATAGGATTTGTTTGTTTGGGAAACAAAATCAAATCAAAATACCTTAGCTTGGCCGAATTCCTCATTAAGTAAGGAATATGATTTGTTTGTTTTGGAAACAAAATAAAAAAAAAATTCCTTGCCTTGGCCGAAATTATGAGAGGATTGGGAGACTTGTGGTTGATTTGTTTTATGAAAAAAATTACCCTAAGTATAAAAAGAAAAATATAATTTTTCTTTTAAGAACTAGACATTAGAAAACCCTAGCCTCCTTCTCTTCTTCATGCTCTTAAAAATTGAGAAAGATTATTGAAGAACCAGAAAATTATTTTGGTGTGTGATTAGATCTCTAAAACGTTTAGAGAATTAATTTGTGAGCGTAGCCCACACTACCCTCCGTAAGTAACGAGACATAACTCGGAAGATCTTGTGGCGTTGGAAATCTCTTCTTCCCCTCTCTAGTAACTCACGGTAGTGAGGCAGTAAGTTCCCCACTGCCGCACGCACATCACCAATTTTGGGGCTCGGTTTTTGTTTGGTTTTAATTCGGTTTTTGGGAAACACTTTGGGGTAATTTTAGGGCTGAGTTAGGATTGTTTTTGAGTGAAAAATCAGACCTAAAAGCCTACAGCAGATCACGCAAATTCTGGACTGGTTTGGGTGCAGTTCACGCGTGTAACGGGTGCAAAACAGTCCGCTGTTTCACTGCAGTTCAAGGGGCTGTTCGGGGACTGTTTCAGGGGCATTCCGAGGCTGAAATCTTGTTCAAAACAGAAGCAAAATTTCAGTATACCCACTGGTACTATTCGGTCAAAGGAAGGGCAAATCAGAAAAAAATTTCAAGTTCAATCCGTGGGCCTAACCGCTTCCGCTGCGCGAGGGAAAGCGTTTCCTACAGGCAAATGTTAGGGTTGGTGCTCCGAGTGCCAATCCGGATCGTATTTATGTCTGATTCATAAATACGAGCAGTTCTATTTTTCATAATATTACTATTTTAATTGGTAGCACCCTTGTCTTTTATACGCTTATTCGATCTAATTGCGATTAGACATCTGATTATGATTAGATGGAAACTGAATCTAGTTCAGTGATAAATGTATATTAGACAAAGACCCTAGGATTTACAGTATAATGCGCAGTTACAACGTAATTTGTAATTGACATTGGGAAGCGCACTATTACTTATATATCCTTAAATAAAGTTCCTAGTCAAGATTTACTAACACGGGTCGGTTAGTAAAATCCGCTGAGACCAGTACATGTCATATATCATGACTTGGTCTGATGGTTTATCCCAGTGAACCATGAGTCTCGGGAGACTCGTATAGACATGTAGGTTTTTATTTGATAAGACACTGAACGACTCACTGAAGGTTTCCAAATAGATGGTACACCAATGTCAATAGGAACCTTCTCGAGTTGAGCGAGCATAGTGGTCCTTCGACTTGAGATACCACTGTGGATATATGAGCTATCCTCCACACTTTGATGGTAGTCACGTCAAAGATCTAGCCATGATCAGACCTCCGCCTGTTCATTGGGTGTGGACTGATGCTCATGATATCTTGTGCGTATCAAGACAAGATCCGTTTGTCCTGTGTACAGGGCATAGGCATCCTCACGTGTTTACGATCTAGTAAATCTATGGCCATGGTATAACTTCAGAAATTAGTTCCAAGTGTTATTTAGAGATCATAAATTAAAAGTCGATTGTATTATACTGAATAGATTTGACGTTCCGATCTATATTCCAGGTATAATACGGATAGCCTGTGACAGAGAGATTATACATATGCTATGACCTCAACTTGCATTGTTTAGCGAGATTATCCGTGGTCGTCATAATCCATGAGTGGGTGGATTACAGACACGAAATCGGATTTCGTGATGGATAAACCTAAATTTAGAGAGTCCCACAATATGAAGTGTACTTGTTGAGCACTTGGGCAACGTGATATGAATAATATGGATTATTCATAATACTTCATCGGATTAAATGAGTTAATCCGGATCGTTTAATCGGTTAAACGATAACACATGCATTATGATATTTTTGTCTGCTAATAATTATTGTTTATTTGTATCTGATACATAATGTGATTAGATACACATTAATTATTCGTCAAATGAGATTTTGACACATGCCATAAATATATGTATTTGTTATTTAATGTAAATAAAAATACATATATGTGTGTAAATTGATTGTTTAATTTTTTATTGGTTAAATAATTAAATAATTAATTTCTAGCCTTATTCTTTTTGTCATAATTATTATGACATATAATGAGTTATAATTGGTAACACTTGGCATATTATTAAATCAAACTTCACTTTTCTAATTATGATTGGTTAGTGTAAAGTTTGATTTGATTTAAAGAAGATTTAATTTGATTAAATTGAAAAATTCCCAAAATACCCCTAATACCCAATAATTCGGTCAAAGCTTCCTTTAAAAGGAAATTATTTTCTTCCTCCTCAATTTTTTTGCTGCCATGAACGACCACTCTTCAAAAGAAAACCCATTTTTTAGTTTGATGAAATCAAGCAAAAAAGACAAAGAAAAATTCAAGAAAAAGTTTGGTTTTTAAGAGATTAAAAAGGTAATCTTCTACAACAAAGCTTGTAAATTAGTTTCTTGCTTTCTTGAATACTTAGAAATGTTCTAGGGTTTCTTTGTTTGTGAAAATTTCGGGCTTTTGTTTGTGGTTGATGGAGAAGGAAGTTTGGGCATGTGTGAAGTAGATTATGGAACTAATTAGTGTAATTTTGTTATAATTTGTTCAAATTATTGTTGGAAAAAATTGTTGCCATTCTAGAGTTGTTGATCCACTCTTATATATCCTAGAATTATTCTAGAGTTTTTCATTTGTGGTGGGACTCATTTGGTGATGGATTAATTAGATTAATCTTGTTGAAAATTGGATTTAAGTGTGAAAATTAGGCCAATTTCGTTTTCTGGTTTGACCTGGAACTAAATCTGATTTTATGATGAAATTGTTGTCTTTAGAATATTTTGGATGTAATTTGGGTGTTGGCACAATTGACGGAAAGTGTTTCTGACTTGAAATAAGCGAAAACGGCCAAAAACGGCGTTACCGGGTGACTTTTGAGTCAACCGAGTGACGGCTGTCCAAACAGTGAATCCGTCACAGTTTGAGCAGCCCATGAACTGCCTCAACACTATTGGATCTGACCTGGGCAGTTTCCATAAGTGTCGGATAGTCGGTTCGATCAAAAATATGTTGTAGGCCATTTTGCGGAAAATCGATTTTCTTAAAAGTTTCGCGAAGTTTCAACTATGTTTATGTTAATATTTGATATTAAATAAATAGGTTTATGTTAAATATGATTAAATTAATCATATTAGATATTAAATAATTTATTTGGTATTTTGAAAAAGTTTTAAAATATGATTTCACCCGAACCCGCGCTTCCGCTGCGTCCCATCGCCCAAAACCCCAACAAAAATGGTATCAGAGCAGGTCTTATCCATTACATTATTCATGCTTGATATATGATATTTAATCCAATTTATTGTTTGCACATGCATGTAATCTAGATATGTTTCTTTACTTTTCAGTTCTACGCTAATGACAAAATGTAACGAAATTTAATAGTTAAATTGAGTTATATTTTCTATACGTAGAATTGAATTGTTTAGAAAATGATTTAGATTAAAATTCTGCATTGGATGTAGAATAAAACTTATTTGAGGAATATCCTCGCTTTTAAATATAGTTGTAAAGTAACGTGTATTGGATACATGTTTCTTGGTCCGTCTTGTCAGTACGATTTATAGGTATTTTTTCTATAAGTGCATCCGAGATCGTCAAAGATGTGAGGGTGTAGTTATAAGATTATTATCCATATCGGTTGTATATTGATACTGCATAAATCCAAGTGAAAGTGGAAATCCTGAACGTGCCAAAGCTGTCAGGACTATACCAGTAGCTTGAGTTTGTCATTGACAAGTGTAGCCTTGATACTCCTCCATGTGAACGTGCCAAAGCTGTCACAGCGAGAAATGGTCAGGACCGAAACCAGGAGTCACTGGTGAGTGATTGACAAAAAGTTGTCTACCTAATGAATATACGTAGGCGAGAACATGCCAAAGCTGTGAGTCGAAATATATTCATGGGATCCAACTCTCACTATGGAATTCGATTTAATTATTGAATTCCCGTTGTCCGTTGGGGATTATGGTATTACATAAAGTAGTGGGAGACACTGTTGGGTTAAAAATCCATAACTCAAGCAGTGCGTAATTTTATGGAATTTACTGCTTTCGTTTTCCTTTCATTCTATATTGTTCATAGAATTACATTTCTAATCCACTGAATAGTATATTACTTGAATATATTTTCTGACTTTACCTATGGTTGCGTAGTTCTAGAATAGGTTCTAGAAAGACAGTAAACTTAGATATTGTTAGATTAGTTAAAACCATCGGGAACTGTTGTTCTGATTTCCTTGTAAATCAAGATGGTTTGTGACTTAGTTACTAAGTCACGATAGGTAATCTAAATAGATATATATATGGTTTAGGATATAATAGTCTAGTTAGAATAGTTTCTTATGCAATAAGAATTGACTTGAATAGTTCATGTCTCGAGATTCTTGACTGGCATTAAGAAAACCCATTTAGTATTTGTTTATCTTTTAATGACGTTTCTTGACTTTTGCGACTTTTTAGAAGTCACGTGTCTGACACAGTTTGCTAATCGATTATTTGCAACTGTTGTGAATAATTGAACGCAAATTATAAAGCTTAAGAAAGGAGATGTGTATATTTGTGTATAGAGAATATTGATTCTCATAATATGACGACTATAGGTATTGGATACCAGATCTCCCGTCTAGTTAATTAAAATAATGTTGAATAACTGTTTTGATATTTGATATCAGAACTTGTGACTATTGGATAGTTATTTGTTATGTATAAACAGTTGTTGCATATTTTAAAGCGACTAGTAGTGTCATTAATGAAAGATAAGCATTAAGAAAATATTCGGTAGAATAAATAACTTAGAACTGTGCTTTATGAGATTTTATCGTAAAAGCATTAGATTCTTGTTCCGTATGGTAAATGATGGTCTGATATGATATCACACCATATATCTTTATCCGTTTAATGAATATTGTATTCAGGAAGTGATTAAATCTCATTTAATCGATGATTGTCATTGGACCACAGATTTATTAAACTAATACTTTAGAAGTATGTAGTTTGATGAATTGGAAATTGCCTTAGATAGTTTTTTTTGCTTCTTAACTCAGTTGATGAATTGTCATGACTTAGTTACGTGTTTCTAATAAAGAACATGTTGAACGTCTTGAATTGTTCAAGAACTGTCAATATGTTTCTAATGTGGATAGAATATTTTTGAATGGTTCATGGATATTCTATTTATAGTGTTGAAAACTATATTTTAGAAATTCATTGCGCGTCTTTGAATTGTTCGAAGATGTTTGATTTGATCAAACGCATGAATTTAAGGCAATTAGTTCTATAGTTATTTAATGAATATGATTCTTACTCAGTATTAAACTTCCACGATTCCATTGTGATGGAATTGGTCAGTGGGAGTTATCGAATCTTATATGATTTGTTTCGATGATATTGAGTGTTACCGAATTGGTTTTCAATACTTGTGGGGTTATGCTCCCTAAACACTCATTCATCTCTTTGATTAAGGTTCCATTTGTTTCTACAATTACATATATGATATGTATAGGTAGAAAATTCGAATCTTGAAAAGTTTGAGATTTGAAACTTTCTTTTGTATAATGGTTATACAATTGAAAGTACTTGCGCCTCGTAGGTACAAGTAATAGGTTTATCATTTATTCTATTTAATGGAATATTGTATTCAATTTAATAGAATATATTTTCTACGATCCCGAATAATAAAATTATTTTATTACTTGGTGTGTAACATCAGATGTTGACCGATTGTAGAAAGGACTTGGCTTAGTGAAGTCAAATGTGAGAGTGATAAACTGTAAGTCGAACTACGTAATTAATAAGATGAATAGACCCTTAGACAACTTTCGTATAAGTCCAATAGGATGTCAGAATCATTTACAAAGTATTTGATACTTAATGGTTCTGTTGTTTTCTTATCGAAGAAAATTATCCTATAACTTGTAGTGAGAGCGTTATTTGATATCGATTCTGGAACTTAGCATTGAACCATAGATCTAAAATTGTTCATTGCTTACTGCGATCGAGTTTATAACTTGATTAGGCTTACATTATGAATTGTTCATAACATGTGCAAATTGTTTGCGCAGCAAAAGCTTAGTGAGCTTGATAAAGATTTGACCTTTATAGTATGACAGTGAGAAAGGTTATATTCAGTAGTCTATAGTAGATTCTGAGGAAGCTTGTCTATTGTCGCACTGATTGGACAATTAAGGATTTGTTGGTTAATGTTGATATTAAATTGTGTATTTTGGCTAAAGAATGCAAAGTGGCGTTCTTGAGTGATTTCTTCGAATGAGAGATCTGTCGTGATTTCTTTGTTTGAAGAATTCATTCTAGAATGGCCCTAAAGTTTGTATTCTGCTAAGATCTCAGTTTTATATTCTCGCTTACAAAGCCTATTGTAGACTCAGATAAGTTTTCCAGAAATCTGTGTTCTCTGTTTTTGATATTAGTCAGATTGTCTGGTTTTATCGAAGTATAGAGAACACGTATTTGTCAGTAGGGTCAATGGGAGCGTACAAATTTCTTTCTAGTGTTATATATCCTTAAGTCTTCTTTTCTCCGTGGAAGCAGTGGGAGTAGTCTCTGTTATATTTGATATAAAGTTTTATATAAGATATAAAACTAAGAGACTTGTGAGAAACTCCCATTAGTCGCGTATTGGATATGATCTAATAAAGGACACAATAGGACTATTTGTATGACAGTTAGTATAACTATTAGACAGTTAACGTGTCTTTTATGTATATAGTATTCATCTTTCGTAAAGGATGATTCCTTTGTCGAAAGATAGATTGATTAGAATGTCTAGTCGATCTTATACATCATAGGATGATGGCGTAATGAATACTATATTATGTGCGATTAAAGATATCAATTTAATCGTAATTGTTATGAGTTATTTTGATATGCTGTAGACCATAAGATGGATCTTGAAACATGTTCTTTGTGATCTTTAAGATATTAAGAACGAGTTTCTCATTCATGTAGAATTTAGTTAGCAACCATAAGGTCAGATTAGTTTTGATTCTAATTATGACATTAGATGGTCTATGTCGTATAAAGTCAGAAAGGATGCAGTGGGAGTGTTACTATTGATTCTACTAATCAAGTGGAATCTGTTGCAACTTGTGACGTATTGACTTAGGAAGTTGCAAAGTGACCCTATAGATTAAAAGTTTCCATATTAGTATAGTGCTTGCGGTTGTTTCATAGTATTTGGATTTGATTTCTAAATACATAGACAACTTAGCAGCTATAGCACAGTACTGATATATCATATTAGTCATATTGATGTGGAATTTGATTCTACAAAATATGAATGATGCTAGCTAAGGAAAACAGTTGGGTTTGTTAGACAGACTCGATTTGATAAAGCAGGCTCACTTGTTGATGCCTACCTCTTGAGTGTTGGTGAGCTCTTGAGGGCCATGAGTATGCGATACACATTAAGATGTGTATATGATATCGTGGATTGGTACTAGAGCAAGTGGGAGAAATTGTTAGGGTTGCTGCTCCGAGTGCCAATCCGGATCGTATTTATTTCTGATTCATAAATACGAGCAGTTCTATTTTTCATAATATTACTATTTTAATTGGTAATACCCTTGTCTTTTATACGCTTATTCGATCTAATTGTGATTAGATATGTGATTACGATTAGATGGAAACTGAATCTAGTTCAGTGATAAGTGTATATTAGACAAAGACCCTATGATTTACACTATAATGCGCAGTTACAACGTAGTTTGTAATTGACATTGGGAAGCGCACTATTAGTTGTATATCCTTAAATAAAGTTCATGGTCAAGATTTACTAACACGGGTCAGTTAGTAAAATCTGGTGAGACCAGTACATGTCGTATATCGTGACTTGGTCTGATGGTTTATCCCAATGAACCATGAGTCTTGAGAGACTCGTATAGACATGTAGGTGTTTATTTGATAAGACACTGAACGACTCACTGAAGGTTTCCTAATAGATGGTACACCAACGTCAATATGAACCTTCTCGAGTTGAGCGAGCATAGTGGTCCTTCGACTTGAGATACCACTGTGGATATATGAGCTATCCTCCACACTTTGTTGGCAGTCACATCAACGATCTAGTCATGATCAGACCTCCGCCTGTTCGTTGGGTGTGGACTGATGCTCATGATATCCTATGCGTATCAAGACAGGATCCGGCAGTCCTGTGTACAAGGCATATACATCCTCACGTGTTTACGATCTAGTAAATCCATGGCCGAGTTATAACATCGGAAATTATTTCCGAGTGTTATTTAGAGATCGTTAATTAAAAGTCGACTGTAATATACCGAACGGATTTGACGTTCCGATCTATATCCCAGGTATAATATGGATAACCTGTGACAGTGGGATTATACGTATGATATTACCTCAACTTGCATGGTTTAGCGAGATTATTTGTGGTCGTCATAATCCATGAGTGAGTGGATTATGGACACGAAATCGGATTTCGTGACGGATAAACCTAAGCTTAGAGAGTCCCACAATATGAAGTGTACTCGTTGAGCACTTTGGCAACGCAATATAAATAATACGGATTATTCATAATACTTCATCGGATTAAATGAGTTAATCCGGATCGTTTAATCGGTTAAACGATAACACATGTATTGAGGGATTTTTGTCCGCTAATAATTATTGTGTATTTGTATCTGATACATAATACGATTAGATACACATTAATTATTCGTCAAATGAGATTTTGACACATGTCATAAAATATGTATTTGTTACTTAATGTAAATAAAAATACATATCTGTGTGTAAATTGATTGTTTAATTATTTAATGGTTAAATAATTAAATAATTAATTTTTAGCCTTATTCTTTTTGTCATAATTGTTATGACATATGGTGAGTTATAATTGGTAACATTTGGCATATTATTAAATCAAACTTCACTTGTCTAATTATGATTGGTTGGTGTAAAGTTTGATTTGATTTAAAGTAGATTTAATTTGATTAAATTGAAAAATTCCCAAAATGCCCCTAATACCCAATAATTCGGTCAAAGCTTCCTTTAAAAGGAAATTGTTTTCTTCCTCCTCCATTTTCTTGCTGCTATGAACGACCACTCTTCAAAAGAAAACTCATTTTTTAGTTTGATGTAATCAATCAAAAAAGACAGAGAAAAATTCAAGAAAAAGTTTGGTTTTTATGAGATTAAAACGGTAATCTTCTACAACCAAGCTTGTAAATTAGTTTCTTGCTTTCTTGAATACTTAGAAATGTTCTAGGGTTTCTTTGTTTGTGAAAATTTGGGGCTTTTGTTTGTGGTTGATGGAGAATGAAGTTTGGGTATGTGTGAATAGGGGTGTTCGCGGTGCGGTTCGGGTCGGTTTTTTCGTTTTTTCCTTCAAACCGCGCGGGTTGGCGGTTTGGGAAATTAGAAACCGAAACCGCAAATTTGATAAGGAAAACCACGGTGGTTCGGGTTGGTGGTTTAGCGGTTTGGGCGGTTCGGGTCGGCGGTTTGGATTATAAAATTTTTAAGAAAATTTTATGTGTTTTCACATTATAATTGAAGAGAAAAAATACATAATTATACACATATTAAATCTTTCATATTCAACGACCAAAATAACCCAACATAAAATATTAATTAACCTTTAATAACACCGCAAATAATAATACAGGGAAATGCATTAAATAGTAAGATTTACCCACCAGATTGCTCATACAATTGTGTAGCACTTTTCCAATCCGTACTCCATCTTGTAAGACTGAGTTTTGTTCTACAAAAATTGTAAAGAACTTGAAAATTCTCTCATAAATTCATAACATTTGATAATAACCACCTCTTCAAAAGAATTAAAAAGGAAATTAAATCCTGCACTTATTGTATTTAACTCATTATCCATTCCAAGGATTCATGTTGAATGAAGCAAATGTCGAGCAAGCTAGATTCATCAACCAATGCAAATTGAATAAAGTTGAATCAATTCATAAAAATAATAATAATAATATAAATCTTCATCTGAACCAAAAAATTTACGACTTTAATAACATTTGAACAATTTCATAAGCCATTCACGTTTCAATTCAAACATCTTCTATAAAAGCCAAGTTGATTGTAATTAATCTTTAAATTTTTAATTGTATCTGAACGAGAAGCTTATAATTTCTTAATCATTTTATTACCCTTATATTAAATCTCTTGAAGTAGCGGAAGCAATCTATATAAAATTATACACATATTAAATCTTTCATATTATAATTTGCGGTTTGGGCGGTTCGGTGTGGGTCAAAACTGCGCACTGACCCGAAATTTGCGGTTCGATTCGGTGTGGTTTGAAATCATTTTTAATATTTTTTCAAATCGCGCGGTTCGGTTCGGTTCGGTGCGGTTCGCGGTTTGACCCGAAATCGTGTTCACCCCTATGTGTGAAGTAGATTACGGAACTAATTAGTGTAATTTTGTTCTAATTTGTTCAAATTATTTTTAAACAAAATTATTGCCATTCTAGAGTTGTTGATCCACTCTTAGATAGCCTAGAATTATTCTAGAGTTTTTCATTTGTGGTGGGACTCATTTGGTGATGGATTAATTAGATTAATCTTGTTGAAAATTGGATTTAAGTGTGAAAATTAGGCCAATTTCGTTTTCTGGTTTGACCTGGAACAAAATCTGATTTTGTGATGAAATTTTTATCTTTAGAATATTTTGGATGTAATTTGGGTGTTGGCACAATTGACGGAAAGTGTTTCCGACTTGAAATAAGCAAAAACGACCAAAAACGGCGTTACCGGGTGACTTTTGAGTCAACCGAGTGACGACTATCCAAACAGTGAATCTGTCACTGTTTGAGTAGCCCATGAACTGTCCCGACACTATTGGATCTGACCTGGGCATTTTCCATAAGTGTCGGTAGTCGTTTCGATCAAAAACGCGTTTTAGGCCATTTTGCGGAAAATCAGTTTTCTTAAAAGTTTCGCGAAGTTTCAACTATGTTTATGTTAATATTTGATATTAAATAAATAGGTTTAGGTGAAATATTAATAAATTATTCATATTAAATATTGAATAATTTATTTGGTATTTTGATAAAGTTTTAAAATACGATTTCGCCTGAACCCGTGCTTCTGCTACGCCCCATCTCCCAGAACCCCAACAGCAAACGCCATGGGGAATTATCCCTCCCCACGTTATGAAGATCCAGGAGTACCGTAATACCTAAGTTATTTTCCTTCCATACGTGCTACGATTGCCTTGGGGCGCCAAACGCCACGCTGGCCCTTCCACCAGACATGATATGGTTACCCCGAGGTACCGAATGCCACGTAGGTCTTCATGCTATATTCCTAAAAAATACAGGTCTTTGAGTAGTCACGTTCTGCCGCGGGAGTTTGGTAATGACGCCTGGGAATTATGTGTCACAGGGGGTTCGTGCTCTTCCCATATGTTCTTCAACTCTTCACGAGGCCTGATCACAAGTATTTCACGAGAATATTGAACATATTTTTCTCATCCAAATAATAAACAAGAATAGTGAACAAGTTTGTTATTTAAAAGGGAAAGTCTCATTTATATTAAGGGGATCTACCGCCCTTCTTACAACTCTTTGAGGGTCATTATAAGAGAGGCTCTTAGTAAAAATATCATCTTCAACATCTTTGAACAGTTATTTAACAATGTCCTTCTAACCCGAGCTCTTTGGGGGAACTGAAGGCTGGTAGGTCAGACAACGGCCACAATTTGAAGAGCTATTGAAATTATTTCCTCAGCATCTCTGCATTCCAATGCTTCTTGAGTCGGGTACCATCCAGATGTTCCAAGAGATAGGCACACACCTGACGATCTCGACCATTCTATACGGTCCTTCCTACTTAGCTCTCAATGATTATTCCTCATGCCTCATGGTGTTCAAAGTAACCCGTCTTAGGACTAAATCTCTGGGAAGGAAAGATCGCATCTGAACCTTCTGGTTGTAAAACTGGGCCATCCTTTGCTAATACACGGTAATTTTAACTGTCGACCTTTCCTTTCTTTCTTCTATCAAATTAAGATGGTGCCCGATGAGGTCTTCATTCTGCCCCTCTTCAAAGTACTGTACTTGATGGCTTGCCACCCCGATCTCCGCTGGGAGGACCGTCTATCACCCATAGGCCAGTGAGAAAAATGTTTCACCCGTAGAATTCTTATAGGTCGTTTGATGCGCCCACAGTACCTCTGGCAGCTCCTCAACCCATAAAACCCTTACAAGACCCAAGTCTTGCCTTCAGGTTTCTCTTGATCATCTTATTCGTTGCCTTCACTTGCCCATTCTATTGGACAGTTATGACCCATAACGTCACTGTTTGTAAAAGACATTGTGGTTTTGTACAAAATTAACTATGTTGTAATGAAATTGCCTTTTACCGTTTTGTAATTTATTTACTTTGAAATATAAATGGTAAAAGTCCTTATGATTAATTCCGGATTGAGATGATATGAGACAATATCAATCCATAAAGGTTTAATCATTAAATATCCATAGTCGTAGTATTATCGAGATTGGACATCGATAATGCGGAATAGACTAGTATTGCACTTGTGCGCGTTATGAGGGCATAACGACATAGTTCTCATATATTTAAGTATAGGATACTTATGCAAGTGCGATAGGAGGTTGTGTTTTACCGATGGTACAGAAAATAGCTTCGCTCTGGATAGACCCCGCGGAATCCCATTGGTAGTATGTATATGTGTCTATGGGAGTCCACTTCAGGGTAGGTGTATTTGGTCTTAACCTGAAACTTACATCGCTAGTACTTGCGACAATCGGTAAACTTTGGTTTTGGTCGTCCAGGGCTTTAACAGGTTCTGTGTACGCCTCTTCTGGGTTTATTGAGAATCGTAGTGTATTGGATGTGATGTCAAGACGGAAGTATCACTTCAGACATATGGAGATGATGATCACGCAGGGATTCAGAACTGGTTCTCTATTGTGTTGCAACCATCGGGATAATATGACAAGGTCATGATTATCTGATTCAAAGAGACTAGTTGTTTGATATCCGATATGTGCTTCGTACGGGGCAGACACTATTCCAGCCCCAGGCCTTGCACGTGACATCCGATACTGGATCGCAATACACAATACTACGGTATACTACGCCTGACATAGATCGTATATTCCAGTAAGAATATTTCTGGAGAATTGGGTAGGCATGGCGCTTTGCTAGAAGCCAACCTTGTCTCGTAAATCGGTAAAAACGTAGTATGAGGTACGTACGTGTTCAGATAGTCTGACGACCGTATTTACTGCCAACATATCTAGGGATCTCTTGGGTCGCTTCCCGAAGATTCACCGATGACGTATGATTCGAGCATGATTAATCTAGAATTAATCGCGGAGACACTTTATCTTGGATAAAGTACTATTTGAAGAGAGAGAAAAATTAATTTGGAATTAATCGACAAAATAATATATTCGATATATTAAACGAAATTGGATTTCAACGCGGAATTGAAATTAGATTTTATTTCGGGCAAACGAGTTAATTTAGAATTAATTCGTTAGTGATGTGAATAGTAATTTCACTAGGCATAATTATTTAATTACGTCGCGACGGAAGTTCGTTAATTCGGAATTAGCGAAACCGAGCCTGGAAGTGTTTGCGGGGCCACTCGCATTTCGAATTCGAGTGGGGCCCACAAGTCACATCACGAGTCACATCACTTGTCATTTATATGTGATAGATGTCTAAGTCACTTTTTGGTGAGTGACATGTTGTCACTATTTATGATGGAGTTAGGTGTGGGCATTAAATGTAAAATTGGAGCCAAAATGCTCTTTGACTTTTGTAAACCATTTACCAATATTTGGTAATTGTTTTTCTATTCATCATTTTACGGTTTAGAAGCCAAATAGAAGAAGAAAAACAGAACTCATTCTCTCTCCCAAAATACAGTGAAACCGTGAGCTCCATTTGAGGGAAAAATTGGATTTTTTCTTTCATCTTTTGCTAGCACAACAAGGATCAAACAAAGTGATAGGGAAGCTTATCTTAGAGCATGGATTTCCATTAAAGTTTGGAGCTTCATCATCTTCTTCAACATACAACCTTGGCCGAATTTGAAGCTTGAAGGGAAGGAAAATTTTGTTGAGCATCACATCCAATCCGTTCAATGTAAGTGTGTTTCCGCCACATTTCTTTATAGTATTCATTCAATTTTGTGGCTTAAATGATCTTGGGACATCAATAGAAACCAACACATTCGACTTTAGGTGAGCAGACGAGGCGAACCTTAGTGCAATTTGGAGGTCTTCGCAAAGCTTTCTGAAGCCCTTACTGTCAAACTGCTTCCTGTTCTCCGTAATAATAGCCTGAGGAATCCCGAACCGGCGTACAATATTCTTCATGAAAAAATTTGTTGCCCTCTTCTCAGTAATTCTAGACAGTGATTCAGCTTCCACCCGTTTGGTGAAGTAATCAATGGCAACTATGGTGAACTTGGCTTGACCCTGACCCGTGGGCATCGGTCCGATGATATCTATTCCCCACTGGGCAAACGGTCAAGGACTTGCTAATATTTTCAGTTCCTCTGGGGGTTGATGAGGTATGTTAGTGTTCTTCTAACATCCATCAAATGCTTATGCCTCTCTGACCCCATCCTAGTGCATCGTTGGCCAAAAGAACCATTGTCTTAGCGCTTTATGAGCGATTGACTGACCTCTTGCATGCCTTCCGCAGATCCCTTCATGAATCTCCCGAAGCACATAATCTGCCTCATCGGCACACAGGTGTACCTCTTCCAGTATAACTCTCCCACTATCAGGCAAAACTTAGCGCTTATGTACTTCAGTTTCCTCGCCTCTTTCTTATCTTCGAGCATTTCCCCCGTCTTAAGGTACCTCTTGATTAGGTCCATCCACGATGTTCCTCTCTCAACATCTACCTCTATCACACCCGACGCTCCAACACTTTTTAACTTGCAGACATCCCAAATTAATGGTCTGGGATATCTTTGACTTGATGGAAGATGCAAGCCGAGCCAGCGAATTTGCCTGCTGGTTGCATTCTCCCCCGACCTTCTCAAACACCACATTCCCTATCCCTGCAGCTATCCTCTTCACCTCGGCTTAGTAAGCAGTCATACTCAGTTCCCTGGCTTGGAATTCACAATTTAGCCGTTGGACGGCCAATTGAGAATCACTTCTCACTACCACATCTCTGACCCCGACCGCTATGTATAATCTTAACCCTGTCAGAATAGCCTCATATTCGGCTTCATTGTTCGTAGCCTCAAAGGAAAACCTTAAAGCATAGTTCAGTTCCTCATCTTCTGTACTTCGGAGGATCATCCCGGCCCCACAGCCTTGCGAATTGATCAACCTGTCAACAAATAGCTCCCACTTGGCTGACCAGCGTAATCACACGCTTATAACGCAAGCGCATGTATCGTTCAAGTAGTATAAAAATATCGATCCCATGAGGACTTAATTCCTATTGTTGTTATTAATTATTGATACTATTTATTTACAAGTATCTAATTAAGGGAGAAAAGAATGATTGTTTTTGGTTGGTTGAATGTGGATTTGCTTAAATAAAATAAACAAAAGAAGATACTAAGAAAAATAAATAAAAGACACAAGGATCTAGGGTTGTGATTCCACACAATATTATCCTAAAGATGAATTGATTCTCTTATATATGTGTAATAAGTCAGTTTGCTAACCTGGAACACGAAGATATGCAAAAGCCTTTGTCGATGGTCAGACACAAATACCCAAATAACCCAATTAATCATATGTCTATGTTAACCAAATTACCTAAATTCATTAAGTTCAAGTTCCAAAAGTGGCTACCCCCGTCCGACAGGTAAATGTCTATCCTGTAAGGAAATCTATTAAAGGGTTATCTATCCTCAAGGAAGATCGTGGGCTATTGAATCTAAGGCTGAAACCTAAAATCCCTTCGTCAAGTTCATTTTATGTTTACCAAATCAATCTTATTAATGGCCAATTAACAAGAAACATTAAGCTTAAGACTCAATAAACAAACTAAAGAATTGACCATAAAAAGAAAATCAATTATTAAATGTGTGGATATTGTGTTTCATCACTTCCATAGAATAAAAATAAAATGCTGGGGGTTAGGGATCCACCTTTACTATTTCTAATTTAGAAATCTCCCTTACTATAATATAGAATTTATCAATGATATTACCAACCAGCCATATAGGATGTTGTTGGACAATTATGACCCATAACATCACTATTTGTACATAACATGGTGTTGTTGTACAAATTAACTATGTGACAAAGGAAATTTCTCTTTTATCATTTGTAATTAGATTACCGAGATATATAAATGATAAAAGTCTATATGATTAGTTCCAGATTGATAAGATATGAGACAATATCAATCAATGAAGGTTTAATCATTAAAACATCCATAGTCGGAGTATTATCGAGATTGGACATCGATAATAAGGAATAGACTAGTATTGCACTTGTGCGTGTTATGGGAGCATAACAGCATAGTTCTCATATATTTAAGTATTGGATACTTATGCAAGTGTAATAGGAGGTTGTGTTTACCGATGGTACGGAAACAGCTTCGCTCTGGATAGACCCCTCGGAATTCCATTGGTAGTATGACTATGTGTCTATGGAAGTCCGAATCAGGGTAGGTGTATTTGGTCTTAACCTGAGACTTGCACCGCTAATACTTGCGACAATCAATATACTTTGGTTTTGGTCGTCAGGGCTTTAACAGGTTCTGTGTACGCCTCTTCTGGGTATATTGAGAATTGTAGTGTATTGGGTGTGATGTCAAGATGGAAGTATCACTCCAGTCATATGGAGATGATGGTCATGTAGGATACGTAACTGGTGCTCTTATATGCTGCAGCTATCGGGATAATATGACAAGGTCATAGTTATCTGATTATAAAGACTAGTTACCAGAGATCTGATATGTGCTTCGTACGGGGCAGACACAATTCCAGCCCCAGGCCTAGCACGTGACATCTGATACTGGATCGCAATACGCAATACTACATATACTACGCCTGACATAGATTACATATTCCTTTAAGAATATTTCTGGAGAATTGGGTAGGCACGGTGCTTTGCTAGAAGCCAACCATGTCTTGTAAATCGGTAAAAACGTAGTAATAGGTACGTACGTGTTCGGATAGTTCGACAACCGGATTTACTGCCAACATATCCGGGGATCTCATGGGTCGCTTCCCGAAGATTCACCAATGACGTATGACTCGTAAATAATTAATCTAGGATTAATTATAAAAGAGAGAAATGTAATCTAGGATTAATTACAGAGATATTTTATCAGGGATAAAATACTATTTAAAGAGAGAGAACGATTAATTTGGAATTAATCGATAAAATAATATATTTGATATATTATACGAAATTAGATTTCGACGCGGAATTAAAATTGGATTTTAATTCGGGCGAACGAGTTAATTTAGAATTAATTCGTTAGCGACGTGAATAGTAATTTTACTAGGCATAATTATTTAAATAAAAATTTGATTTAATTACGTCTCAACGGGAAATTCGTTAATTCGGAATTAGCGAACCCGAGCTCGGGAGTGTTTGCGGGCCCACTCGCATTTCGAATCAAGTGGGGCCCACAAGTCACATCACGCGTCACATCATTAGTCATTCTTGTGATGGAAGTCACATCAACTTTGAGTGATGTGATGCTTGTCACTTTTGTGATTGATGGAAGTGGTTGAAGACTTAAAGTCTTGTGCCAAATTTTGAATTTGGAAATTGGTATTAGTTTTTTGAAAAAAATCCAACACAACACAACATCATCTCTCTTCTCTCCCTACCTCACGGCTTTGAGCCATTTCTCTCCCAAATATTTTTCCTTTTGCCGTGAGCAACACAAGGATGAATGTGAAGAATTTTTGAAATTTTTCAAGAGTGCTAGCACACCAAATGAGTCTTACAAAGGTGATAGGGAAACCCATTCATGAGCATGGAATCCACACCCAAAGCTTGGAGCTTGAAGACAATACAAGGAGCACAAAAATGGACCTTGGCCGAGAGCTTCCATGGAGGAGGAAAATTTTTGTGTTCGTCGCATCGCAAATCCGATCAAAGTGAGTATTTCCGCAACTTTACTTTGTTGTATTCGCACTTTTCATAACTTAATTTGATCTTGGGATAACCTAGAAAACCCAACAATGGTATCAAGAGCCTTGATTAAGCATGAAATTGAATAAGGGTAAAATTTGGGTAAAATTGATTTGAGCATGATTTGATAAAATTGATTGATTGAGTATGCTTGAATGATAATAACTTATAGTTATTTGTGATCAATTTGATGAAAATTGAATTGGAATAATTTTTCCCCAAAAATTTGGCTTGGCCGAATGGTGTTGATGCCCTAATGTCATGGTGATTTTTATTTTTTGGTCATTGGATGAGTTGAAAGACTTGGGAAATGTTGATTTGAGATTCAATTGGATTGAAATCGGAATTGGACATTAAATCCCCAAATTACCGTGAGCTATAAGCATGGAAATGAGATGATTTTTTTTTATTCAATAATGTTGGACATGTGTTGATGATGATAAGCATGATTAATTATGTAAATTGGTGTTTTGGAAATAATAATTTGAATAATTAATTATGGCTATACACTTTAGTTAATTAAATTGTGATATTGGGAATATTGGAATTTAATTAGTTGGGCTAAATTTGGAATTGGGCTTATAATGTTGTATTTGGGCTTAATGGGCTTGGTTGGGCCAAGTTTGGTTTAGGTTAATTGGTTGGATCCAATTGGGCCCAAAACCATATCCATAAAGTCCAAATATAATATAATGGACCTTTAAAATTTTAATTGGGTCTAATGGGCCTAAATTGATTTTTGGCAAAGGGTGATTCCTTATTGGGCTTTGGTTGTCAAAGCCCATGCCTTATAAATTAATTGAAAGCCCATTGGACTTTAATTAAATTGATACTGGATGTTAATTGGGCTTTGAGACCCGTAAAGATTAGATTTAGAATCTAAGTCGCAAAGGCTCATTAAAAAGTGTAATTATTTAATTTGGAATTAAATAAAGAATTAGTATTGAATACAAATTAAATTGGATTTAATGTTGTATTTTAATATAATTCAAGAATTCTTACTTTGAGTACTTATTCTTAAAACGAGTTGGACTAGCGCAAATCAAATCGCTGTTTGAACATTGGATTGTCATTAATTTTCAGATTAATTAATTGGATTAGATTGATTGATAACATGCTTTGTGTGAATACATGGATGTGATGTATGAATAATGTATATCAGATGGATATTAGATGGGTGAGGGAAATTTTGGAAATTGTTGTAATAAATTTAGAATTTATTAAATTGGACCTGCGTGTCCAGCCTATTACCTCTTGATTCTTTGTATTTCTCTTCTCACCTATTCCCCTCAATGTAAATGAGATGTATAAGTACTATACTTTGGTATCCCTAGGATAACCTACAATTGGCACTTATCCAATTTGGGTTTTAGTTTGGTATCATTCAAACATATGCCTAGCATACCCAAATGTTCAGGAATGAGAAACCCGGTTTCTTTCCTTTTCATATCTAATATGAAGCCTGTCAAACAGATTTTTATGGAACCTTATTCAAAATAAGTTCTTTCACTGTTAAAGTGTATCTGTTGAAGGAAATGGTAGCTCAGAGCGACTCATGATTAGCCTTATCATGTCTAACATAATTCGGTTTATCTCAGTTCGGACACACCGTCAAATTGACGTGTTCCGGGAGGAGTCCTCATTGAAAGAATACTATACTCTTTCAAGTATATTAGAAACTTATTGCTTAAGTATTTTCCATTACGGTCTTACTGTGACGGTTTAATACTTTAGCCGATCTGTTTGTGTATTTTGTGTCGAAACTGAAAAAGTTTCCGATTTATGTTTCAAAAGAAACACATAACCACAACGCGATGCCACATCCGTAAAGGTCACGAAATATTCATATCCACCTCTAGCCTAGCTAGAAATGGGCCCACTTGCTTCACTATGAACTAGGGCTTACAGATCGGTGGCATTTGCACTTTTACCGAGTAAATGTGTTTTAGGCACTTTGCCCAATAAACTAGATTCGTAGACTTTATTTGAATGGAATCAAATCAGTCCAAGTACCCACTCTTCAAAAGTGTGGATATACGATTCTTGATTTAGTTGTGTCCCAGACAACAATGCCATAATTGAGTTTCTTATGATCAAATCAGTTTGAGCTATTTGTTTGTCATGTTATACGTTTGAGATTTATTTATATTCAAAATATAAATGCTGTTATTCACATCTAATGTGTTTATCTCAATATCATCTTTATATAATGAAACAATTTAGTATTCTAGAATATAAAGGTTCACCCGCATCGGGTTAAACACTGATATAGAGATAATGTTTCTAGTCAAACTAGTTACATTATAACAGTTTCCTAATTTAAGTACACACCCGAAGGTAGTTCCTAAACTTAGGTATCTACGGTTAAAAACAGTGACTTTCGTCCCCTTTCCAATTCGCAGATAAAACTCAATCTGAAGTCAGTATCCTACTCATAGCAGATTCTGAACATCAGTACATATTGATGTACCACACTAAGTATCTAAAATCCAATTTTAATACTAGTAGTGAACATAATATGACAAACATATTTGAAGTCGGAGCCTTGCTCGTCTTCAATTCCTTCATGTCTGCTTTGTCCAAACGGCAGTCACGCTTCCACGATCCCGTTTGCCACAATTTAAGCAGACATTTTGGGATATGTTCTTTATCTTCCTAGAAGATTATAATGATTTTGCCTTTGCCCTTTTCATATTCCAGAAGCCTTTGGCCAAGCCTCGGACTTCTAGAATATCGAAGTAAGGTGCGCCTTGCGCTTCTTGCCTTATTGCAAACTTTGACTTTATCTCCTTGAGAATAGTCATTAACTCTCCAAGAGTTATCAATTACAATTTTTACTTCTAAGATCTAAATATAGATCTATGAAGATCCTTCAATTTCTTTATCATACTTTAAGGATCTAATCCTTAGTTCTGATTCATAAATTAAGGAGTCTATTGTGACAAGCTTAATGGATTAAGCACTAAAGCTATCATCACATAAATCTTCCAAAGATTATGCTCTACTATTTGCTTAACTCTGGGCTTAGGCCTAATATGTTATTTTATCAAATAAAGTAACTTATTAGTTTCCAGGACCATCCTGAAATTATTCCCAATTTTGAAAATTAAACCATTTAAATACATTTTCCCTAGGATTATGTTTTAAATGTCAATCTTTCAATTTACATCTTTATTCTAATAGTCCAACTATTTAATCAACGATTTCAGGTACTTTAAATATAATGATTATTATAGTCCAACTATATTAATCAACTATACTTTTAATTTGTTTGAATACAGACCAACTGTTAATTAAAACAACAATTTAAATATTATTTGACGACGAATGATATTTGGTTGAGCGCGTATGGCAAGTAATTAAACGAATATTGCAAATTCAATTCTTGCCTCCCACTATTTTTCGGCGAGCCTCTAACCCTCTGTCGAGTACTCGGGAAATCGTGTTTCCTAGTGGGCTAGGATCCCGTTAAATATCACACAATCTTGACTTTGGCCAACAAATTGTATGATAATTAACTAGGTAGATCTCTAAGATCAATTGGATCCAATCCAATTCCTAGATCCAGTAGGGGGACTCCAAGTCTGAAATATATTATCTTATATATGCCAATACATCCAATGTATTGCCTAACCTTTTTCCTATGAATCAACTAAGCCTTGGCTTTGGCACAACAAACTTAGTGATCCCAGTTAAGCGCAACCCATTGACCATGGAAAGCTTCGTAATCAATGTCGATGGACAAGAAGTGGTCTTGACTTTGGCCAACAAACCACAACTTGGACAAGACACCGATATTGAACAAAGCCTTCGTGATTCAAACACTTCCTCGACGGACAAAGGCCTTGACTTTGGCCAACAAGCCAATGCCAGTCTCGGATCTTGAGTAAGAATCACTCAATGGAAGGAAAAATGCTTAATATTTTACGAGGGTTTATCGAGTGCAAATTGGCAATCAAATTATTATCTTTGTTAAGGTCTCATCATCATACACCCTTAAATATGCATTCTAAACACATAATAAAGCGCATATAAATAAATAATAATGATATGCGGATGGATACTTTACACAATGATCCTAGATCAAATCTCTCCATTTCCTCTCTCCTGCTAGCACAAATATTTCTTCTACCCGTTACACTACACTTCTAAAGAAACCTCATTTACATTGAGGGGAATAGGTGAGAAGAGAAAACAAAGAATAAGGAGGTAATAAGGCTGGACACGCAGGTCTAATTAATAAATTCCAAATTTATTACAACAATTTCTAAAATTGCCCCACCCATTTAATATCCATCCGATATACATTATTCATGCATCGCAACCATGTATTCACACAAGCTTGTTATCAATCAATCTAATCAAATTAATTAATCTGATAATTAGTGATCATCCAATGTTCAAACAATAATTTGATTTTGCTCGAGTCAAACTCGTTTTGCGAATAAGTACTCAAAGTACGAATTCTCGAATTAAATTAAACTACATAATTAAATCCAATTCAATATGTATTTAATACTAATCCAATTATTTAATTCCAAATTAAATACCACACTTTATTTCATGAATCTTTACGACTTAAATTCCAAATTTAATCGTTACGGGTCTCAAAGCCCGATTAACGTCCAACGTCAATTTAATTAAATTCCAATGGGCTTTTAATTAATTTCTTTAAGGCGTGGACTTTTGGTCAACTTGGGTCAAACCCAATAACCAAAGCCCAATCCGGGAATTACCCCATAAGCCTAGAAATCAATTTAGGCCCATTAGGCCCAATTAAACTTTAAAGGTCCAATAGTCGCATTCGGGCTTTATGGAAGTGGTTTTGGGCCCAATTGGATCCAACCAATTTAGCCTAAACCCAACTTAGTACAATCAATCCCAATAAGCCCAATAACAACTTTGAAAGCCCAAATCCAATTTTATGCCCAACTAATTTAATTCAAAAATTCCAAATTTCTCAATTAAATTACCTAAAGTATATTACACAATTAATTACCCAAATCAATATTTCCAAAACACAAATTTGTCTAATTAATCATGCTTATTAACATTAAATCATGTTCAACATAATTTAATAAAAAATAAACCCATACATGATTATTAAGTCTCGGCCAAAGGGGAATTTATGTCAAATTGCAAATCCAATCCAATTGAATCTTAAATTAACATTAAATCATCATTCCCAATTGATTTCCAACACATCCAATGAATCAAAAAATCAAAATCCAAGACAATTAGGGTTCATGTCCAATTCGACCAAGCCAAAGAATTTGGGGAAAAATGTTCCAAACAATTTTTCATCAAATTGATCCAATCAATCATCAATTAAAACACATTTAAGCATATTAATTCATCCAATTTCATTAAATCATGCTCAAATTCATTTTACCTAAATTTTAACCCTAAAATATTTTCATGCTCAACCTTGCTCATAGATACCATTGTTGGAGTTCTACGGCCCCGAGGATCGAATACAAAGCAAGAAATAAACATGCGAATACATCACGGAGTTGTGGAATACTCACAAGGATCGGTTGAGACGATGCGGTGACGAAAACTTCACTTTCTCCCTCCTACAGCTCACGGCAGTGACTGGTTTGGCCTCTCTAAGAATCGGCAGTGCAGTTTTTGATCTCCAAAGATTCGGCTTTTACATGGTCCTTGAAGCTCCAAGCTTCTTGAATGGTATTCCAAGCCCACGGGTGGGTTTCCCTATCACCTACGGACGACTCAAAAGTGTGCTAGCACTTGGTGATTTTTGCCACAAAAACCACCATTTCTTTTCCTCCATTGTTCGGTAGAAACCAGAAACAGAAGGGAAGAAGAAGGCCTCCAAGGTCGAGAGAGAGAGAAGAGTTATTTTGGCTTTGGCTCCAAAACCATGAACCATAGAGAGAGAATGGAAGTTGTGTATTAGATAATTGTTTTCCAAAAACAATTAAACATATACCAATTATTAAAATATTAATATATGTCAATCAAGCTTTCCAACCACTTCCATCAAGTCACATCTTTCAATCAATCAAGTGACAACTTGTCACATCACTCAAAGTGACATGTGATTTGACGCTTGATGTGACTAATGATTTGATGCTTGATGTGACTTACATGCCGCACTCGAATTCGAAATGCGAATGCGCTCGTAAACAATCCCGGGCTCGGGTTCGCTAATTCCAAATTAACGAATTTTTCGTTGCGACGTAATTAAATCTAATTTAATTAAATAATCATGCCTAGCATAATTACTATTCACGTCACTAATGAATTAATTCTAAATTAATTCGTTCGCCCGAATTAAAATCTAATTTTAATTCCGCGTCGAAATCCAATTTCTTATAATATATCAAATATATTATTTTATCGATTAATTCCAAATTAATCGTTATCTCTCTTTAATTGATATTTTATCCCAGATAAAATATCTCCTCAATTAATCCCAAATTAATTTTCTCTCTCATCATTAATTAATCCCAGATTAATAAAGTGCGAGTCATACGTCATCGGTGAATCTTCGGGAAGTGACCCATGAGATCCCCGGATATGTTGGCAGTAAATTCGGTCGTCGGACTATCCGAACACGTAAGTACCTAGTACTACGTTTGTACCGATTTACAAGACAAGGTTGGCTTCTAGCAAAGCGCCATGCCTACCCAATTCTCCAGAAATATCCTTACAGGAATATAAGGATCTATATCAGGTGTAGTATACGTAGTATTGTGTATGTCGATCCAGTTTCGGATGTCACGTGCTAGGCCTGAGGCTGGAATTGTGTCTGCCCCGTACGAAACACATGTCGGATGTCTGGTAACTAGTCTCTATAATCGGATATACATGACCTAGTCATAATATCCCGATAACTGCAGCATTTAAGAGAACAAGTCCCGTATCCTACGTGACCATCATCTCCATATGACTGGAGTGATACTTCCGTCTTGACATCACATCCAACACACTACGATTCTCGATATACCCAGAAGAGGCGTACACAGAAACCGGTTAAAGACCTGGACGACCAAAACCAAAGAATATTGATTGTCGCAAGTATTAGCGGTGCAAGTCTCAGGTTAAGACCAAATACACCTACCCTGATTTCGGACTTCCATAGACACATAGTCATACTACCAATGGAATTCCGAGGGGGTCTATCCAGAACGAAGCTGTTTCCCGTACCATCGGTAAAACACAACCTTCTATTACACTTGCATGAGTATCATATACCTAAATATATGAGAACTATGTTGTTTGTGCCATCACAACACGCACAAGTGTAATACTAGTCTTTTACGCATTTATCTATGTCATATCTCGATAATACTCTGACTAGGGATATTTAATGATTAATCATTCGTGGACTGATACTGTCTCATATCATTCTCAATCCAGGAACTAATCATATGGACCTCCTATCATTTATATATCTTGGTGATCTAATCACAAATGATAAGAGAGCAATCTCCTTATGTCACATAGTTAATTTGTACAATAACACCATGATACAAGTAACGTATCTAACCCCTAAACTAATAGTAAAAGATAAATAATTCCCCGGCAACGGCGCCAAAAACTTGACCGGTGCTTACACACGCGTATAACGCAAGCGCACGTATCGTTCAAGTATTATAAAAATATCGATCCCACGAGGACTTAATATCTAATCTATTAATTTTATAAGGTCAAATGATTACTAGTATCTAACAGGTTGTTTGATTGATTTGAAATGGTGACGATTCTAAATTTAAAAAAAATTAAATAAAATTTTTCGAAAGTAGATTTTAAGAAAATTCAATATTAAAAACTATCTAGGGTTGTGATTTCTTCCAATATCATTTTAAAGATGAAGTGGTTATCTTAAAGTTTGATAATATATTGATTTATTAACCTGGAACACTAAATTATGTGTAAGCCACTGTCGATGGTCAGACAAAAATACCCAGTTTAACCCAATTGAATCATATGTCTATGTCAACCAAATTATCTGGATTCTTTAAGTTTAAGTTCCAGTTATGGCTACCCCCGCCCGACAGGTATATGTCTATCCTGTAAGGAAATCTATTAAAGGGTTATCTATCCTCAAGGAAGATCGTGGACTATTGAGTCTAAGGTCTTAAACTTAAAATCCCTACGTCTAGTTCATTTTAAATTTCCCAGTTCAATTTTATTAATGGCCAGTTAATGAAAAAGCATTAAGATTAAGACTCAATAAATAAATCTTTATATTACCCAAGCTATAATCTAACCCTTTATAAATCGGTGATATTGGATTTCATCACAACCCCAGATAACTGGCTTAGTTACGACACTTATTTACGGGTAGTAAAAAAAACTTAAATAAAATAAAAGACATAAAGTAAAATACTGAAAATAAAATACTGAAAATTAAATACTGAAAAGTAAATGCTGAAAGTAAAATACTGAAAATTAAATGCTGAAAGTAAATTACTGAAAAGTAAATGCTGAAAGTAAATTGCTGAAAAGTAAATTGCTGTGAAAGTAAATTACTGAAAAGTAAAAACTGAAAATTAAAGAAAGAAAAGTATTGTGCGTAAAAGTAAATTGCGGAAAGTAAAAACTGAAAAGTAAAGAAAAGAAAGTGCGAAAGCGGAAATTAATTACTGAAAGCTGTAAATAAACAAACAAGATACAATCTTCTTAGTATTCTTAAGGAATTCCTTAGAAGAAAGTATGAATTTTACAAATGAAATGACTTGGTATTTATAGGCAAAATTTTGCCTCCATCAAATCATCCACCAAATCAATTATTAATTGCTCCACTAATTGCTCTACCAAATCCATTATTAATTGCTTCACTAATCTCTTATCATGTTTGTGATGATTTGATAATTTTTATTATTTATTTATTAATTTATTTTTTTGCTTTGAAAATGATTGAAAGTGACTTTAATAATTACATACAACACACTTCTGGATGGTTCATCAATTTTGGGCATGAAATCCTCAGATTTCGAAATTATTTTGTCTTTCAAAGTTGTAGATATTTGAGTCTTCTTTAATCTGGAACTTTAATCAGCTCAATCCGATATTGGAGTAAGAAGTTATGTCCAAAATACGACAAATGTGCAAAACTGGAATTTCCAAAACTGCACTTCGTCAAAAACGCCCTTTCAAGTTTCCAATCTCCAAAATTAAAATATCAAGTCCAATAATTGCCCTTATTTGACCCATATTTGATCCTAAATGATTTCATTGAGATCCGATATTATTTTATCTGCAAAATAAACTAAAACACATCAAAACATTTATCAAACCCGAGAAACTAAACAAAATATTAAGTTAAAGGGGCGGTAAATATTGATATATTTTCCGCTCATCACACCCCCAAACCTAACATTTTGCTAGTCCTCGAGCAAAACAATAAAATAAAATACAAGAAATAATTAAAATTAAACTAAGCCACTTTCGTAGGGATCACGGTTGCATTTACCATATGCAACAAGCATTTAAACCCCTAGGTGTCCCTAGTGGATGAGTTATAGTCTCGTGAGGGCTTACAGCAACGATACCCACAAACGTTTTACAAAAGTAGAAAGGTAGTGAAACTAATGCACACAAAAGCAAAAAGACAAGAGAAAAGAGAATAAAGAAGTTAGTGACTAATCAGGTGAAACTTCTACTCCAAATCAATAGTTGTTTTGTTTCATTCTAAATTACCGAATAAGTAAATTCTCCGATTATTTTTACCATTCTCCATATACACAGTCGACAAAATATTAATCAACTCATTTTTGCCCACAACAGTCATAAGTGCAGTTGATAAGAGAGTAATATTTTTGTCCTAAAGTTCTATCAGATTTCACACCTTTTTGTAGCAATGGAATAATTTTTCTGATTTTTCTGATTTTTTCTTTGATTTTTCTCTATTTTTTATTTATCTTCCATCTATGTAGCGAGTGTTGGGTCGGTGGCTCCCAAACCAGTTGGCTTTAGGGCACCAGGTGTTAAGACACCCCTACGAACTTAATTACTCAGACTTCAGATATATATATTTTTGCAGCATCTTCGATCCATGTAACGAGCTTTGGGCCAGTGACTCTCAAACCAGTTGGTTTTAGGGCACTAGGTGTTAAAACACCCTTACAGACTTAATAACTCGGATCTCAGACGTTTTTTTTTACTCCATTGCTTTTTGAGATGCTTCCTTTAATTAAACTAGAGCACTGAATATTACAAACTTTTCAATTTTAGCTCATGTCCGTATGTTACTATATATGTTGATAATACCTGTCAACTGAGCATATGAAGATCCATTTTAGTCCGTTTTATGGAGAATTCACAAATTAAATAATTCAAAAGGAAATAAACAAAAATTAACTTATTTCGAAAATAGGCTTGAGATACTTCTCATGAGTGGAAACTCATTACTCAGCTATCTCTTACTAATTTCACCTTTTTAGTCAACATAAAAACACAAAAACGCAAAATATTTTTGTAATTTTTGAAAATTTTTCAAATTTTTTTGTATTTTTCGAAAAATTTTGGACTAAAAATAAAAACAACACACAAACTAAAAACAAGGTACTGATCAACTAATTCCCTCCCCCAAACTAAATGAGACATTGTCCCCAATGTCTTAAAAAGTTGAAGAAGAGTTTAGAAAATAATACTTGGTTAGCTGAAACTCTACAGGAAATTAAAGATTAAGATCCAGATTAATCCTACGCCTCTTACCACGATCGTCCTCTGGCCAATTTATCTTTGAAAGGATAGGGTCAACTCGTGGTTCATAGGCTATGAGTTGGTCTATTAGATCCGGAACAGTTCTGGCAGTAAAGATGAGTTCTTTCAAATGTTTTGACACGAACCCATTTCTCCTGGCATCATCAAGAAACACACAAAGAAAATCATAAAATCCATCAACGTTGTACAACCCAATTGGTTTCTGGTGTATGTTCAGGTTCGCCCAAGATAGCACAATAAAAATTTCCTCCAATGTACCCAAGCCACCTAGCAAAGCAATAAAAGCATCAGCTCGATTAATCATTTCTACCAGTCGTTCAGACATACCTGGCACAATTAGCTCTTCTCCGTTTGATGGTCCAATAAGATTTGCTTCTGCCAAGGGTTTTGGGATGATTCCCAAAACGTGACTGCCTCCTTCCTGTACGGCCTTTGAAATGATTCCCATTAGTCCAAGATTGCCTCCGCCATATACTAAGTGCATATTCCTTGTAGCTAAGACTCGACCCAATTCATGTGCTGCCTCTACGTATTGTGGCTTAGTACCAACACTAGTACCACAAAACACACAGATGTTTTGGCTTCCATGTTTTACTCTGGATGTCTTCAAAAGTGAAATGATGAGTTGAATTTATAAAACCTAAAAAGGGTGAGTAATAATAGCACAAGTATCTTCCAAAGGACGATTATTAGTTAACAGTAAAATAAATCGTGATAGTAAAAAAAGGTCTGGATCCTGTCGGAGAAAATAAAAGAAAACAACAAAAAAAATCACAATTATTAAGAAAAGACAAAGAGATATAATATTTACAAGAAAAGTAACGGCTTGATTGACGTCTATGCGTCAGGGACAAGCTTCCCATCCAATTTTCTTATAAACTGGCAAACAGGGTCTTTTTGAGTCAGATTCCCAAGACTTAATTGTTGTCTTTCTTTTTCGAATTGTGTATGTAATTTGAGAATGGCTATGTGAACATATCCACTGGGATGCGTCTCAAGAGTTAAAGATATATCATCTAAAGACTCCTTACTCAAGCCATCCCTAATGAATTTAATTTTATCTTCGCGATTATCAAACACCATTCCTAAATAACGACAACGAGTATTGCAATTCCAGCGTGCACATTTGTAACAAACACCCATTTGTTTAGCTCTACGTTTCTTTGCATAGGTGCTTCTTCCAAAACCAGACAGATGTGAAATAAAAGAGTCAGAAGACTCACATGCCAATCGGACTCGTGCTTCAATTACCCAACGAATGTCATTAGGAATACCTTTGATCATCAGTAGTCTCATCCGTTCCAAGCGAGCTTTGTAGACTTTCATCAGAGATTTTTGAGGGAGAGAAGGAAATTTCTTATGAAGATTTGCGAGAGCTTCTTCCATTGTGAAATGACTAAACCTGCAAAAATTAAACACACAAAAATAAAATCACATATATACAAAAATTGCATGGGTTGCCTCCATGCTAGCGCTAAGTTTAAAGTCGTCAGCCAGACTTGACTTCTCAAACGTTAAGCTGGATCTGAAAGTGTAACACTTTCTTTTTGTCGCTCAAATGATTCTCCCCAGTAGTGCTTGACACGCTTGTTTTTAACCTTGAAAGTTTTGTTAGCATCAGGATCATGTATCTCAACGGCTCTATTTGGTAAAACTTTGGTGATCACAAATGGACCTGACCACCGTGATTTTGGCTTCCATGGGAAGAATTTCACCCTTGATTTGTTTAACAGTACCTTCTTCCCTGGTTTCAGTTATATGCGCACTATCTTCCCATCATGTCTTTTCTTGCCCTTTTCTTTGTACAATTTGGCATCCTCAAAAGGCTGATTGTGAAATTCCTCCAATTCGTTGAGCTGGTGGAACTTTTTCTCTTCTGTTGCTTGTAGTACAAGAATTGGCTTCTTCAGTACAAAAGACGCTTTATCTTTAGGCTCCACAGGCAATTGACATGTTTTAAGTTTGTCAGTAGAACTTTTTCTTTCATCAGAGTTCTGAACGGTATTATGTATCACATCAAGTTTGAAATATTCCTCCTTCTTTTCATCATCTGGGAAATTCATGGCCTTGAAAACATTGAATGTTACTTCTTGGTCTTGTACCCTCATGGTTAGTTCTCCTTTTTGTACATCAATAATAGTTCGACCTGTAGCCAAGAATGGTCTCCCGAGGATGATTGGCACGTCTGCGTCTTCCTCCATATCAAGGACAATCAAATCTGCTGGGAAAATGAATTTGTCAACCTTGACCAGCACATCTTCAACTACACCTCTCGGAAATACGAGCGTTCTATCAGCAAGTTATAGTGAGACTGAAGTTGGCATTGTTTCTCCAATCTGTAATTTCCTGAAAATAGAAAAAGGCATCAAGTTAACACTAGCACCTAAATCACACAGAGCCTTACCGAAGTCATGTTCTCCTATGGTGTAAGGAACATTGAAACTGCCAGGATCTTTCAACTTTGGAGCAAGTTTTCTCTGAATGATGGCGTTTCATTCTTCTGATAATGCTACTGTCTCATAATCTCCCAATCTCCATTTTCGTGAAAGAATGTCTTTCATGAATTTGGCATAGCTGGGCATTTGTTCCAACGCTTCTGCAAATGGAATGTTGATATGCATCTTTTTGAAGATCTCCAGGAACCGAGAAAACTGCTTGTCCAATTTGTTCTTCTGAAGACGTTGAGGAAAAGGTGGAGGTGGAATGATTTGTTCTTTTTCCTTTGCTTCTTTTTCCTCCATCTGTTGCTTTGTTTCTTTTAGAATTTCCTCAACAGCTGTTTTGGCTCCAACATCTTTGTTGATTTCATTACCACTTTTTAATATGATGGCATGACATTGCTCCTTCCCAATATTTCTTGGATTTGGCTCTGTGTTGCTAGGAAGGGTACCTGGCGGTCTGTAACTCTGAGCATTTGCCAGTTGTCCAATTTGATTCTCCAATGCTTTTATAGAAGCAGATTGACCTTGAATTAATGCTGATTAGGATTGAAACATAGCATCATATCTTGCTGCTTGAGATTGAAACATAGTATCATATCTTGCTGCTTGAGAGTCATGTTTTGCTTCTATCTTTTTCAAGTGGGTCAACACTTCTGTTATTCTTGGTTCATTTGCCTGCTCCTGGCTTTTGTTCTGTTGTTGAAATTCAAGTGGTGGATAGTTCTGCTGTTGGCCTGAATTGTTGCTCCATGAAAAATTGGGATGATTCCTCCACCCTGGGTTGTAGGTGTTGGAATATGGATTGTTCCCCTGTCTGTTGAAATTGTTGACATAATTCACCGTCTCTTCAAGTTGGTTCGACTCTGGTGCTCCTCCATATGGTGAACTCTTGGATCCAGTGGTAAGAGTCTCCATGAATTTGCATATCTGATATAGCTTGGCGTTGACTGCTGTATTGGCTCCACTTTCATAAATTCCTGCAATTCTTTGGATCATGCTCATTTCTGTTGGCCACAAGGAATTGTTGTTGGCCATTTCTTCGATTAGGTCTTAGGCCTGATCTTCTCCTTTTGCCATCAAGGCTCCTCCAGCAGCAGCATCGATTGTGGTTCTCATTATTCCAGAAAGTCCATTATAGAATGTTTGGACTTGAAGCCATTTTAGAATCTCATGGTGAGGACATTTCCGGAGCAAATCTTTGTACCTTTCCCAAGATTCACAGAGGGATTCTGAATCTTGTTGTACAAAGGATGTGATGTCATTCCTCAGCTTTCCGGTTCTGGCTGGTGGAAAGTACTTTGCAAGAAACTTGGTGGCTAAAGAGTTCCAAGTTATGATAGAACCTGCTGGTAGTGAATGTAGCCAAGCTTTAGCTCCGTCTTTCAGGGAATATGGTAAAACTCGCAGTCTCATTGCTTCTTCTGATGCTCTATTATAGTTGAAAGTACCGCAAACTTACAGGAAGTTACTGATGTGGGCATTAAGATCTTCAATTGTATTCCCCCCGAACTGAACTGACTGCTGAATCATCTGAATGCATGTTTTGATGTCACACACATTTACTAGTAAGGGAGGAAGTATAATACAGGAAATGAGTCTGTCAACCACCGAAATGGTTCTGTCTCGAATAGGAATTGGTGGTGCAACCTCCAACGGTTCAGGTTCCATGTTAATGATTGCTTCTTGGCCTTCTCGCCTTTCCCTTCTCAAATGTCTGATGGTTCTTTAAATTTCTAGGTCAAGCGGTCGGAGTTCAAAGCTTCTGGTTCGTCTCATGTAGTTTCTGAGAACCTGAAACACAATAAAACAAAAACAATAAGTAAAAAGAAATTAGATACAAGTAACGTATCTAACCCCTAAACTAATAGTAAAAGATAAATAATTCCCCGGCAACGGCGCCAAAAACTTGACCGGTGCTTACACACGCGTATAACGCAAGCTCACGTATCGTTCAAGTAGTATAAAAATATCGATCCCATGAGGACTTAATATCTAATCTATTAATTTTATGAGGTCAAATGATTACTAGTATCTAATAAGTTGTTTGATTGATTTGAAATGGTGACGATTCTAAATTTAAAAACAGGTAAATAAAATTGTTCGAAAGTAGATTTTAAGAAAATTCAATATTAAAAACTATTTAGGGTTGTGATTTCTTCCAATATCATTTTAAAGATGAAGTGGTTATCTTAAAGTTGGGTAATATATTGATTTATTAACCTGGAACACTAAATTATGTGTAAGCCTCTGTCGATGGTCAGACACAAATAACCAGTTTAACCCAATTGAACCATATGTCTATGTCAACCAAATTATATGGATTCATTAAGTTTAAGTTCCAATTATGGCTACCCCGGCCCGACAGGTATATGTCTATCCTGTAAGGAAATCTATTAAAGGGTTATCTATCCTCAAGGAAGATCGTGGACTATTGAGTCTAAGGTCTTAAACTTAAAATCCCTACGTCTAGTTCATTTTAAATTTCCCAGTTCAATTTTATTAATGGCCAATTAATGAAAAAGCATTAAGATTAAGACTCAATAAATAAATCTTTATATTACCCAAGTTATAATCTAACCCTTTATAAACCGGAGATATTGGATTTCATCACAACCCCAGATAACTGGCTTAGTTACAACACATATTTACGGGTAGTAAAAAAACTTAAATAAAATAAAAGACATAAAGTAAAATACTGAAAATTAAATACTGAAAATTAAATACTGAAAAGTAAATACTGAAAAGTAAATGCTGAAGTAAATGCTGAAATTAAATACTGAAAATTAAATGCTGAAAGTAAATTACTGAAAGTAAATTGCTGAAAGTAAATTGCTGAAAAGTAAATGCTAAAAAGTAAATTGTTGAAAGTAAAATACTGAAAAGTAAAAACTGAAAATTAAAGAAAGAAAAGTACTGTGCGTAAAAGTAAATTGCGGAAAGTAAAAACTGAAAAGTAAAGAAAAGAAAGTGCGAAAGTGGAAAATTATGAAACTGAAAGCTGTAAATAAACAAACAAGATACAATCTTCTTAGTATTCTTAAGGAATTCCTTAGAAGAAAGTATGAATTTTACAAATGAAATGACTGGTATTTATAGGCAAAATTTTGCCTCCATCAAATCATCACCAAATCAATTATTAATTGCTCCACTAATTGCTCCACCAAATCCATTATTAATTGCTCCACTAATCTCTTATCATGTTTGGTGATGATTTGATAATTTTTATTATTTATTTATTAATTTATTTTTTTGCTTTGAAAATGATTGAAAGTGACTTTAATAATTACACACAACACACTTCTGGATGGTTCATCAATTTCGGGCATGAAATTCTCCGAATTCGAAATTATTTTGTCTTTCAAAGTTGTAGATACTTGAGTCTTCTTTAATCTGGAACTTTAATCAGCTCAATCCGATATCGGAGTAAAAGGTTATGCCCAAAATACGACAAATGTGCAAAACTGGAATTTCCAAAACTGCACTTCGTCAAAAACGCCCTTTCAAGCTTCCAATCTCCAAAATTAAAATATCAAGTTCAATAATTGCCCTTATTTGACCCATATTTCGTCCTAAATGATTTCATTGAGATCCGATATTATTTTATCTGCAAAATAAACTAAAACACATCAAAACGTTCATCAAACCCGAGAAACTAAATAAAATATTAAGTTAAAGGGACGGTAAATATTGATATGTTTTCCGCTCATCAATGTGTGAATGATGAAAGTCCTTATGATTAGTTCCGGATTGAGATGATATGAGACAGTATCAATCCATAAAGGTTTAATCATTAAATATCCATATCGTAGTATTATCGAGACTGGACATCGATAATGCGGAATAGACTAGTATTGCACTTGTGCGTGTTAAGGAAGCGTAACAGCATAATTCTCATGTATTTAAGTATTAGATACTTATGCAAGTGTGATAGGAGGTTGTGTTTTACCGATGGTACGGAAAACAGCTTCGCTCTGGATAGACCCCGCAGAATCCCATTGGTAGTATGACTATGTGTCTATGGGAATCCGCATCAGGGTAGGTGTATTTGGTCTTAACCTGAGACTTGCATCGCTAGTACTTGCGACAATCAATACGCTTTGGTTTTGGTCGTCCAGGACTTTAACAGGTTCTGTGTACGCCTCTTCTGGGTTTATTAAGAATTGTAGTGTATTGGATGTGATGTCAAGACGGAAGTATCACTTCAGTCATATGGAGATGATGGTCACGCAGGGATACAGAACTGGTTCTCTAAGGGTTGCAACCATCGGGATAATATGACTAGGTCATGATTATCCGATAATAAAGAGACTAGTTACTAGTAATCCGATATATGCTTCGTACGGGGCAGACATTGTACCAGCCCCAGGCCTTGTATGTGACATCCGATACTGGATCGCAATACGCAATACTACGTATACTACGCCTGATATAGATCGTAGATTCCATTAAGAATATTTCTGGAGAATTGGGTAGGCATGACGCTTTGCTAGAAGCCAACCTTGTCTCGTAAATCGGTAAAAATGTAGTACTTGGTACGTACGTGTTCGGATAGTCCGACGATCAGATTTACTGCCAACATATCCATGGATCTCTTGGGTCGCTTCCCGAAGATACACCGATGACGTAGGATTCAAGCTTAATTAATTTGGGATTAATTGCAGAGAGACTTTATCTGGATAAAGTACTATTTGAAGAGAGAGAAAGATTAATTTGGAATTAATCGATAAAATAATATATTTGATATATTAAACGAAATTAGATTTCGACGCGGAATTAAAATTAGATTTTAATTCGGGCAAACGAGTTAATTTAGAATTAATTCGTTAGCGACGTGAATAGTAATTTTGCTAGGCATAATTATTTAATTAAATTCGATTTAATTACGTCGCAGCGGAAATTCGTTAATTTGGAATTAGCGAACCTAAGCCCGAGAGTGTTTGCGGGCTCACTCGCATTCGGAATCGAGTGGGGCTCACATGTCACATCAAGTGTCACATCACATGTCACCTTTAGTTGCTTTTGGTTGATGTGTTTTGGTGGAGTTGTTGGTGGCTTGATTAACACTCCAATGTCAAAGCATGATAGACTTTTACCAAACAAGGATTTGGTATATCATTTAATTTGTTTTTGAAACAATTACACAACTTCTACACTCTCTCACTTTGACCGAAACTTGTAGCAAGTTTTCTCTCCCAATTTTTTTCTTCTTTCACCGAAAATGCAAGGAAGAAAGTGAAGGATTTTGTTGCAACATTTTTCAAAGAGCCAGCACTCATCAAGGGATCATACAAGGTGTTAGGGAAACCAACACAAGAGCTTGGAATCTTGAAAAGCAAAGCTTGGAGCTTGTGGTGTCCCTTAGCCGAATTCAACAAATCATCTTGGAGGAAAATTTTTGTTGATCAACGCATCCAAAAGCCGATCATTGTAAGTGTGTTTCTGCCACTCTTCTTTGTTATTCATTCACATTTTATGCTTGATTTGATCTTAGGATTAAACCTAGAAACCCAATAATGGTATCTATGAGCCAAAATGAGCATGAAATGAATTAGGGTAAAATTTGGGTAAAATCATTTTGAGCATGATTTGATAAAATTGATTGATTGAGTATGCTTGAATGATGATATATTGAGGTTGTATTGGATCAATTTCATGAAATATTGATTGGATCAATTTTTTGCCCATGTTTAGGCTTGGCCGAATGTGTAATTACCCTACAAGTCTTGGTATTTTTTGTTTCGTAGATCATTGGATGACTTGAAACGATTGGGATATGTCGATTTAAAATTCAATCGGATTGAAAAATGAATTCGGACAAAATTCCTTACCATTGTCGAGAGCTTGTTAGCATGTAATGGACTTGATTTTTTGATTCAAGAATGTTGGACATTAGTTGAACAATAGGATACATAATTAATTAGTTAAATTGTATTTTGGAAATATTAATTTGGGTAATTAATTGATGTATTACACTTAAGTTAATTGAATTTTAAAATTTGGAATTTTAAAATTTGATTAATGGGCTTAATTTTGAATTGGGCTTGAAAATATTATATTTGAGCATAATGGGCTTGGTTGGGCCAAGTTGGTTTAGACCAATTGGATTGGATCCAAATTGGGCCTAAATCATTCCATTAAGTCCAAATATAATAAATGAGCTTTAAAAGTTTAATTGGGCCTTATGGGCTAAAATTGTTTTCTTGGAAAATGAGGGTGATTCCTTAATTGGGCTTGGTAATTGGGTTTGACCTATATTGACCAAAGCCCATGCCTTATGAAATCAATTGAAAGCCCATCGGACTTTAATTAAAAAAACATTGGATGTTAGTTGGGCTTTGAGACCCGATAAGATTAGATTTGGAATCTAAGACGTTAAAGCGGATTAAAAAGTGTAGATATTTAATTTGGAATTAAATAAATGAATTAGTATTGAATATGAATTAAATTAGATTTAACGAGTAGTTCGATATAATTCAAGAATTCGTACTTTGAGTACTTATTCTCAAACGAGTTGGACTCGCGCAAAAATCAAATCGTTGTTTAAACATTGGATGATCACATAATTCAAAGACTAATTAATTGGATTGGATTGGTTGAATTTCATGCTATGAATGAATATATGGATGTGTTGAATGAATAGCATATATCAGATGGATATTAGAAGGGAAATGGCAATTTTAGAAATTGTTGTAAATTTGGAATTTATAAATTGGACCTGCGTGTCCAGCCTTATCTCTCATTATTTCTTTGTATTCTCTTCTCACCTAATTCCCCTCAATGTAATGAGGTTTCTATTATTGTATTATGTAATTGGGTAGAAGTATAATAGTGCTAGCCGGGGAGAGGAAATAGAGTGATTTATTCTAGGAACAAGTTGTTAAATATCCATCCGCATATCGTTATTAATTTATTTTCCGCGTCTTATTATACTTTTAGAATGCATGCTTAAGGGTGAATGATGAGACCTAACTGTTGGACAATTATGACCCATAACATCACTTTTTGTACAGATCACGGTGTTGTTGTACAAATTAACTATGTGACCAAAGAGATTGCACTCTTATCATTTGTGATTAGATCACCTAGATATATAAATGATAGGAGGTCCCTATGATTTGTTCCTGGACTGAGAATGATATGAGACAGTATCAGTCCATGAAGGATAAATCATTAAATATCCCAAGTCAGAGTATTATCGAGATTGGACATCGATAAATACGTAAAAGACTAGTATTACACTTGTGCGCGTTGTGAGGGCACAACGACATTGTTCTCATATATTTGGGTATAGGATACTCATGCAAGTGTAATAGGAGGTTGTGTTTTACCGATGGTATGGGAAACAGCTTCGCTCTGGATAAACCCCCTCGGAATTCCATTAGTAGTATGAATCTGTGTCTATGGAAGTCTGAAATCAGGGTAGGTGTATTTGGTCTTAACCTTAGACTTGCACCGCTAATATTTGCGAAAATCAATATACTTTGGTTGCGGTCATCCAGGGCTTTAACAGGTTCTGTGTACGCCTATGCTGGGTATATTGAGAATCGTAGTGTGTTGGGTGTGATGTCAAGACGAAAGTGTCACTCCAGTCATATGGAGATGATGATCGCGTAGGGATACAGAACTGGTTCTCTAAAAAGGTTACAACCGTCGGGATAATATGACTTGGTCATGATTATCCGATATTAAAGAGATTAGTTTCTCGTAATCCGATATATGCTTCGTACGGGGCAGACACTTTACCAGCCCTAGGCCTTGCATGTGATCATGTGATACTGGATCGAAATACGCAATACTACGTATACTACGCCTGATATAGATCATTTATTCCTGTAAGGATATTTCTGGAGAATTGGGTAGGCATGACGCTTTGCTAGAAGCCAACCTTGTCTTGTAAATCGGTATAAACGTAGTACGAGATACTTACGTGTTCGGATAGTCCGACGACCGAATTTACTGCCAACATATCTGGGGATCTCATGGGTCACTTCCCAAAGATTCACCGATGACGTATGACTCGCACTTTTAATTAATCTGGGATTAATTGCGGAGATATTTTATCTGGAATAAAATATCATTTAAAGAGAGATAACGATTAATTTAGAATTAATCGATTAATTAATATATTTGATATATTAAAAGAAATTGGATTTCGACGCGGAATTAAAATTAGATTTTAATTCGGGCGAACGAGTTAATTTAGAATTAATTCGTTAGCGACATGAATAGTGATTTCGCTAGGCATAATCATTTAATTACGTCGCAAAGGAAAATTCGTTAATTTGGAATTAGCGAACCCGAGCCCGGGATTGTTTGCGAGCGCATTCGTATTTCGAATTCAAGCGTCGAATCACATGTCACTTTGAGTGATGTGACTTGACAACTTGATTGATAGATGTGACTTGATGGGAGTTGTTGAAAAGCTTTTGAAAGCTTGAGTGACATATATTATTATTATATGTTTTGGTATATGTTGAATTGATTTTAGAAATCAATTAATTTTAACACATTTTCAACACTCTCTCCTCTCTTCTCTCTTCATCATTCACGTCCAAGGGGCTAAATACATTCTGGTTTTCTGGTTTGCAAAACCGTGAATGAGGGAAGCAAGTGTGATGTTTTTGAGGCAAAAATCAAGAGAGCTAGCACTCCGAGAGACATGAGAAGGTGATAGGGAAGTCCACCCATGAGCCGGGAATCATTTGACGAAGCTTGGAGCTCAAATTCTTGATGATGAAAGCCGAATGGAGGAGACCAAAACAGAAACTGTCGTGAGCTGTGACAGTGAGCAGAAACTGATTTTTGTTGCCTCGCGCGTCGCTCAACTGCTCGATGTGAGTATTCCGCAACTCCCTCGTTGTATTCACTTATGTTTCATACTTGTTTATTGATCCTTGGGACCTTAGCAAACTCCAACAATGGTATCATGAGCAAGGAAAAGCATGAAATTGATTTAGGGCTTAAAATTGGGTAAATTATATTTGAGCATGTTTTAATGAAATTGGATGAATTATTATGCTTAAATATGTTTTAATTGAAAATTGATTGGATCAATTTGTTGAAATTTAGTTTGGAACAAATTTGCCCAAAATTTTGGTGTTGGCCGAAAATGTGAAGTGCCCTAATTGTCTTGGAATTTTGTTTTTTGATTCATTGGATGGCTTGAAAACAATTGGGGATGTTGATTTAATGTTGATTTGGATTCAATTGGATTGGGTTTAAAATTGGACATGAAAATCCCCTTTGGCCGAGACTTTGTGTAGCATGAATGGGTTTGATTTTTTGTTAAATTGTGTTGGACATGATTTAATGATGATAAGCATGATTAATTAGGCTAATTTGATGTTTTGGAAATATTAATTTGGGTAATTAATAATGCTATACACTTTAGGATTGGATTTTGTAATTTAATTGAATTGGGCCTTAAAATTGGATTTGGGCTTGTTGTGTTGTAATTGGGCTTATTGGGCTTGGTTGTACCAAGTTGGGTTTAGGAAAAATTGGTTGGATCCAATTAGGCCCAAAACCGCATCCATAAAGCCCAAATGCGACTAATGGACCTTTAAAATTTAATTGGGCCTAATGGGCCTAAATTGAATTCTGGGCTTATGGGGTAACTCCCGGATTGGACTTTGGTTATTGGGTTTGACCCGAGTTGACCAAAAGTCCACGCCTTAAGAAATTAATTAAAAGCCCAGTAGACTTTAATTAAATTAACGTTGGACGTTAATCGGGCTTTGAGACCCGTAACGATTAAATTTGGAATTTAAGTCGTAAAAGGTTTATTAATAAAGTGTAGTATTTAATTTGGAATTAAATAGCGAATTAGAATTAAATACAAATTGAATTGGATTTAATTATGTAGTTTAATTTAATTCGAGAATTCGTACTTTAAGTACTTATTCGCAAAACGAGTTTGACTCGAGCAAAATCAAATCGTTGTTTGAACATTGGATGATCACTAATTATCAGATTAATTAATTTGATTAGATTGATTGATAACATGCTTATGTGAATACATGGTTGCGATGCAAGAATAATGTATATCGGATGGATATTAGATGGGTGAGACAATTTTAGAAATTGTTGTAATAAATTTGATTTAATATTTGGACCTGCGTGTCCAGCCTTATTACCTCCTTATTCTTTGTATTCTCTTCTCACATATTCCCCTCAATGCAAATGAGGTTTCTTTAGAAGTGTAGTGTAACGGGTAGAACTAATACATGTGGTAGCGGGAGAGAGAAAGATAGAGATTTGATCTAGGATCAATGTGTAAAGTATCCGTCCGCATATCATTATTAATTTATTCATATGCGCTTTATTATGTGTTTAGAATGCATGTTTAAGGGTGTATGATGATGAGACCTTAACAAAGATAATAAATTGGTTGCCAATTTGCACGCGAAAAACCCTCACATCATATTAAGCGTCTTTCCTTCCATTGAGTGATTCTCACTCAAGATCCAAGACTGGCATTGGCTTGTTGGCCAAAGTCAAGGCCTTTGTCCGTCGAGAATGTGTTTGAATCACAAAGGCTTTGTTTCATCTTGGTGTCTTGTCCAAGTTGTGGTTTGTTGGCCAAAGTTAAGACCACTTCTTGTCAATCGACATTGATTACGAAGCTTTCCATTGTCAATGGGTCGCGCTTAACTGGGATCACTAAGTTTGTTGTGCCAAAGCCAAGGCTTAGTTGATTCAGAGGAAAAAGGTTAGGTAATACATTGGATGTATTGGCATATATAAGATATATGTTGCGGACTTGGATGTCCCCCTACTGGATCTAGGAATTGGATTGGATCCAATTGATCTTAGAGATCTACCTAGTTAATTATCATACAATTTTTTGGCCAAAGTCAAGATTGTGTGATATTTAATGGGATCCTAGCCCACTAGGAAACAAGGTTTCCCGAGTACTCGAAAGAGGGTTAGAGGCTCGCCGAAAAATAGTGGGAGGCAAGAATTGAATTTGCAATATTCGTTTAATTACTTGCCATACGCGCTCAAACAAATATCATTCGTCAATTAAATTAAATGTTTGTTGGACTAATATTTAAATGTTGTTTTTAATAAATAGTTGGACTATATTCAAACTATTCATTTATAGTGGATTTTATAATTGGATTATAGTAATCAATATAATTGATTTTAATCTATTAAATTATAGTTGATTAAATATTTGGACTATTGTAATCATTATAATAAATAGTACCGAAATCGTTGATTAAATAGTTGGACTATTAGAATCAAGATATAAATTGAAATATTGACATTTAAGACATAATCCTAGGGAAAATGTATTTAAATGGTTTAATTTTCAAATTGGGAATAAAATTTCAGGATGGTCCTGGAAACTAATAAGTTACTTTATTTGATAAAATAACATATTAGGCCTAAGCCCGGAGTTAAGCAAATAGTAGAGCATAATCTTTGGAAGATTTATGTGATGATAACTTTGGTGCTTAATCCATTAAGCTTGTCGCAGTAGACTCCTTAATTTCTTGATCAGAACTAAGGATTAGATCCTTAAAGTACGATAATGAAATTGAAGGATCTTCAAAGAATCTATCCTTGGAATCTTAGGAGTACTAAATTGCAATTAATAACTCTTGGAGGGTTAATGACTATTCTCAATGAGATAAAGTCAAAATTTGCAATTAGGCAAGTAGCGCAAGTCGCACCTTTCTTCGATATTATAGAAACCCAAGGCTTGGCCAAAGGCTTTTGGAATATGGAAAAGGGCAAAGGCAAAATCATTATAATCTTCTGGGAAGATAAAAGACATATCCCAAAATGTCTGCCTAAATGTGGCAAACGGATCGTGGAAGCGTGACCGCCGTTTGGACAAAGCAGACATGAAGGAATTGAAGAACGGGCAAGGCTCTGACTTCAAATATGTTTGTCAAGATTATGTTCACTACTAGTATTAAAATTGGATTTTAAATACTTAGTGTGGTACATAAAATATATATGTCTTGATGTTCAGAATCTGTTTTGAACATGATACTGACTTCAATAGAGATTTATCTGTGAATCAGAAACGGGACGAAAGTCGCTGTTTTAACCGCAGAAACCTAAGTTTAGGAACGACCCTCGGGTGTGTACTTAAATTAGGGAATTGTTATAATGTAACTAGTTTGACTAGATATATTATCTCTATATCAGTGTTTAACCCGCTACGGGTGAACCTTTATATTCTAGAACACTAAAGTGTTTCATTATATAAAGATGATATTGAGATAAACACATTAGATGTGAATAACAGAATTTATATTTTGAATATAAATAAATCTCAGAAATATAATATGACAAACAAATAGCTCAAACTGATTTGATCAGATGAAACTTAATCATGGCATTATTGTCTGGGACACAAATCAAACAAGACTCGTATATCCACACTTCTGAAGAGTAGATACTAAGATTGATTTGATTCCAATCAAATAAAGTCTACGAATCTAGTTTATTAGGCAAAATGCCTATAACACATTTACTTGGTAAAAGTGTAAATGCCATCGATCTGTTAGCCCTAAATCATAGTGAAGCAAGTGGATTAGATTGGTTGAATTGCATGTTATGAATGAATATATGGATGTGTTGAATGAATAGGGTATATCGGATGGATATTAGAAGGTGTAGGACACAGAACTTGACGACGCTGTTCTAGGCTCGCGGCCTAGTTGGGAGTACGAAATAACATGGAGTCGCCACCCGGTGTGAACCGGGACAAAGATTTAAGACCGCACTCACCCCTCGCAAGGGAAGACCTCAAACCGTTGGGTTCGAAATGGTCCCTTACTTATGCCACTTGTAATGTACGGATTTTTGCAATAATTTAACTAAGTCTACACAGCACACATGTCCAAGAATAACCTAAATTTAGTTCGCATTCATAAAAATAAGTCATATGTCTAAGTCATCATGCTTTAAAAGTAAGTCATCATAACGGCAAGCATATGATAACACACAATAATCTCATAAGCATGTTGAATTATCAAACACGAAAAATAAATAACAACCTAAATGTAAACATAAATTAAATTCCTAATGCAAAAGAAAGTAACTAAATCATGCATAAAGAAACGATATACTACAACTAAATCATGCTTAGAAATAGACAACATACCAACGACTTAAATAAATAACATGCCAACGACTAATCATGCTAAAACACAATATTGGACGAAACGAAATAGGTGTGTCTCTCAAGTGATACGTGGCATTGTATCCCGAGTGCAAACCGCAATACCGTCCATTCGGATTCGGCTACGAAATTTACGTCCGGGTTTCCATTCGATATACCACAAGAGAGAGCACATATTCTGTTCACCCGAAAATCACATCATGCACCAATTCACAATACTCATGCGAAATAAAGTAATAATATAACTAAAAATAAAGGATAATAAATAAAAGGGTGCCCTCAAGTCTAACCTCTTTTTTCGTCTCACGAAAGGGCGTTACACGTCCGTTGGAAGGGTGAATGATCCGCAACTCTTTTGGTTCACTAACTCAACGTCTTTCCTCGTTGTTTTGCTGATCGGGCTGCTGGTTTTACTCCGTTTCGCTGCTGTTTTGCTTCTGCGTTTCAGGTCACTATTTTGGTAATTTAGGCTACTGTTTTTGTGGTTTTTTTAGACTGGTTTGGGCTGTTTTTTTAGATGCAGTTTTGGGTTAATCTGGGGACTATTTTGGGGAGTTTCGGGGACTATTTTTGGGTTAATTCGGGGAATGTTCTGGAGCAGATTCTTGGCAATTTATGCGTGCAGGGAAGGCAGTTTGCGTGGAGTGTGGGCTGATTGAAGTTGAGTGTGCGTTGTGGGCTAGTTGAGTGTGTTGCTGTGGGCGTGGCTTATCGCATGGGCTGTTGGCGTGAGGTAGGCAGTGTGTTGAAGAGGGTGAATGTGGCGTATGAGTTGTTTTGTGGCTGGTCAAAGGGGCTGATGGCATGAAGTTTGGCAATGGGCTTGTTAATGGGTTGTGGCGTGTTGAAGTGAGGGGCAGGTGGCGTGATTTGAAGGCTGCGTGAGCTGGGTTTGATGTGTCTCGTGAGGTGTTTGTTATGTGCGTGAGAGGGCATATAGCTTATGGGTGATCGTTCTATGCGTTAGTGGGGCAGATGGCTTAAGCGTTGAAGGCAGTTTGGCTGCTTGGTTTGAAGGTTTGCGCGTGGCTTTTGATGATGGTGTTTGAGCAGTCTGTTGTTGCGTGTATAATGAGAGAGTGAGGGCTTGGCGTGAGGGTTCTTTGAGAGAGAAGGGGACCAGTGTGAAGAGAGGCGTCTAGGTTTTGGTTTGTTGTTTAGTGGAGACGTGAAGGGAGCTGTGCGTGGTTAGGGCTTTGCTCGTGTCTCAGGCAGAAGGAAGGTTAATGACGTGAATGTTGAGTGATGGCAGTGGAGTATTTGCTTATGGTTATGGGGGGCTGTTTATCGAGAGAGAATCTGATGATGAGGGGGCTGTTAAGGGTTCTGTTTGTAAGTGAGGATGCCTTGTTTGTGGCGGTTGAGAACTGATTGAAGGATTTGGTTTAGTCGATGAAGATGAAAGGAGAGGTGTGGCCGAGAGTGAGGGCTGAGAGAGATGGAGGGGCTATGTGGCGTGGAGAGGGAGTGAGGACGTCTTGAAGGGTGATCAGTCGGTTGGTGTGGGCTTGAAGGAGATGAAGGTTTGTCTAGGGTTTCATTGTTTTTTTTTTTTATTTTTGGCCGTCCCCCCCCACTGGTTTTAGGGTTCGTATTATTTTTATAGTCAAGGGCATGTGGTGCATGGTCTGTTTATGGCTTTTAGGGTTTTGTCATGGATTTTGAAAAGGAAAGAAATCAAGTGTTCATGTGTGTATTTAATTTTAATTATTTAAGGCAAGACATTATGTAATTTTGGTGGGGAATTATTTCAAATTTGGTGAGTGAATTATTTAAAGTAGGAATTTAATTTAATTTAATTTTAATTAGTTTTAATTTAAATTGGATTTTAATTTGATTTAGTTTAATTGGATTTAATTGTATTTTAATTTAATTTATTTGATTAGCTTTAATTTAATTTAATTTATTTGTGACATGTATTTTAAATTTTTTAATTATTTAATTTGTGAGATGTGTTTTAAATGTTTTAATTATTTTTGGATGTGATTTAATGGGTTTGGTGTGTTTTAAAACAGAGGTCCAACAAGCGAACTCGAAGCGAATCAAGCGAGTTAAATCTGACAAAATACTAATTCCCAACTTTACCCTTCTCAACGTCCGTTTCCCGCGGCTTTCACAACTAAAGAGGTAGTGTCTCCATACGAGACTCATCATCGGGCTTATATGCAAAAATACAATGCCTATAAAAGGGAAAGGGCAATTTTAGAAATTGTTGTAAATTTGGAATTTATAAATTGGACCTGCGTGTCCAGCCTTATCTCTCATTATTTCTTTGTATTCTCTTCTCACCTAATTCCCCTCAATGTAATGAGGTTTCTATTATGTAATTGGGTAGAAGTATAATAGTGCTAGCCGGGGAGAGGAAATGGAGTGATTTGTTCTAGGAACAAGTTGTTAAATATCCATCTGCATATCGTTATTAATTTATTTTCCGCGTCTTATTATGCTTTTAGAATGCATGCTTAAGGGTGAATGATGAGACCTAACTGTTGGACAATTATGACCCATAGCGTCACTATTTGTACAGATCACGGTGTTGTTGTACAAATTAACTATGTGAAAAATAAGATTGCACTCTTATCATTTTTGATTAGATCACCTAGATATATAAATGATAGGAGGTCCCTACGATTTGTTCCTGGACTGAGAATGATATGAGACAGTATCAGTCCACGAAGGATGAATTTAGATATCTCTAGTCAGAGTATTATCAGATTGGACATCGATAAATACGTAAAAGACTAGTATTACACTTGTACGCATTGTGAGGGCACAACGACATAGTTCTCATATATTTGGGTATAGATACTCATGCAAGTGTAATAGAAGGTTGTGTTTTATCGATGGTACGTGAAACAGCTTCGCTCTGGATAGACCCCATCGGAATTCCATTGGTAGTATGACTATGTGTCTATGGAAGTCCGAAATCAGGGTAGGTGTATTTGGTCTTAACCTGAGACTTGCACCGCTAATACTTGCGATAATCAATATACTTTGGTTGCGGTCGTCCAGGGCTTTAACAGGTTCTGTGTACGCCTATGCTGGGTATATTGAGAATCGTAGTGTGTTGGGTGTGATGTCAAGACGGAAGTGTCACTCCAGTCATATGGAGATGATGATCGCGTAGGGATACATAAATGGTTCTCTAAAAAGGTTGCAACCGTCGGGATAATATGACTTGGTCATGATTATCCGATATTAAAGAGACTAGTTGCTCATAATCCGATATATGCTTCGTACGGGGCAGACACTTTACCAGCCCCAGGCCTTGCATGTGATCATGCGATACTGGATCGCAATACGCAATACTATGTATAGTATGCCTGATATAGATCCTTTATTCCTGTAAGGATCTTTCTGGAGAATTGGGTAGGCATGGCGCTTTGCTAGAAGCCAACCTTGTCTTGTAAATCGGTATAAACGTAGTACGAGTTACTTACGTGTTCGGATAGTCCAACGACCGAATTTACTGCCAACATATCCGGGGATCTCATGGGTCGCTTCCCAAAGATTCACCGATTACGTATGACTCGCACTTTTAATTAATCTGGGATTAATAAGATGAGAGAGAAAATTAATCTGGGATTAATTGCGGAGATATTTTATCTGGGATAAAATATCATTTAAAGAGAGATAACGATTATTTGGAATTAATCGATTAATTAATATATTTGATATATTAAAAGAAATTGGATTTCGACGCGGAATTAAAATTAGATTTTAATTCGGGCGAACAAGTTAATTTAGAATTAATTCGTTAGCGATGTGAATAGTGATTTCGCTAGGCATAATCATTTAATTACGTCGCAAAGGAAAATTCGTTAATTTGGAATTAGCGAACCCGAGCGCGGGATTGTTTGCGAGCGCATTCGTATTTCGAATTCGTGTGCGGCACGCAAGTCAAATCAAGCGTCAAATCGCTAGTCGCATCAAGCGTCAAATCACATGTCACTTTGAGTGATGTGACTTGACAACTTGATTGATAGATGTGACTTGATGGGAGTGGTTGAAAAGCTTTTGAAAGCTTGAGTGACATATATTATTATTATTATTATATGTTTTGGTATATGTTGAATTGATTTAAGAAATCAATTAATTTTAACACATTTTCAACACCCTCTCCTCTCTTCTCTCTTCATCATTCACGCCCAATGGGCTAAATACATTCTGGTTTTCTGGTTTGCAAAACTGTGAATGAGGGAAGCAAGTGTGATGGTTTTTGTGGCAAAAATCAAGAGAGCTAGCACTCCGAGAGACATGCAAAGGTGATAGGGAAGTCCACCCATGAGCCGGGAATCATTTGACGAAGCTTTGAGCTCAAATTCTTGATGATCAAAGCTGAATGGAGGAGACCAAAACAGAAACTACCGTGAGCTGTGACAGTGAGCAGAAACTGATTTTTATTGCCTCGCGCGTCGCTCAACCGCTCGATGTTAGTATTCTGCAACTCCCTCGTTGTATTCACTTATGTTTCATGCTTGTTTATTGATCCTTGGGACCTTAGCAAACTCCAACACTAACAAAGATAATAAATTGGTTGCCAATTTACGCGAAAAACCCTCAAAACATATTAATCGTTTTCCTTCCATTGAGTGATTCTTACTCAAGATCCAAAATTGGCACTGGTTTGTTGGCCAAAGTCAAGACCTTTGTCAATTGCGGATGTGTTTGAATCATGAAAGCATTGTTACATGTCGGTGTCTTGTCCAAATCGTGATTTGTTGGCCAAAGTCAAGATCACTTCTTGTCCATCGACATTGATTACAAAGCTTTCCAAGGTCAATGGGTCCTGCTTAACTGGAATCATTAAGCTTGTTGTGCCAAACCCAAGGGTTAGTTGATTCAGAGGAAAAAGGTTAGGAAAATATATTGGATATATTGGCATATATATTGTATATATGTTTCGGACTTGGATGTCCACCTACCGGATCTAGGAATTGGATGAGATCCAATTGATCTTCGAGATCTACCTAGTTAAATATCATACAGCTTGTTGGCCAAAGTCAAGGTTGTGTGTTATTTAACGGGATCCTAGCCCACTAGGAAACTAGGTTTCCTGAGTACTCAACAGAGGGTTAGAGGCTCGCCGAAAAATAGTGGGAGGCTAGTATTGAATTTGCAATTTCGTTCAAATACTTAGCTTTACGCGCTTTCAAATATTTCGTCAAAATTATTTCATTAGTTGGACTAATATAATGTTATTTTTCTTGTAACAGTTAGACTGTACCCTACATTGTTAATTGGATAATTAGATTATCGCAATTAAAATGACTGGAAAGAACAGTGTTCGGGACATCATCATGGGCGATATTGTCTTCAACGACACTAACTTTTCCGATTGGGACATGAATCTAAGGATAGTCCTTGGATCCGAGAGGCTGCTATATACTGTAGAGAGACCTTTTGGGCCTAAGCCCAGATCTGATCAATTGCTCGAGCTAGATCTTTGGAAGACACATAGTGATGACAACGCAACTGCTCAATCTATCATGCTTGCTGCTATGACTCAGCAATTTTGTCGACAGAACAAGGGATTGGATCCCTATACAATGTTGGCGAAATTGAATGATCTACACACGATCTAACCTTAGATTGCAAAGATATGAGTTACAGAAGAAGATCTTCCGTGCTCGGATGTCGAAGGGTACGTATGTTGAACATCATGTGACACAGATGATTGCCGATATCGAGCAGCTTGGACAAATGGGGATTGTCTTTGAGATAAGACCTCTATAGATTTGATCTTGCAGTCTCTCCCTGACACTTGGAGTGGGTTCATCATGAACTACAACATGATGAACCAAGAGCAGACTCTTGGAGAGCTGATGTCCACGCTGCGTGAGGCAGAGAAGGAACTTCTTAAGGGCAAGAAGTGCAAAGCCCACTTTGCTTCTACATCTCGGACTCTGAGGGCTGGGCCCAAGGCGACTGGAGGTGTTAAAAAGAAGAAGCATAAGAAGAAGGGCAAGGACAAAACGTCAAAAGCTTCTGGGAAGCCAAAGGACAAGTCTCATGATGTTCGCCTCCAGTGCGGCAAGCGGGGTCACTGGAAGCGTGACTGCCCCGAGTACAAGGTGCTCCAGAATGAGATAAAGGTGGGCAAGGCACCGGCCTCAGGTATGTTTGTTGGATAATATGACCCATAGCGTCACTATTTGTACAGATCACGGTGTTGTTGTACAAATTAACTATGTGACAAGGAAATTGCACTCTCATCATTTGTGATTAGATCACCATAGATGTATAAATGAAGAGAGGTCCATATGATTAGTTCCTGGATTGAGATGATATGAGACAGTATCAGTCCACGAAGGATTAATCATTAAATATCCCTAGCCGGAGTATTATCGAGACAGGACATCGATAATGCAGAATAGGCTAGTATTGCACTTGTGCGCGTTGTGAGGGCACGACGGCATAGTTCTCATATATTTAAGTATTGGATACTTATGCAAATGCGATAGGAGGTTGTGTTTCACCGATGGTACGGGAAACAGCTTCGCTCTGGATAGACCCCTCGGAATCCCATTGGTATTATGACTATGTGTCTATGGGAGGCCGAAATCAGGGTAGGTGTGTATGGTCTTAACCTGAGACTTACATCGCTAATACTTACGATAATCGATAGACTTTGGTCTTGGTGGTACAGGGCTTTAACCGGTTCTGCGTACACCACTTCTGGGTTTATCAGAGAGTCGTAGTGTATTGGGTATGATGTCAAGATGGAAGTATCACTTCAGTCATAGTGGAGATGATGTCACGCAGGATACGGTACCAGTGCTCTTGAGTGTTGCGCAACCATCGGGATATTATGACTAGGTCATGCATATCTGATTATAGAGACTAGTTACCAGACATCCGACATGTGCTTCGGACAGGGCAGACACTTATCCAGCCCCAGCCCTAGCACGTGACTATCCGATACTGGGCCGATATACACAATACTACGGTATACTACGCTTGATACAGATCTATATATTCCTGTAAGAATATTTCTGGAGAATTGGGTAGGCATGGCGCTTTGCTAGAAGCCAACCTTGTCTTGTAAATCGGTATAAACGTAGTACGAGATACTTACGTGTTCGGATAGTCCGACGACCGTATTTACTGCCAACATATCCGGAGATCTCATGGGTCGGTTCTTGAAGATTCACCGATGACGTATGACTCGCACTTTAATTAATCTGGGATTAATTCGATGAGAGAGAAAATTAATCTGGGATTTATTACGGAGATATTTTATCTCGGATAAAATATCGTTAAAGAGAGAGAACGATTAATTTGGAATTAATCGATAAATTAATATATTCGATATATTATAACGAAATTAGATTTCGACGAGGAATTGAAATTAGATTTTAATTCGGGCGAACGAATCAATTTAGAATTAATTCGTTAGCGACGTGAATAGTGATTTCGCTAGGCGTAATCATTTAATTACGACGCAACGGAAAATTCGTTAATTTGAAATTAACGAACCCGAGCCCGAGAGTGATTGCGAGCGCATTCTCATTTCGAATTCGAGTGCGGCACGCAAGTCAAATCAAGCGTCAAATCGCAAGTCACATCAATCGTCAAATCACATGTCACTTTGAGTGATGTGACATTTGAGTGATTGATGTGAGTTGATTTGTAGTGATTGACAAGCATTTAATGTTTTTTTTGAAATTGGAAAAAGGTAAATGGTTTTTATATTTTGGGAAAATATAAAGCCAATTACAATTTTTCTTTTTAATTAATTCACTCTCTCTCTCCTTCCGTTTGCGTTTTGGAGCCAAAAATGGAACCCATTTCCATCTCTTCTCTCTCGGTCTTGGACCGATTTCCCCTTCTGTTTTTCTGGTTTGACCGATCAATGAAGGAGAAGCAATGATCTTGTTGCAAGATCTATGTGCTAGCACACTCATGGAGGAATACAAAGGTGATAGGGAAGTGAGTTCGTGAGCTTGGAAGCTTGAAGCTTGGAGCTTCAATGGTGTCTCCCATGGCCGATTCTTGGAGGAGGAAGCAGCCCACGCCGTGCAGCCACCACATGCGCAGCTCACTGCCGAGCAAGGGAGAGCAGTTCGCACTTCAACTTTGTTGCATCTATACCGATCAATGTGAGTCTTTTCCGCACCTCCTTTGGTTGTATTCATACTCGTTTTTATGCTTAAAATGATCCTTGGGACTTGATTGAAACTCAACAATGGTATCTTGAGCCATTTGTGCATAAAACGAATTTAGGGTTTTTAGCAAAATTTGGGGCTTTTTTAATTTAAGCATGATTTTGACAAATTGTTTGTTTAAGAATGCTTGTATATGAATAACTTAGAGTTATATGTAATCAATTTGAAGAAAAATTAATTGGATTGATTTTCCCCAATTTGCTTATTGTTGGCCAAAACTTTAATTTGGGTAAACTTGATTTTGAGCATGTTTAATGAAATTGGATGATTTAGAATGCTTAAAGTATGTTTAATTGAGGATTGATTGGATCAATTTGTTGAAAATTAGTTTGGAACAATTTTCCCCAAATTGCTTTGGATGGCCGAATTTGGTTAGCTCCCTAATGTCTTGGATTTTTGATTTTTTGTTCATTGGATGACTTGGAAACCATTTGGGGATGTTGAATTTATGTTTAATTTGGTTCAATTGGATTGAATTTGATTTGGGCATAATTTCCCTCTTTGGCCGAGACACTTGAAACATGAAATTGGGTTTGATTTTGATCAAATTATGTTGGACATGATTCATTGATGTTAAGCATGATTAATTGGACAAATTTGATGTTTTGGAAACTTTGATTTGGGTAATTAATAATGTTATACACTTTAGGTAATTTAATTGGGAAATTTGGAATTTTTGGAATTAAATTATTGGGCTTAAAATTGGATTTGGGCCTTTTAAAGTTGTTATTGGGTTTATTGGACTTTGTTGTACAAAGTTGGTTTAGGCCAAAATTGGTTGGATCCAATTAGGCCCAAAACCGCTTCCAAAAGGCCCAAATGCGACTAATGAACCTTTAACGTTTAATTGGGCCTAATGGGCCTAAATTAATTTATGGGCTTATGGGGTAACTCCCGGATTGGATTTTGGTTATTCGGTTTGACCCGAGTTGACCAAAAGTCCACGCCTTAAGAAATTAATTAAAAGCCCATTGGACTTTAATTAAATTAATATTGGATATTAATCGGGCTTTGAGACCCGTAACGATTAATTTGGAATTTAAGTCGTAAAGGTTTTTTTTAAAAGTGTAATATTTAATTTGGAATTAAATAATGAATTAGAATTAAATGCGTATTAAATTGGATTTAATTATGTAATTTAATTTAATTCGTAGAAATCGTACTTTGAGTACGTGTTCGCAATACGAGTTTGACTCGAACAAAATCAAATCTTTGTTTGAACATTGGATGATCACTAATTATCAGATTAATTAATTTGATTAGATTGATTGATAACATGCTTGTATGAATACATGGTTGTGATGTTTGAATAATGTATATCGGATGGATATTAGAAGGGTGGGGCAATTTTAGAAATTGTTGTAATAAATTTGATTTATTAATTGGACCTGCGTGTCCAGCCTTATCACCTCCTATTCTTTGTATTCTCTTCTCACCTATTCCCCTCAATGTAAATGAGGTTTCTTTAGAAGTGTAGTGTAACGGGTAGAAGTAATACAAGTGCTAGCTTGGAGAGAGAAAGTGAGAGATTTGATCTAGGATCAATGTGTAAAATATCCATCCGCATATCATTATTATTTTATCATATGCGCTTTATTATGTGTTTAGAATGCATGTTTAAGGGTGTATGATGATGAGACCTTAACAAAGATAATAAATTGGTTGCCAATTTGCACGCGAAAAACCCTCGTTAAATATCAAGCGTTTATTTTCCTTCCATTGAGTGATTCTTACTCAAGATCCGAGATTGGCATGGGTTGTTGGCCAAAGTCAAGCCCTTGTCCGTCGAAGATGTGTTTTAATCACGAGGCTTTGTTCCATATCGGTGTCGTGTCCAAGTTGTGGTTTGTTGGCCAAAGTCAAGACCACTTCTTGTCCATCGACATTGATTACGAAGCTTCCATGTCAATGGGTCGCGCTTGACTGGGATCACTAGGTTTGTTGTGCCAAAGCCAAGGCCTAGTTGATTCAGAGGAAAAAGGTTAGGGTATATATTCGATATATAGGCATATATATGATATATGTTTAGGACTTGGATGTCCACCTACTGGATCTAGGAGTTGGATGAGATCCAATTGATCTTAGAGATCTACCTAGTTAATTATCATACAATTTGTTGGCCAAAGTCAAGATTGTGTGATATTTAACGGGATCCTAGCCCACTAGGAAACACGGTTTCCCGAGTACTCGACAGAGGGTTAGAGGCTCGACGAAAAATAGTGGGAGGCAAGAATTGAATTTGCAATACTCGTTCAATTACTCGCCATACGCGCTCATTTAAATTATTTCGTCATTAGATAAATGTTAGTTAGACTAATATTTAAATTGTTGTTTTAATAAACAGTTGGATTGTATTATACTTGATTATATATAATTGGATTATATTAATCAATATATTTGAATTAATTAATTTCAGTTTACAGTTGATTTTATAATTGGATTATAGTAATCAATGTAATTGAGGTTAATTAATTTGGATTATATTTGATTATATAGTTGGACTATTATAATCATTATAATATATATAGTACCACTAATCGTTGATTAAATAGTTGGACTATTGTAATCAAGATAAAATTGAAAAGTTGGATATTTAAAATATAATCTGGGATTAAAATATTTTAAATAATTTAATTTTCAAATTGGGAATAAATAATAGGTTACTTTATTTGATAAAATAACTTATTATACCTTAAGCCCAAAATTAAGCAAAATAAGTAGAGCATAAAATCTTTGAAGATTTATGTGATGATGACTTTAGTGCTTAATTTAATATACTTGTCATAAATCTAATTTTAGATTTAAGAAGTATTAAAATTGCAATTTATAATTCTTGGAGAATTAATTGACTATTCTAGAGGAGATAAAGTCAAAGTTTGCAATTGGGCATGTAGCACGAGGTGCACATCGTTTCGATATTCTAAAAACCCAAGGCTTGGCCTAAGGTTTCTGAAATATTGAAAAGGATAATTGACATATCCCAAAGTGACTACCATTTGGATATGGCAGACACGAAGGAATTAAAGAAAGGGCAAGGCTCTTACTTTGAAAATGTTTGTCTTAGTTATGTTCACAGCTAGTATTGAAATTAGATTTTAAATACTTAGTGTGGTACATAAAATATATGTATTGATGTTCAGAATCTACTTTGAGCAGGATACTGACTTCAAGCTGAGATTGCTCTGCGAATCGGAAACGGGACGAAAGTCGCTGTTTCGACCGTAGATACCTAAGTTTAGGAACTACCCTTCGGGTGTGTACTTAAATTAGGAACTGTTATAATGTAACTAGTTTGACTAGAGACATTATCTCTATATCAGTGCTTAATCCATTGTGGATAAACCTTTATATTCTAGAACACTAAGTGTTTCATTATATAAAGATGATACTGAGATAAACACATTAGATGTGAATAACAGAATTTATATTTTGAATATAATTAAAATCTCAAACATATAAAATGACAAATAAATAGCTCAAATTGATTTGATCAATAGAGACTTATTTGTGGCATTGTTGTCTGGGACACAATTATACAAGACTCGTATATCCACACTTTTGAAGAGTGGGTACTAGGACTGATTTGACTATTCAAATAAAGTCTACGAATCTAGTTTGTTAGGTAAAGTACCTAAAACACTGTTTACTTGGTAATAGTGTAAGTGCCACCGATCTGTTAGCCCTATTCATGGTGAAGTTAGTGGGCCCATGTCTAGCTAGGCTAGATGTAGATATGAATATTTCGTGACCTATACGGATGTGGCATCGCATTATGGTTATGTGTTTCTTTTGAAGAACACAAATCAGAAACTTTTAGAGTTTCGACACGAAATAGACAAACAGATCGGCTATAGTATTATACCGTCACGGTAAGACCGTAATGGAAAATACTTAAGCAATAAGTTTCTTATATACTTGAAAGAGTATAGTATTCTTTCAAATGAGGACTCCTCCCGGAACACGTCAAAGTGACGGTGTGTCCGAACGGATTAACCGAATCATGTTAGACATGATAAGGCTAATCATGAGTCGCTCTGAGCTACCATTTCCTTCAACGGATAAGTTTTAACAGTGCAATAACTTATTTAGAATAAAGTTCTATTAATAATTTGTTTGACAAATATCATATTAGATATGAACGGGAAAGAAACCGGGTTTCTCATTCCTGACCATTTGGGATGCTAGGCATATGTTTGGATGATACCAAACTAGAACCCAAATTGGATAAGTGTCAATTGTAGGCTATCCTAGGGATACCATAAGTATTGTATTTATACATCTCACCAGAAAACAATTAGATTGTTGCTCACCATGCAGTTTTCCTGAGAGGAATACAGACATGTAGTGGTAAGTGGGAGGATAGTAAAACTCGATGAAAATCGGAGTAATACTATTCAAGGCACCTATTCCTAATGGAACATAAATAGTTCATCAATGATGAAACTATTCCATTAATCTTCGAGTACACAAGAACTGCGTAGATCAGAGAGAGTCAAAAAACAACCTGGGGTATGGGTTTCTGATCTCACCTCATAAAGATGTTAATCTTTTAAGGTACACCAACTGATTACGTATGAGGTAGTGATACAAGGTATCGACTCCCTATTATGAAAAAGTGTCATGAGTCCAAAATGGATTCCATGTATATCAACAAGTTTGGATACTAGTTGATGTACCACATAAGGCATTGTGCCTATTGGTACTTTATAAGTCTTCAAGGAAGACATACATGGAAGGCAACATACCAACGTACTAAGCTAGGCTTGTAAAGAAAAGGTAGAGTTCAACATTGTGTTGATTCCGACGAAACCTTTTACCTGTTGCCATTGTAATCCATTTGGATAATGCTTGCTAAAGCTGTGTATTTCATTTATGAAATATGACAACTTAACGGAAATCGCTTTCCTGAAAAGGAAACCTTTCGGAGGATGTTTATAACATCCTGTCGGTTTTATCGTACCATAACAAGCAAACAAGGTTTGCAGGTTATTCGATCCATGTTTGGATTGAAGCAAGCATATGTTTTAGGAATTGTCGTTTTGATGTAATCATAATGGAGTATGATTTAATTCAAAACGAAATGATTATTGTGTATATAAAGGGTTAGTGGGAGTGCACTGACATGAATGTCCTGTAAATAATGATAATATGTCATTTCTTGGAAATGAAATTCCCATAAGCATCGGTGAAAGCTTGGCTTTCATAAGAAATTCTCCGTAGAATTCTGGAGTAACAACCTTTATTCAAGGAATGAAGTTAATGACATCTATTAGTATCTTAGAGAACTAAAGATGTGTCTTAAGTTATGGAGTAGGAGAACTGAAGTGACTAGGATCACTGCTGGGCAAGTTTCCAAACCGGTAAATACTGCGGTACTATAAAGTTTGAACAACGGGACAGTAAGCTGGAAATATTCCGAGCAAGATAACTGTTGCCGAATTAACAACAAATGCGGATTATTGCTGCAGCTGAGGCAGCAATAAAGCCATTTGGATCGATAATAAATCTAATTAGATTAGATTTAGTTTTGTTAGCGGCTGAGCTAGGTGTCAGCACAGGCTAAAGAATTAATGGTCTCATCGACGATCCAGATATATACTTCTATATTCATCTGATTCGTTCGGATCATACATCGTGGCGATGTGATGATCGTATAAATCGCGTCAGAAGATAATTACGCAAATCCACTGACGAAAATCTTTTCTCAGCAACTCGAGTGACTGGCTATGTGCCAAGTGGGAGATTGTTGGATAATATGACCCATAGCGTCACTATTTGTACAGATCACGGTGTTGTTGTACAAATTAACTATGTGACAAGGAAATTGCACTCTCATCATTTGTGATTAGATCACCATAGATGTATAAATGAAGAGAGGTCCATATGATTAGTTCCTGGATTGAGATGATACGAGACAGTATCAGTCCACGAAGGATTAATCATTAAATATCCCTAGCCGGATTATTATCGAGACAGGACATCGATAATGCGGAATAGGCTAGTATTGCACTTGTGCGCGTTGTGAGGGCACGACGGCATAGTTCTCATATATTTAAGTATTGGATACTTATGCAAGTGCGATAGGAGGTTGTGTTTCACCGATGGTATGGGAAACAGCTTCGCTCTGGAAAAACCCCTCGGAATCCCATTGGTATTATGACTATGTGTCTATGGGAGGCCGAAATCAGGGTAGGTGTGTATGGTCTTAACCTGAGACTTACATCGCTAATATTTACGATAATCGATAGACTTTGGTCTTGGTGGTACAGGGCTTTAACCGGTTCTGCGTACACCACTTCTGGGTTTATCAGAGAGTCGTAGTGTATTGGGTGTGATGTCAAGATGGAAGTATCACTTCAGTCATAGTGGAGATGATGTCACGCAGGATACGGTACTAGTGCTCTTGAGTGTTGCGCAACCATCGGGATATTATGACTAGGTCATGCATATCCGATTATAGAGACTAGTTACCAGACATCCGACATGTGCTTCGGACGGGGCAGACACTTATCCAGCCCCAGCCCTAGCACGTGACTATCCGATACTGGGCCGATATACACAATACTACGGTATACTACGCTTGATACAGATTTATATATTCCTGTAAGAATATTTCTGGAGAATTGGGTAGGCATGGCGCTTTGCTAGAAGCCAACCTTATCTTGTAAATCGGTATAAACGTAGTACGAGATACTTACGTGTTCGGATAGTCCGACGACCGTATTTACTTCCAACATATCCGGAGATCTCATGGGCCGGTTCCTGAAGATTCACCGATGACGTATGACTCGCACTTTAATTAATCTGGGATTAATTCGATTAGAGAGAAAATTAATCTAGGATTAATTACTGAGATATTTTATCTCGGATAAAATATCGTTAAAGAGAGAGAACGATTAATTTGGAATTAATCGATAAATTAATATATTCGATATATTATAACGAAATTAGATTTCGACGAGGAATTGAAATTAGATTTCGAATTCGAGTGCGGCACGCAAGTCAAATCAAGCGTCAGATCACAAGTCACATCAATCGTCAAATCACATGTCACTTTGAGTGATGTGACATTTGAGTGATTGATGTGAGTTGATTTGTAGTGATTGACAAGCATTTAATGTTTGTTTTTGAAATTGGAAAAAGGTAAATGGTTTATTATTTTTTGGGAAAATATAAAGCCAATTACAATTTTTCTTTTTAATCAATTCACTCTCTCTCTCCTTCACGTTTTGCGTTTTGGAGCCAAAAATGGAACCCATTTTCCATCTTCTTCTCTCTTGGTCTTGGACCGATTTCCCCTTCTGTTTTTCTGGTTTGACCGATCAATGAAGGAGAAGCAATGATCTTGTTGCAAGATCTATGTGCTAGCACACTCATGGAGGAATACAAAGGTGATAGGGAAGTGAGTTCGTGAGCTTGGATGCTTGAAGCTTGGAGCTTCAATGGTGTCTCCCATGGCCGATTCTTGGAGGAGGAAGCAGCCCCACGCCGTGCAGCCCACCACACGCGCAGCTCACTGCCGAGCAAGGGAGAGCAGTTCACACTTCAACTTTGTTGCATCTCTACCTATCAATGTGAGTCTTTTCCGCACCTCCTTTTGTTGTATTCATACTCGTTTTTATGCTTAAACTGATCTTTGGGACTTGATTGAAACTCAACAATGTTTGTTATAGAAATAAACATGACTACTTCTAGTTTTAAAAATTGGATTTTTGATTCTGGTTGTGGTACTCACATTTTTACTGATGTACATGATCTGCGGATTAGCAGGAAACTGGCGTCAGGGGAGATTGATCTGCTTGTTGGAAATGGGACATCAGTTTCCATTTTGGCCGTGGGCACTTTTGTTTTGGAACTGCCCTCGGGGCATGTACTTGAACTTTTGGACTGTTATTATGTACCTAGTTTGACTATGAATATTATTTCTGTATCTATGTTAACCCAATGTGGGTATACTTTTGTATTTCGAAACACTGGGTGTTTTATGTATAAAAATGATATAGAAATTTGCACTACTGTTGTAAATAATGGTCTTTATATTTTGAATATAAATCAATCTCAACCATATTCTGTAACAAACAAAAGACTTAAAGTAAGTCATAAAGATGAAACTTATATGCGGCGTTGTCGTCTGGGACACATAAACGAGACTCGCATATCCACACTTTCGAAGAGTGGGTACTTGGATGGATTTGATCCAAATTCATATGACGTCTGCGAATCTTGCTTATTATTTAGCGGTAAAGGTGTACGCGCTACCGAATTGTTAGCCCTTGTTCATAGTGACGTTTGTGGGCCCATGTCTAGCCAGGCTAGAGGTGGATACGAATACTTCGTAACCTTTATGGATGATGCATCACGTTATGGTTATGTGTATCTTATGAGACACAAGTCGGAAACTTTTGAGAAATTCAAAGAGTTTCGACACGAAGTTGAAAAACAGACCGATAAAAGTATTAAGACATTACGGTCGGACCGTGGTGGCGAATACTTAAGCAATGAGTTTCTTGACTACTTGAAAGAATATGGTATTCTTTCACAGTGGACTCCTCCTGGAACACCGTAATTAAACGGTGTGTCTGAACGGAGAAACCGAACATTTTTAGACATGGTAAGGTCTATGATGAGTCGCACTGAGCTACTTATTTCCTTCTGGGGATATGCATTAAACAGTGCAATACTTATTTTGAATAAGGTTCCGTCAAAGTCTATTCAACAGACTCCGTATGAGATATGGACAGGAAAGAAACCGGGTTTCTCATTCCTGAAGATTTGGGGATGCTGGGCATACGTCAAACGTTTGGAAGGTACCAAACTTGAACCCAAATCGGATAAATGCCTATTTGTTGGATATCCTAGGGAAACCAAAGGATATTACTTCTATCACCTACAAGAGAACAAAGTATTTGTTGCTCTACATGCGGTTTTCCTTGAGAAGGAATTCCTAAATACAGTGGTTAGTGGGAGGAGAGTAGAACTCGATGAAAATCGGAGTGATACTGTTCCTGGCATAGAATCCTCAACGGAACAAGAACAGTTCATCAGGGATGAAGCTATACCACAATCTTCGATTACACAAGGACCGCGTAGGTCGGAGAGAGTCAGGAAACAACCTGAGAGGTATGGGTTTCTGATCTCACCTCATGTAGATATTAATCTCATTGAGGATAATGAACCGGCTACGTATGAGGAAGCGATACAAGATATCGATTCCGCTTTATGGCAAGAGGCCATGAAGTTCGAAATGGATTCCATGTACACCAACCAAGTATGGACACTGGTTGATGCACCAGAAGGCGTAAAGCCTATTGGATGCAAATGGGTCTTCAAGAAGAAGACCGACATGGATGGCAACGTACAAAGTTATAAAGCTAGGCTTGTAGCGAAGAGGTATCGTCAACGACATGGTGTCGATTACGATGAAACTTTCTCAACCTTTTGGAGGATGTTTATATGCAATAGTCTGACGGTTTTGTCGTGCCGAGACTTGCAAACAAGGTTTGTAAGTTAAATCGATCCATTTATGGATTGAAGCAAGCTTCGTGTTCTTGGAACCAACGCTTTGATGAGATCATAAAAGAATATGATTTCGTTCAAAGCGAGGATGATCCTTGTGTATATAAGAAGGTTAGTGGGAGAGCACTAACATTCATTGTCCTTTACGTTGATGATGTATTGCTTATTGGCAATGACATTCTCATGTTAACGTCGGTGAAAGCTTGGCTTTCATTGAAATTCTCCATGAAAGATCTGGGATAAGCAGCCTTTATTCTAGGAATAAATATCTACCAGGATAGATCTAGAAAGCTGATTGGACTCTTCCAGAGCACATACATTGACAAAGTGTTGAACATATTCAACATGGATCAGTCCAAGAGAGGACTGTTGCCAGTGTCATATGGCGTCACTCTATCTAAGGACATGTTTCCTAAAACTCAAGATGATAGAGACAGCATGAGTCGGATACCGTTCGCCTCGGCAGTGGGATCGATCATGTATGCCATGATATGTACGCGACCTGATGTCTCATATGCTTTGAGCATGTGTAGTCGCTATCAGGCCGATCCAGGTGAAGGTCACTGGATGGCGGTTAAGAATATCCTTAAGTATCTTAGACGAACTAAAGATACTTTCTTAATCTATGGAGATGGAGAACTTGAGGTAACTGGGTATACCGATGCAAGTTTCCAAACTGACAAAGACGACTGTAAGTCGCAATCCGGGTACATCTTTTGTTTGAATAACGGAGCAGTGAACTGGAAATCTTCCAAGCAAGAGACTGTTGTCGATTTAACAACAGAAGCGGAGTATATCGCTGCAGCTGAAGCAGTAAAGGAGGCAGTTTGGATCTGAAAATTCCTAATGGATTAGGAGGAGTTCCGTTAGTAGCTGAGCCTGTTCCATTGTATTGTGACAATAACGGGGCTATAGCACAGGCTAAGGAACCGCGGTCTCATCAACTATCCAAGCATGTTCTTCGACGTTTCCATCTGATTGTGAGATATACATCGTGGCGATGTGAAGATCGCGAGAAGGTCGCATCAGAGGACAACATTGCAGATCCGCTGACGAAAGCCTATCCTCAGCAGAAGTTTGAGCGACATGTACATAGTTCAGGTGTTACATTTTGGAGACACTACCTTTTAAGTCCATCAAAGTGGGGGCGACTGTAGGCACTGCATTTTTGCATATAAGTCCCTATGATGAGTCTCATTTGGAGACACTACCTTTTAAGTCACGGAGGTCACGGGAAGCGGACATCGGAAGGGGAATTCAGAATAACAGGAGGTTCACTATTTTCGTTCGTGCTGCGTTCTTGTATACGTTTGAATGCCAAACAGATTGCGGGCGTTCGTGCCACGTTCGAGGAAGCGTTCGAACGGTGTCGGTAATTCTGGTTTTGCTGCTAGCCTCACATCAAGCCCAATTCGCCCAAGCCTTAGCCCACACGCCCAAGCCCACTTAAAACACATTTTAACACATGGTGAAATCAAAACAAATCTAAAAATCACATACCAAATAAAATAAACATTAAAATCAATCAAATATTTTAATTCCTTAATTAAGATATTCACCCACCAATTACACAAGATTCCTTCCTATACTAAACAAAATCACATACTAAATTAAAAAGATGTCATGCCTAATTAAAATCAATTATAACAAATTAAAGATATTGACTTCCTACTCCTAACCAAATTTGTCCCCCCTCAATCTTTGACTTTCCTTGCTCAACACAAAATCAAATCCCTTCCTTGTGAAACAAGGTGAAGCCCTAGCCTTTCTCTATATAAACAACCCCTAACCAAGACATGAGGGGGCGACTCTCTAAGACACCCTCACGGCAGAAAAAACAAAAAACACACAAAGAATAACCCACCGTAATCTCTCTCACGACCACACACACGGCAAAGACCAAAAAAAAATAAACCATAATCTTCATAAGCACTCAACACGTCCCACTTTCACCACACAACCCCATGAACATTCGCCTATTCCTTCGAAACATCACCCAAACAATCAAAAATGTAAACAGATCAGCCCTCTCACGCACATAACGAATAGCCCTCAAATATGTAAGCCACCTGCGCATAAGACAAAGACACGCTCACGTACCTTCAGCACACAGTAGCCACCTCCAGCAAATCATCTCTCTTTCAACCTCACGCTCAACCCTCAAGCAGCCACTCACACCTAAAAAACTCTCTCACTCTCAATAACCGAAGATCACAAACCAAAGAACCTCATTGCCTTGACCAAAACACATCCCGAACAGCCCCTTTACCTCATCAAAACAGCCCCCGAACCACACCATAACACCACCGAAAATCACACCCAAATAGTAGCCAAAACATCCCAAGACAGTAACTAAAATATAGCAGCAGAACAGTAGCAAAACGGCGCGAATCGGAGTCAAAAGCAGCAGCAAAGATGGAGAATGATGACTCAAAACAGTAAGACAAACGAACGAGAGCAGTGAACAGTGAACGGAAGAGTTGCGGAGCACCACCATTCCGACGATCGTGTACCGTACATCCGAGAGGTGATTTAAAAGGTTAGACCTGAGGGCACTTTTCTAATTAGTTTATATTCGTCTTTTGATTGTTTATTGAATCCTATCGCATGAGAGTCGCTTGAATGAAATGGAAAATGTGCCACCTCTTGTGGTATATAGGATGGAAACCCGGACAAAAATTTCATAGCCGATTCCGAATGGACGGTAGTATGATCTGCACTCAGGATACAACTCCACGTACCACTTTGTAGACATTATGTCCCATAGCGTCACTGTTTGTAAATGATATTGTATTATTGTACAAAATTAACTATGTGATTATGAAATTGCCTTTTGCCGTTTTGTAATATTATTTACTTTGACTAATAAATGGCGAAAGTCCATATGATTAATACTGGATTGAGATGATATGAGACAGTATCAATCTATAAAAGTTTAATCATTAAATATCCCTAGTCGGAG
>SKCR01018427.1:0-299593 GCA_019454045.1 Zanthoxylum bungeanum | reverse complement strand
TAACAACCCGAATCAGGCTCCATGAAATAGGGGTAATTATTAGATGACTCGTCCGTTCGCCTATCATCATACCTTTCTTGAGGCCCATCTGATGATGCCTCGCTGACTACAACCACCGATCTTACCCTGTGGATTCACTTCTCCTAGATTCAAGCTTCTTTTATTCTCCGACCACCTCTTTTTTCCGCTAGCAATCTCCTGTTGTCTTCTACTGGGACCCACGGGAGCTCCCGACCTCTTCTCCAACATCTCAATTCTCTCCATGAAGGTTTTGGTAACCTCTCTCTTCCTTTAGGCTTTCTCTCGTTTATGGCGCAAACCGTTTTCTAACTTCTGCATCCACTATTTTGCCGATGCTTCCCCAACTATGTGGTCTCCATCTCATGTCATCGTCTTATTGTGTTTGTTGCTTTTGTATCATATCCTCACAGACGGAGCCAACTATTGATGGATGTTTTTCGTTCCAATGGCAAGATTGGAATTTACATCTCAAATAAATCTCCCCCCACTAGTGAAGTTGTTTGGTTGTGGGAACCTCACAAACTTGCAAAAGACAAACGATCATACATAGACAAGATTTAAAGTGGTTTGGCGAAGAGTGAATCTGACATACGTCCACGGGAGAAAATGAGATATGATTTTATTGAGCTTGGGATAAATACCTACATGAGCATCTAATAGGGGAAATTACACAAGATTCACTAAAAATATCTCTTCGGACAATGATTGCCTGACCTACTCCTATCAATGTGGTCGGATACACGACTCACTTTCTCTCTCTATCACTACCTTCTTTTGCTCTCAAACTATAGTAATCAGAGTACAATTTCAAGATTCAAAACCCCTTCTAAAATGACTTCAACCCCTTATATAGGTTCTCAAAATATATATTCAACCGATCCTGACGTCAGCTTACATCACTTAATCATCATTACTCCAATTGTTCTGCTATTACACCGGATTATGGCGGCATTTGGCGGTCGATATGACTCACAACTTCATGTGAATCGTTGCTTTATTATTTCATCATTTTCCTTTTAGATACACTTATTTTCAGGTAGAGCATACACCATCCTACTTTAACCTGGCCAGGTGTAGTTTCGTCAAAGCTCCCCGGATCAGGTTCTTCATTTAAGGATACCTCATCGGGTCAGGGCGCTAAAACACATAGAACACCCCCAATTCAAACTAAAAAAATTATCAGGTCGGGATCACCATTACTCCATCTCTCAAAACTCTCCTTGGGGAGATCACCTTACTGAAATATGGGTTAGGTTATTTTCCAACCTTCCTCTTACTTTTGGGCCTTTGGGCTTTTCTAACCATCTTGGTCGGGTAATACAACAATAAGCTTCTATCCTCATCGAGGTGAGTGTCTAAAAAACCAGCATCAACAGTTTCTATATAGTTGCAAAATCAAAATTTTGGTTCGATGGGGTTAGATGCGATAATTATAAAATTGACTAGATTATAACATAAAATATATAAAATTAAAGAACATAACAATCGTGTCATAATAAAACAATCATAAAATTATGCAGAATATAACAAAATTATGTAAAAACATGAGAAAATTATGAACTTTTTGTTATTTAGGGGTGTGGTCCTAAATTTGTATTTGGCTATATATATATATATATGATTCAATGATTGTTGGACTTGCTTGTTTGAAAACAAAAAACAAAAAACAAAAAAAAAAAAAAAAAAAGGAAAATAAGTATTTAATAAAAGTATAACTATTATTCATAACTATTATTCATTGCTAAACAGATATAAATTTTATTAGGAAAGAGTTTTGTTGTAAAGTTATTTTTTACCAATTAATTAAGATTGGGTTTTAACACAAAATCACCTTAATTTTATAATCCTTAATCGATTTTTAGTTTTTACGCTATTACTTTGACTTGTCACCGTCGTTCCATGAATTTTTTTAAAAAAAATATTTAAACTAAACTCCCTCTGGACCATCAAAGGGAACGAACCGTCCAGATTACATCAATAATGGAATAAGCAACCACATGAAAATACCACTTTAGTTTATTAAACAAGCACCATCTGAATCATTAAACAACGTTTAAATCATATCGGCTCCCTAATCCATAAAAGTTAATTTCATTATTGTTCTTATCTAATTCATTTGCATGCTTGAGGAGTATGAGTTGACGGGCACAAGAATATTGTTGGGATTTATGTTATCTCACTCAAAAGTAAGCACTAATGAAAATCAAAATGGCTCATGTCAATCCTAAAACAAACAGATGAATAAATCCATCACTACAGTTTACATAAGATCCATCAAGGATTCAAATTTCAAAACAAAGCTTATTTGTTGGCAATTGGTTTTCCCTTCGGAGCCACATAAAAATTTCTAATTAATAGATAAGCAAACACAACTGAAACAAACAGGCATTACGAACCACCAACCAGCAATTTGTTGGAGATAAAATGTATTCCTCGATAACAGTTGCTCACCAGTATATATGAATTCGAAAAATATAAAGTTCTTCCAAAAAAATTAAACCAACAATGTATTATTGCCTGTAAAACTGTAACGATACTTGTTTTATGGTAATGAACAATTGTTTTTCAAAGTTACAAATGGTAAACACTAAACACAGGTGACAAAAAGAGAGAGAGAGTTACAGGCATGTTTAAGGTGGTGAAGAAACGGCAGAGCATGAATTGTCCCTACAAAACAACAAACACAGAAATCAGTATATATAGAAGTATGCAACAATACGTTGTTCGTCTGGCAATGCATTAACACTAAAGTAAGAGCATTGTGGCACAACTACAGAGCACACTCAATAGAGACTTATCCCAGTACTTGACTCGTTCATCTTCTGTATCAAGGGTCACGTCTACGCAGATTAAAACAATAGAATAATAGCCTGTAATTGTAATTCCTACCCGCTAGAATCCATGTTCTTCATGAACCACTAGTCAGTGTGCTCAAAATAGCCGTACCACCAGTCCATACTACTGATTATTGTGTTTCAATGAGTTGATCAATCCTTTCCTGCCTTGCACTAATTCATCGTGTTATCATCGATTGAACTATGTTCATGGCAGCAATGGTTTTCTTCTCTGACTATTTGACAGTTTTTATACCATGAGGCAGAAAGATTGTGCACCAGTAAAGACAAGCATATAAACAAATAAAGGAAGAAGTGATGAGAGACAGCTAAAGGTCTAATGAATGCCAATGTCAATATATAATGACTCTCACAGTCCACTGATATGTTAGGAGAAGTCCTTTATTTCTCTAACAAGTCTATGACGAACAGATATATGTTATTAGAACACAGGAAATTTATAAAAGGAAATTTCGGATCCTGATCAGAAACTGCAATTTTAACATTAAAATAGTTCAAAAAGTACATAGTTTAAGAAGCAACTAAAAACCATCCTATAAACATTAAAAGATCATTTATTCAAATTTACGGATTTTTCCCCCTTATGCACATTAGCCTTAGTTTTTAAAATCCAAATACTTAACATGTTATTATTATTATGTCAGAATATCTCATTACAAAGTCCTATTAACCCCAAACTCGTAATTTGTATTAGGGGTGTTCAGTTTTTCAGATCAACCCGCGACCCAATCCTCTCGGGTTTCATAAAAAAATACATTGTACGGGTTAACCCCGACTCGACCCAATTTTTACGGGTCAAGTCACGGGTTTGACAATCAAACCCAACCCGACCAGCAAACAATAGATTTTTATTATTTTTCTATTCGAGGCACACCTCGCAACCACGATGCGTCGAGGCTATCACCTCAAGTACAATTTTTAACAGGCCCGCCTCAAAGAGTTGAGGTGGTCCGCCTTATGACGCCTCGAGTCGAGGCGGTTTGAAGCGGACGCCTCGACCCAAAAGCTCTCAAATTATTAATTTTTTTAAAAAAATAAAATATTATATAAGGAAGCTAGAAATTGAGACAAATAATCCCGAATTGAGCTTCTTTATAGACTAAAAAGCTATCAAAATCAAAATATCTAATTTTGAAATCCTAACCGGAAGTGTCGTTAACTGAGTTGATTGAGTAGCGCGACCCTGATGCTTCGCCGAAAATGACAAATAATTATTATCTTTAAAAGTAACTAACATTTACTATTATATTTATTTATTAGTTATAATTTGTTATCAACAACTTTATTTATGATAGGAATTATATATGATGATGACGCTTTGGATGACATTTCAAACACATATTTCATGCTATTAGACGCAAATGATAACCGATTTAGAGATTAGCAATCATTGTATTCTATAAAAATATTTTATTGTGTTTCATTTTTTTTAGTTTTGATGGATGATTTTATGTATTAATTGATATGAATTTGTTGTGGATGATTTATTTTAATGCTTTTAGTTTTTTCATGTTTGGATTGGGACTATCGCCTCGACCGCTTCGAGACTGCCCGCCTCGCCTCACACGAGTGGACAGCCTCGCACTGCATATCGATTTTTTTTTTGCCGACCCGCGTGACCCAACCCGTGCGAGTTCACATTCTCAAATTTCGGGTTCGGGTTTGTTGACCTGCATGACTCTACCCGATTGGGTTTCGTAAAATTTTAAAAAATCAAACCGACTCGACCCGACTCGACTCGTGAACACCCCTAATTTCTATATCATCATGACCAACAACGCCCAATAAACCTCCCATCGCAAGCATCACTAATCCTCATATGATGAAAAAAGACGGAAACTCTCAAAATGACATAAACACCACCATTGTCAATCAACAGTTTTCTTTTTGTTTTCCCTCCATTTTCAATATGTTTGAACAGTGAGAAAATTTGCTCTTCTTGACCCTGTTAGCCAAAAGTCTAAGCTAGAAAAAAGTGGGAGGAAAAAATTTATATGGGTTTTTTTCCCAGTAGGGTTTTCAGTACAATTCCATCAAACAGAAGTCAATTTTTCACAAGTGAAAATATATTAGTTTTTTTTTTTTTTTCATTTTCTGAGTTGTCAATGATATTATCAAAACTGTCTCAACTGATAGTTATATTCAGTCCCAAGGGATGAAGCATCCTCTTTCAATCCTAACTACAACATAAGATGAATCATCCTATCCAGTATTTTAACTGATCCACCAAATGTACTCTAAGATTATGGGAATAACAATAGAACTCCATAATCTTACACATAGGTTACCATAAATAACAAAACATAATCATAAACCACAACACAACTGGCTAAAACCTAAAAGTACGGATACCGAATATCTTCACGAGCTTCAAGATTCTGTCTACCAATTTAAGAGCACAGGAAACAAAATACGAGGTCAGGGACATTAACTCACTTTTTAATTGTCATGAGCAAGAAGCCTAATTTGGTCTTTATCAAGATTCTTCTTTCATTTCATCTGAATCCGAATCACTCGCATTATACCCTAAAAACAATGCAGCAAGCCAAACAGGTGGCAGGAAAATAAATCACAATACGACTATACGAGGACATGCTACAGATAATAAAATTGCATAAGGGTTAAGAATAATGTTCAACCTGGATGCTTTTCACTAATTTTCCAAACTGAGGACCGAGTCCTCGATGCTCTCGAAATCCAGATTCTTCCCTGTAATCCCAACAAATATACGCATAAGCAAAGTAATAAAACTGGGGAAAAAAAAGTCCCTATAGTCTCAATACTTATCACAAAATTAAGCTCCAACATTCCACTAAGGTAAATTAATAACTGATGCAGCGTAGCTAATATTACCAAGCAAGCACTCACTTATACTCGATAGGAAGTGATTTCATCCGATTAAATAAGATCGCACCTCAACAAGTTCAAGAGGTAAAAAGAACTTAAAAGTTACAACCCCTCAATTAGCTATAATTAGTCAAAGCAATTTAATCCCAATGACATTTTCAAACACAAACGTAAAATGCACTACCCAAAACCCTAATCCCCAACACGAGGCAGCTCCAATGAAATCCACACAAAAAAAATAAAATAAAATAAAAACTAAAAAAAAATAAAAAGAGAACACCTTTTGGGTATCTCTCGCAACACCATAACCGCTAAAATACATCTGACCCACCAACACTTGCATGTTGATATCACCAGCTTTGGCCTCCTTAAGGGTATCCTTGAACCACCGCTTCACGCAATCCGATACAACTTCTGACAACGGCACGCGCATGCTTTCACTGATGCTGTTATCAGAAAAGCTACTGCCAGCGCCCTCCATCTTCTTCAAGTTGTTGTCTTTCACTTGAACTTCAAAAGATGATCGTGTTTGCGATGTGGGTTTTGTTTGTTTTGGTGTCTTGCTGAGAAATTGTGAAGCGGATTTAGTGAGTTGTTTCAGTCTGGTTTTATTATTGGGAAGCGATTTTCCCATTTAAAGTATTTAAGCACGAATTGAATGCGTTTGTATTTAACCCCCTTTTTGCATTTTTTTTTTTAATTCCAAATATTAATTATGTTTGATAATATTTGATAATATTTGTGTTCAAATCCTAAAGAGAAGCCGGATAATTTAGGATGGTTTTCAAGTACGAAGTGGAAAATACCTGGCAATTTCACTAGATAATACGAATGCAGTAAAACGACGTCGTTGGTCTGACCTGAGGTCTTCACGGCTCCAGGCTCTGACTTTTCCTTTGGTATTGCCATTTGTTGACTTTTTTTCTTTTTTTTTTTTCGTTCGTTCGTCTGGCCCGTTGTTGATTTTATACTGTCTTTTAACCACCATACAAATTCTCTGTTGTTATTTTCGGTCCCACTTTTAGAATTGGCCTCATTTAACCGCCCTCACCTAAACTCCCTTCATTGAAAATCTTAAATTCTTGAGTGCTTCAGATTAGACCCGGCCAGCGGTTCGATTCAGTTCCGAATCGGAACAGAACCGGTTAATTCCGGTTCGTTTCCGGTTCCACACTAAATGTGGAATCAGAATCGGAACCGAACCGTTTGGTTCCGGTTCCGATTTAATTCCGTTTTTTTTTTACTTATTAAAAATAAAAAATTGATATTGATAAATCAATATAATTTAAAATTATGAATTTGAATTTATATAATACATTTACATTACATAATTACATTAAATTACAAATAAATTCTTATCTAAAAAAATAAAAAATAAAAAATAAAAAATAAAAACTATTATATAAATTCAAACCGGTTCCAACCAAAATCTTACGGTTCCAGCAATTCCAACCGGTTCAGTTAGGGTTTCGTTAGGTTCCGTTTCGGAACCAGAATCAATTGGAACCAGAACTGTTCGGTTTCGGTTCTGAACCGAAACCTTGGCCGAGTCTACTTGAGACCGGTCCATGTTATTTGCATTATGATAAATAACACGGGGTTATTGTCAAATACATCGCTTGAGGTATGACATACTATTAGTATGAGAGAAAGTATTAGGGGTGGGCATTATCGGATTCGGAAAGGACCGAATCTGAATCCGATCCGATTCGATAAGAGTTGATTTATTTGGTTCGATCGAATTTTGAGTCCTAATGGGATCTGATCGAATTTAATCTGATAACTATCGAATCGAATCAGATTTATTCGATCCTAAATTCGATTTGATAACATATTCGAATCCAATAGAACATCCTATTTGATAATGAATTTGATAGTGGATTCGATTTGATAACGGATCTGATCCGATAACTGATCCGATTTGATAAAATTGATTTGAATTTCAGGTTATCCGATCCGATTCGATAAAATTGTTATGAATTTATAAATTTTTGGGTCAATTTTTCGAATCGGATCCATTATCGAATCAGATTTGTTATCAATCGAATCTACTATCGGATTCTCTATCGGATTTGGATCTGTTATCAAATCGAATTCTTTATCAGATTCGGATTTGTTATCAAATCATATAAAATGCGATTTGATCCGATAGTTATCAAATATCCAATTCGATCCGAAATTCGACAAACGAACCAAACACGATTTGATCGGATTCAAGAGGCAGATCCGATCCGATCCGATCCGATCTGATGCCCAATCCTAGAAAGTATATGCGTATTTTCAGATACCACCCTTGATGTTAATATTTTTATCCATCGACTGTTTGTTGACCAGTGAAAGACCAAAATAAACCTGATGCATAAATCAAACACTGACTACAATTTTGAGTAATAATAAATGCTTATTTACTGTTCCTATGATGTAAAGATAAAATAGTAGGACCAACTCAAGCAGAATATGACGGAGAGACTTGGGGATAATTGTGGATAGAGGCGAGCAATCAGGATATCCTATCATTTTTAGGTGGAATTAGAACCTATGCTAAAAAATTTGATTCTTGGATTTTTAAAATCATAACCTATCCTATTAATCAAGATATCCTACTCATCGGTTCTGATTCGAATTCAAATCGATTTTAGGGTACCATATTTTATACCCAATATATTAATACTAGCAAGCAATAATTTTATTGCATAAACTTCAACCTTGCCCATATGAATCATAGCCATAAAGTAGTAATGGATCAGATCCATCAAGTTTCACAAGATTCTTTCGATAGAAATGGATATAGGATTTTGATGTGGCCTGAATCAAATGCCTACTTCCTTTCAGTATAATTAGACATATAATTATTGGTTTTCAGAGTTCATACGCAGCGGAAATCGTGTTCGGTAACAAAAAAATATTTTTCATGAACAATTAAAATCGGATCCGTATTTTCTAGTACATTAATAATATAAATATTTAGAACTTAAGTAAGAAATATACCAGCATATCTAGATATCTTTGTTTCACGGTTTTTGAACCACTATCTTCCTCGTCTTATCTCCTCATCTCAAACGGCACGTGTGAGCGTGAAAATATTGCGAAGAAGAACACTCTAATTTTTGTGAAAGATTCGTGTACTCAATACATGAGACGAATCCTTGGTGCTATTTTATTTTTGGTTTTCTCAAAACCAAAATCAAAAAACCAGAAAATAAAAACCCTTTTTTTTTATTTTCTTCACAGCATCTACGGTTGCTGTTGTTTTTCCTTTTGATTTTTGAATGATCAAAAAACCAATTGGATTTTTCTTCACAGGTATGTTTAAAAAATTTATTTTCTATTAGATCAACTTTTGATCAAATCTAATTCTTATCCCTCACAATCAGGATAAATTTTGAAAGAAAACAAATTCTTCCACTATGCCCACGTTTTTTGATTTCTTTTGATTTATCAAAAAAAATTGTCAAGCAAATCCATTAAGAAATTTATTAATTTTGATTTTCAAAAAATCAAAATAAAATCCTTTAATATATATCTCATAATTTATGAAAGATAATTCATTAAGAAAAATAATTTTTCAAAATTTCAACTTTTGAAAATATTATCTCATTGAATTAAAATTTAATTAATCAAATTAATTAAATATTAATTTTCATAAATTAATAAATAGATACATTATCTATTAATAAATGTATTAGGATAACATTTGTCATAATTTCCAAACAAGAGCTATATGGAATAATTAGAGTGTAAAATAATTCATAATTATTTTAAATAATTCCCAACTATTTTTCTTCGCAATTATAATCGTTCAAACAGTTATAGAAGACAATGAGGAGACCGATGGACCTATAATTCTAAGCTCCAATAATTCTGTCGATTAATTATAAACTCTTTTATTAATCAAGCGAAATTATTAATTCTGAAGTAACTCCACTAAATACCCAGAATTGCACTTTCAGAATTATAGAATTAATTACTCAAAGTATGCGTCCATAAATATAGTCACTACCTATGCAATGATCCTTCATAACAGATTCGTAAAGGAGCTAGGTATAAAATATCCGTTAACCTCTCCAATTACATATTTATCCTTGACTTCCATTAGTTCTCAAGTGAACAATTAATTCATAACTTTTATGAATTTGCGCACTAATCGTTGAGGTCCTGAACTAACAAACAAGAGAATCTTATGAACGAATTTCATTGTATCAGGCTAGCATTCCCAGCTATTCATTCAACTCATTCCCAAAATACAAGGTTTACGAAATGTAATAAATATAAAGTCATACCGAGTAAATTAAAGAATAAATTAATATGATATAGAAGTATGCTAAATACAATGAATTAAGATCATCACATAAATGACCATCATTATGATAAAATTGATGTTATTTATTTAACGGAAATTAATTTCAATTTTATCTGGTCCTGTCCAATATAATCTTAATATATAAAACACATTCATTTCTATGTCTCTACATAATATAGTTCTATCCAATATAGTCTGGATAGAACTATACCATTCATAATGGAATGAACTATATTTATAACTTTGGATTTGAAGATTCCCAACTTCAAATCATAGTCATGGACAAATTTTGATTATTACTCTTTAAATTTTATCCATGCATATATGTATGTAACATTTTACATACACATATATGTTTAATTTAAAGCTACATAAATAATCACGGAATTTTCATGAATTTTATAAAGCAAATCAAAATGCATACATGGAATAAAATAGAATCACAAATTTATTAATCAATCATGTTTCGAACACATTTGCTTGTCGGGCATACAAATCCCAACAAACTTTCACTTACCCTAAAACAAATGAGACATGTCTTTAATCCCCAATCCTTCTAGATTCCCCTCAAAACTATTTGCAGACAGCGTCTTGGTAAAAGGATCGGCTAGATTCTCTGCAGATGGAATCTTTAGAACAGCCACGTCTCCGCGTTGCACAATGTCCCTAATCACAAGATATTTCCTCTCAATATGTTTTGATCTCTTGTGGCTTCTTGGTTCTTTGCAATTAGCCACTGCACCACTATTATCACAATAAAGTGACAATGACTTGTCCATATCTGGAACCACTTCCAGATCAGTAAAGAACTTTCGGAGCCAAACCTCTTCTTTGGAAACTTCACAAGCAGCCGCATATTCGGCTTCTATAGTTGAATCAGCAACACATGATTGTTTGATGCTTCTCCAAACTATAGCTCCCCACCAAGAGTAAATATTGATCCAGATATCGACTTTCGATCATCTGTATCTGATTGAAAATCAGAATCATTACATCCAATCGGAATCAAATCTCTGCCAGAATAAACAAGCATATAGTTCCTCGTTCTCCGTAGATACTTGAGAATATGCTTAACTGCTACCCAGTGATCTAATCCTGGATTTGACTGAAAATGACTAACTATTCCCACTGCATAGCATATATCAGGTCTTGTGCATAGCATAGCATACATCAATCTCCCCACTGCCGATGCATATGGAATCCATCTCATATCTTCTTCCTCTTGGGGTGTTAAAGGGCACTGCCTTTTAGAAAGAACAACTCCATGATGGGAAGGTAAATTACCTTTCTTGGAGTTTTGCATTGAATATCTAATAAGAATCTTGTCAATATAAAATGCTTGAGACAGAGCTAGTAACCTTTTCTTGTTATCTCTAATAAGACGAATCCCAAGAATTTAACTTACTTCTCCCAAATCTTTCATTTGGAATTGTTCAGCCAGCCAAGCCTTTACGTCTGATAATAGTTCTACATTATTCCCAATAAGTAGAATATCATCAACATAAAGTATTAGAAAGGCCATACGCTTGTCCTTGATGAATTTATAAATACAAGATTCATCAGGATTTTGGATAAAGCCATAAGATTTGATCATCTCATCAAATCTCATGTTCCAAGATCTGGAAGCTTGCTTAAGTCCATAGATAGACCTTTGCAATTTGCAAACCTTTTGCTTTTCGTCCTTGCTTATAAAACCTTCTGGTTGCTCCATGTAGATGGTCTCTTTAAGATAGCCATTCAAAAAGGCTGTCTTGACATCCATCTGCCAAATTTCATAATCATAATGACCAGCAATGGAAAGTAAGATTCGAATGGAATTCAGCATGGCTACTGGTAAAAAAAATTTCCTAATAGTCAACTTCTTCTTTTTGGCTATAACCATTTGCCACTAGTCTTGCTTTAAATATCTCTACATTACAGTCCACTTCTCTCTTTCTCTATAAGATTTACTCCTTCAGGTAGATCTACAAGCTCCCAGACTGAGTTAGAATACATGGATTCTATCTCAAGTTTCATAGCCTCAAGCCATTTCTCTTTGTCATAATCTTTCATTGCACATCTATATGATAATGGGTCATCTCTTCCATCATTAGTGATAGCAACTTGTACTTCACCATCTTGTCTATATCGAGAAGGTAGTCGTACTATCCTCCCACTACGACGAGGTGGTAAGATATTCTGACTTGAAGATGTGGTCTCATCGCTTTGTGGAACAACAATCCTAGCAGGTTGTTGACTGATCTCATCAGATTTTAATTCCTCCAAGACTATCTTGCTTTGAGGTTTGAAGTCTGTCATATAATTATTCTCAAGAAACGTGGCATTTGTCGACACAAATACTTTATTATCTCGAGGATTATAAAACACACTTCCCCTTGTGCCTTTTGCATATCCTACAAAGAAACAAACTTCAGAACGCATTTCCAATTTTCTTGTCTTACCCATTAGCACTTATGCTGGGCACCCCCATATACAAAAGTGACTCAAGCTGGATTTGTGGCCACTCCATAACTCTAAGGGTGTTCTAGGTACTGACTTAGATGAAACCACATTCAAAATTTAGGTTGATATTTGTATTGTTGGAGTTCTATGGTCCCAAGGATCGAATAATAAAGCATAAAAACACATGTGAATACAATCAACGAAGTTGCGGAATACTTACATCGAGCGGTTAAGCGATGCGGTGGACAACAAAAATCAATTTTCTGCCTCCTCCAAGTCATGACAGTCCACTATTTTGGGCTCTCCATTTTCGGCTTTGGTCCAAGCTCCAAGCTCCAAGCTTTGTCATGGTGATTCCATGCTCATGAAGTGAGTTCCCTATCACATTCGCATAACCCATATGGTGTGCTAGCACTTAGGATTTTTGCCACAAAAATCCATAGCTTCTTATTAGCTCTCGGCAAACCAGAAAACAGAAGGAATAAGATGGTCCAAGACCGTGAATAAAATAAGGGAAGAGAGAGATGATTTTGGTTTGTTGATTTTGTGTATCTAATACAAATAATTCATTTTTCAAAAAATCCATAAATGATTTTCCAAAAATTTGGCTTTCAAAAGTCAAACAATAAAAGCCATACCAACTTCCATCAAGTCACATCATTCCATCAAGTTGTCAAGTCACATCACTCAAAGTGATAAGTGATTTGACGCTTGAAGTGACTAGCGATTTGACGCTTGATGTGAGTGATGATTTGACGCTTGATTTGACTTGCATGCCGCACTCGAATTCGAAATGTGAATGCGCTCGCAAACAATCCCGGGCTCGGGTTTGTTAATTCCGAATTAACGAATTTTCTGTTGCGACGTAATTAAATCTAATTTAATTAAATAATCATGCCAAGCATAATTACTATTCACATCGCTAACGAATTAATTCTAAATTAACTCGTTCACCCGAATTAAAATTCGATTTTAATTCCGCGTCGAAATCTAATTTCGTATAATATATCGAATATATTAATTTATCGATTAATTCTAAATTAATCGTTCTCTCTCTTTAAATATTATTTTATCCTAAATAAAATATCTCCGTAATTAATCCCAGATTAATTTTCTCTCTCTCATCTAGTTAATCCCAGATTAATTAAAGTGCGAGTCATACGTCATCGGTGAATCTTCGGGAAGCGACCTATGAGATCCCCGGATATGTTTGCAGTAAATTCGGTCTTTGGACTATCCGAACACGTAAGTACCTCATACTACGTTTGTACCGATTTACAAGACAATGTTGGCTTCTAGCAAAGCGCCATGCCTACCCAATTCTCCAGAAACATGCTTACAGGAATAAGCAATCTATATCAGGCGTAGCATACGTAGTATTGCGTATTTCGATCCAGTATCGGATGATCACATGCAAGGCCTGAGGCTGGTATAGTGTCTGCCCCGTACGAAGTATATATCGGATTACTAGCAACTAGTCTCTTTATAATCGGATAATTATGACCAAGTCATACTATCCCGATGGTTGTAACCCTTTAGAGAACCAGTTCTGTATCCCTGGCGATCATCATCTCCATATGACTGGAGTGACACTTTCGTCTTGACATCACACCCAATACACTACGATTCTCAATATACCCAGCAGAGGCGTACATAGAACTTGTTAAAGCCCTGTACGACCAAAACCAAAGTATAGTGATTGTCGCAAGTATTAGCGGTGCAAGTCTCAAGTTAAGACCAAATACACCTACCCTGATTTCGGACTTCCATAGACACATAGTCATACTACCAATGGAATTCCGAGGGGGTCTATCCAGAGCGAAGCTGTTTCCCATACCATCGGTAAAACACAACCTCCTATTACACTTACATGGGTATCCTATACCCAAATATATGAGAACTATGCCGTTGTGCTCTCACAAACGTGCACAAGTGTAATACTAGTCTTTTACGCATTTATCGATGTCCAATCTCGATAATACTCTTACTAGGGATATTTAATTATTTATCCTTCGCGGATTGATACTGTCTCATATCATCTCAATCCAGGAACAAATCATAAGGACCTCCTATCATTTATACATCTGGGTGATCTAATCACATATGATAAGAGATCAATCTCCTTTGTCACATAGTTAATTTGTACAACAACACCATGATCTGTACAAATAGTGACGCTATGGGTCATAACTGTCCAATAATTTCCCACTTGGCTTATAGCAAGTCATTCGAGTGTCTTACATCCGAACTATGTACGGTTGGCTCAAACTACTGAGGAAAGGCTTTCGTCAGCGGATTTGCATGATTATCGTCTGATGTGATTTATACGATCATCACATCGCCACGATGTATGATCCGAATGAATCAGATGAATAGTCAAAGTATGTATCTGGATCGTTGATGAGACCATTAATTCTTTAACCTGTGCTGAAGCCTAGCTCAGCTGTTAACAGAACTATATCTAATCTAATTAGATTTGTTATTGACCCATATGGCTTCACTTGCTACCTCAGCTGCAGCAATTACCCACATTTTTTGTTCATTCTGTAACAGTATCTTGCTTGGAAGATTTCCAGCTCACTGTACCGTTATTCAAACTGTATAGTACCGTTTAGTGACTTAAAGTCGTTTTATCGGTTAGGAAATTTGCAGCAGTGATCCCAGTCACTTCAAGGTCTCATTCTCCATAGTTTAAGACATCATCCTTAGTTCTCTAAGATACTAACGGATGTTCTTAACATCAATCCAGTGACTATCACTTGGATTGGTCTGATTGTGAATTCATATGCTCAAAGCGTATGAGACACCAGGTCATGTACATTTTTCAATGTACGAGTTCTCGGAGAGTCTTAACAACTTTAAATCTATCCCAATAGATCTTTATTCCTAGAATAAAGGTTATTTTTCCCAAGAATTCTACGGAGAATTTTCTCGAAAGCCAAGCTTTCGCTGATTATTTTATGGGAATATCATTTCCAAGAAATGACATATTATCATTATTTATAGGACAATATTGTCAGTGCACTCCCACTAACCTCCTTATATACACAAGAATCATTTTGTTTTGAATTAAATCATAAACCATTATGATTACATCAAAACGATAATTCTAAGAACTTAATGCTTACTTCAATCCAAACATGGATCGAATGACCTGCAAACCTTGTTTGCTAGTTTTGGTACGATAAAACCGTCAGGATGTTGTAAACATCCTCCAAGAGGTTTCCTTTTCAAGAAAGCGATTTTCCCGTTCAGCTACTATATTTCATAAATGAAACATGCAGCATCAGCAAGCATTATCCAAATGGATTTACCATGGCAACAGGTAAAAGGTTTCATTGTAATCAACACAATGTTGATAACGATACCTTTCAGCTACAAGCCTAGCTTAGTACGTTGGTATGTTGCCATCCATGTATGTCTTTCTAGAAGATCGATATAGTACCAATAGACACAATGCCTTGCAGTACATCAACTAATGTCCAAGCGTAGTTGATATATATGGAATCTATTTCGGATTCTATAGCACTTTACTATAATTTGGAGTCGATACCTTATATCACTTCCTCATACGTAGTCAGTTGGTATTCCTCAAAAGATTAACATCTTTACGAGGTGAGATCAGAAACCCATACCCTAGGTTGTTTTCTGACTCTCTCCAATCTACGCGGTTCTTGTGTATTCGAAGATTACTGGAACAGTTTCATCCATGATGAACTGTTTGTGTTCCATCAAGATTCGGTGCCTGGAATAGTATTACTCTGATTTTCATCGAGTTTTACTATCCTCCCACTTACCACTGCATATAGGTATTCCTCTTAGGAAAACAGCATGGTGAGCAACAATTAAATTGTTCTCTTGTGAGTTGTGTAAGTACTATACTTTGGTATCCCTAGGATAACCTACAATTAGACACTTATCCAATTTGGGTTTTAGTTTGGTATTATCCAAACATATGCCTAGCATTCCCAAATCTGCATGAGTGAGAAAACCCAGTTTCTTTCCTGTTCATATCTAATATGAATTATGTCTAACATATTTTTATAGAACCTTATTCTAAATAAGTTCGGCACTGTTAAATGCGTATCCGTTGAAGGAAATGGTAGCTCAGAGCAACTCATGATTAACCTTATTATGTCAAACAAAATTTGGTTTATCCTGTTCGGACACACCGCCAAATTGATGTGTTCCGGGAGGAGTCCTCATTGAAAGAATACTATACTCTTTCAAGTATACAAGAAACTTATTGCTTAAGTATTTTCCATCTCGGTCTTACCATGACGGTATAATACTATAGCCGATCTGTTTGTCTATTTCGTGTCGAAACTCTAAAAGTTTCAGATTCGTGTTTATAAGAACATATAACCATAACGCGATGCAACATCCGTAAAGGTCACGAAATATTCATATCCACCTCTAGCCTAGCTGGATATGGGCCCTACTTGCTCACTATGAACTAGGGCTTACAGATCGGTGGCATTTACACTTTTACCAAGTAAATAGTATTTTAGGCACTTTGCCCAATAAACTAGATTCGTAGATTTTATTTGATTGGAATCAAAACAGTCCTAGTACCCACTCTTCGAAAGTGTGGATATACGAATCTTGTTTAATTGTGTCCCAGACAACACTGCCACATATAAGTCTTATCTGATCAAATCAGTATGAGTTACATGTTTGTCATGTTCTGTGTTTGAGATTTATTTATATTCAAAATATAAATTCTGTTATTCACATATAATGTGTTTATCTCAATATCATCTTTATAAGATAAAACACTTTAGTGTTCTAGAATATAAATGTACATCCGCAACAGATTGAACACTGATATAGAGATAATGTTTCTAGTCAAATTAGTTACATAATAACAGTTTCCTAATTTAAGTACACACCCGAATGGTAGTTCCTAAACTTAGGTCTTTACGGTTAAAACAACGACTTTCGTCCCGTTTTCAATTCGCAGATTAATCTCAATTGATGTCAGTGTCCTGCTCATAGCAGATTCTGAACATCAGTACATATTTATGTACCACACTAAGTATTTAAAATCTAATTTTAATGCTAGTAGTGAACATATTTATGACAATCATATTTGAAGTCAGAGTCTTGCTCCTCTTCAATTCCTTCATGTCTGTTTTGTTCAAACGGTAGTCACGCTTCCGCGATCCCGTTTGCCACAATTAAGCAGATATTTTGGGATATGTCCTATATCTTCCCAGAAGATTATAATGATTTTGCCTTTGCCATTTTCAACATTCCAGAAGCATTTGGCCAAGCCTTGGGTTTCTAAAATATCGAAGTAAGGTGCGCCTTGCGCTACTTGCCTTATTGCGAAGTTTGGCTTTGTCTCCTTGAGAATAGCCATTAACTCTCCAAGAGTTTACTATTGCAATTAGTACTTCTAAGATCTAATTATAGATATACAAAGATCCTTAAATTTCAATATCATACTTTAAAGATCTAATCCTTAGTTCTGAATAAGAAATTAAGGAGTCTACTGCGACAAGCTTAATGGATTAAGCACTTAAGTTATCATCACATGAATTTTCCAAAGATCATGCTCTACTATTTGCTCAACTCCTAGGCCTAATATGTTATTTTATCAAATAAAGTAGCTTATTAGTTTCCAGGACCATCCTGAAATTTTATTCCCAATTTGAAAATTAAACCATTTAAATACATTTTCCCTAGGATTATATTTTAAATGTCAATCTTTCAAATTTTATCTTGATTCTAATAGTCCAACTATTTAATCAACGATTTCAGGTATTATTTAATATAATGATTATTATAGTCCAACTATATAATCAAATATACTTTTAATTTGTTAAATTCAATTATATTGATTACTATAATCCAATTATAAAATCAACTATAAATTGAAAGAGTTTGAATACAGTCCAACTGTTAAATTAAAACAACATTAAATATTAGTCCAACTAACATTTAATTTAATTGAAGAATGATATTTGATTTGAGCGCGTATGGCAAGTAATTAAACGAATATTGCAAATTTAATTCTTGCCTCCCACTATTTTTCGGCGAGCCTCTAACCCTCTGTCGAGTACTCGGGAAGCCGTGTTTCCTAGTGGGCTAGGATCCCGTTAAATATCACACAATCTTGACTTTGGCCAACAAATTGTATGATAATTAACTAGGTAGATCTCTAAGATCGATTGGATCCCATCCAATTCCTAGATCAGGTAGGGGGACATCCAAGTCCGAAACATATATCTTATATATGCCAATATATCCAATATATTACCTAAATTTTTTTCCTCTGAATCAACTAAGCCTTGGCTTTGGCACAACAAACTCAGTGATCCTAGTTAAGCGTGACCCATTGACCATGGAAAGCTTCGTAATCAATGTCGATGGACAAGAAGTGATCTTGACTTTGGCCAACAAATCACAACTTGGACAAGACACCGATATGGAACAAAGCTCTCGTGATTCAAATACATTCTCGACGGACAAAGGCCTTGACTTTGGCCAACAAGCCAATGCCAGTCTTGGATCTTGAGTAAGAATCACTCAATGGAAAGAAAAACGCTTAATATTTTGTGAGGGTTTTTCGTGTGCAAATTGGCAACCAATTTATTATCTTTGTTAAGGTCTCATCATCATACACCCTTAAACATGCATTTTAAATACATAATAAAGAGCGTATATAAAAAAATAATAATGATATGCGGATGGATACTTTACACATTGATCCTAGATCAAATCTCTCTCGTTCTCTCTCCCGCTAGCATAAGTATTACTTCTACCCGTTACACTACACTTCTAAAGAAACCTCATTTACATTGAGGGGAATAGGTGAGAATAGAATACAAAGAGTAAGGAGGTAATAAGGTTGGACACGCAGGTCCAATTAATAAATTCCAAATTTATTACAACAATTTCTAAAATTGCCCAACCCATCTAATATCCATCCGATATACATTATTCATGCATCGCAACCATGTATTCACACAAGCATGTTATCAATCAATCTAATCAAATTAATTAATCTGATAATTAATGACCATCCAATGTTCAAACAGAGATTTGATTTTGCGCAAGTCAAACTCATTTTGCGAATAAGTACTCAAAGTACGAATTCTCGAATTAAATTAAACTACAACATTAAATCCAATTTAACTTGTATTTAATACTAATCCACTATTTAATTCCAAATTAAATATTACATTTTATTAAGAACCTTTACGACTTAAATTCCAAATTTAATCCGGGTCTCAAAGCCCGATTAACATCCAATGTTAATTCAATTAAAGTCCAATGGGCTTTCAATTAATTTCTTAAGGCATGGGCTTTTGGTCAACATAGGTCAAACTCAAAGACTAAAGCCCACTTAAAGGAATCACCCTTATATGTCTTTGAAACCAATTTGGGCCCATTAAGCCCAATTAAACAATTAAGGTCCATTAGTCGCATTTGGGCTTTATGGAAGCGGTTTTGGGCCCAATTAGATCCAACCAATTTAGCCTAAACCTAACTTAGTACAACCAAGCCCAATAAGCCCATTTACAACATTACAAGCCCAAATCCAATTTAAGCCTAATAATTAAATTACAAAAGTCCAATTTCACAATTTAATTACATAAATGTATAACATAATTAATTACCCAAATCAATATTTCCAAAACACCAAATTAGCCTAATTAATCATGCTTATCAATATTAAATCATGTCCAATACAATTTAATAAAAATCAAACCCAATTACATGCTATAAGCTCTCGGCATTTTGGGTAATTTGTGTCCGATTCGGTTTCAATCCAATTAATCCACAATCGACATTAAATCAACATTTCCCAATCATTTCAAGTCATCCAATGAACAACGAAACAAAAAATACCAAGAATTAGGGCACATTTGAATTCGGCCAAGCCTAAAAAAATTGGGGAAAATTGTTCCAAACCATTTTCTTGAAATTGATCCAATCAATCTTCAATTAAAATTCATTTAAGCATACTCAATCATCCAATTTCATTAAATCATGCTCTAAATCATTTTACCCAATTTTAAGCCCTAAATCAAATTTCATGCTTTTACTCCGCTCTGATACCATTGTTGGAGTTCTACGGTCCCAAGGATCGAATAATAAAGCATAAAAACACATGTGAATACAATCAACGAAGTTGCGGAATACTTACATCGAGCGGTTAAGCGATGCGGTGAACAACAAAAATCAATTTTCTGCCTCCTCTAAGTCACGGCAATCCACTGTTTTGGCTCTCCATTTTCGATTTTGTTCCAAGCTCCAAGTTTTGTCATGGTGATTCCATGCTCATGAAGTGAGTTCCCTATCACCTTCACATAACCCATATGGTGTGCTAGCACTTAGGATTTTTGCCACAAAAATCCATAACTTCTCCTTAGCTCCCGGCAAACCAGAAAACAGAAGGAAGAAGATGGTCCAAGACCGTGAATAAAAGGAGGGAAGAGAGAGATGATTTTGGTTTGTTTGATTTTAGTATCTAATAGACATAATTCATTTTTCAAAAAATCAATAAATGATTTTCCAAAAATTTGGCTTTCAAAAGTCAAACAATAAAAACCATACCAACTTCCATCAAGTCACATCATTCAATCAAGTTGTCAAGTCATATCACTCAAAGTGACAAGTGATTTGACACTTGAAGTGACTAGCAATTTGATGCTTGATGTGAGTGATGATTTGACGCTTGATTTGACTTGCGTGCCGCACTCGATCTCGAAATGCGAATGCGCTCGCAAACAATCCCGGGCTCGGGTTCGTTAATTCCGAATTAACGAATTTTCCGTTGCGACGTAATTAAATCTAATTTAATTAAATAATCATGCCAAGCATAATTACTATTCACGTTGCTAACGAATTAATTCTAAATTAACTCGTTCGTCCGAATTAAAATTCGACTTTAATTCCGCATCGAAATCTAATTTCGTATAATATATCGAATATATTAATTAACCGATTTATTCCAAATTAATCGTTCTCTATCTTTAAATGATATTTTTATCCTAGATAAAATATCTCCGTAATTAATCCTAGATTAATTTTCTCTCTCTCATCTAATTAATCCCAGATTAATTAAAGTGCGAGTCATACGTCATCGGTGAATCTTTGGGAAGCGACCCATGAAATCCACAGATATGTTGGCAGTAAATTCGGTCGTCGGACTATCCGAACACGTAAGTACCTCGTACTACGTTTGTACCGATTTACAAGACAAGGTTGGCTTCTAGTAAAGCGTCATGCCTACCCAATTCTCCAGAAACATGCTTACAGGAATAAGCAATCTATATCAGACGTAGCATACGTAGTATTGCGTATTTCGATCCAGTATCGGATGATCACATGCAAGGCCTGGGGCTGGTACAGTGTCTTCCCCATACGAAGCATATATCGGATTACTAGCAACTAGTCTCTTTATAATCGGATAATCATGACCAAGTCATACTCTCCCGATGGTTGCAACCCTTTAGAGAACCAGTTCTGTATCTCTGCGCGATCATCATCTCCATATGATTGGAGTGACACTTCCGTCTTGACATCACACCCAATACACTACGATTCTCAATATACCCAGCAGAGGCGTACACAGAACCTGTTAAAGCCCTGGACGATCAAAACCAATGTATATTGATTGTCGCAAGTATTAGCGGTGCAAGTCTCAGCGGTGCAAGTCTCAGGTTAAGACCAAATACACCTACCCTGATTTCGGACTTCCATATACACATAGTCATACTACCAATGGAATTCTGAGGGGGTCTATCCAGAGCGAAGCTGTTTCCTGTACCATCGGTAAAACACAACCTCCTATTACACTTGCATGAGTATCCTATACTCAAATATATGATAACTATATCGTTGTGCCCTCACAAACGTGCACAAGTGTAATACTAGTCTTTTACGTATTTATCGATGTCCAATCTTGATAATACTCTTACTAGGGATATTTAATGATTTATCCTTCGCGGATTGATACTGTCTCATATCATCTCAATCCAGGAACAAATCATAAGGACCTCCTATCATTTATACATCTGGGTGATCTAATCACAAATGATAAGAGAGCAATCTCCTTTGTCACATAGTTAATTTGTACAACAACATCATGATCTGTACAAATAGTGACGTTACGAGTCATAACTGTCCAACATGTATAGCATACCCCCAAAATGATTTTGGAAGTGAATAATAACTCAACATGGAACAAATCATGTCGAGTAAAGTTCGATTCCTTCTCTCAGCTACACCATTTTACTGAGGTGTACCAAGTGTAGTTAGTTGGGATAAAATCCCATACTCTAATATGTGATCTTTGAATTCATTTTCAAGGTATTCACCTCCTCGATCTGATCAAAGGCACTTGATTGATTTACCTAATTATTTTTCCGTTTCGATTTGGAATTCTTTAAACTTTTCAAAAGTTTCAGACTTATGTCTCAGTAGGTAAACATAATCATATCTTGAAAATATCTGAATGTATGAGCTTCAGTAGTGCTTAGGCCCTATTGCCTTTTACAGAGAAAGACCTATTTGTCATCTTACCTTCAAGACATGATTCACAGACTGGTAGAGTACCAATTTTTAGTTCTCTTAAAGGACCGTCCTTTACAAGCCTATTTATCCTATCAAGATTTATATGACCAAGTCTTAGGTTCCATAGATATGTGTTATCAGTGTGAGAAATCTTTTGTTTCTTTATTTTGGGCAATGCAGTTTTGAACATTTCAGCATTCAATAGTGAATTAAAATTGGGCCTTATTACATAGAGCCCATTTTCAATAAAACCAGAATAAATATTCAAACTATTTCTTGAAATAACAACTGATTTATTATAAAAAGAAACTGAATAAGATTGTTCATAAAGTCGAGAAACTGAAATGAGGTTTCTAGTAAACCCCGGTACGAAATAAATATTATTCAAAAATAAATATTTGTTGTTCTCAACATAAAATTTTATTTGTCCAACTACTGATGCTGAAACTAAAGCGCTATTCCTAACTCTCAAAGTAAAGTCCCCATCAGCAAGTTTTGTGTAAGAATCAAGCTTCTGTAAGAAACAACAAATATAATTAGTTGCTCCTGAATCAATTATCCAGGGTGATAAATCATTTTCAACTAAACAAGATTCAGTAACAAGTAAATCTAATTTACCTTTCTTCTTCTGTTTCAGCTCTTCAAGATACTTCTTGCAGTTTCTCTTCCAATCCCATCAATTCCACAATAGAAACATTTTCCTTTTGGTTTTTTCTGGGTAGAGCCCTTCTTATTTCCTTGACTATTGTTTGGCTTGTTCTTTTTGCTGTTGTTCCCCGCTGTTTTCTCAGTCCCTGAACTCTTGCCTTTATTTTTATTTCTCTTCTGTAGAGAAGAGTTAGAGTTAGAAGGTACATCAACATTTGCTTCTCCTTTCTTCTCTATAGAAATAGACTCAAAAGTTGTGAGTTCGTTAAGTAATTCAGTCAAATTATAACTCATCTTATTCATGAAGTAATTGCTTTTGAACTGAAGAAATTGTGGGCTAAGGCTTTCCAAAATCATGCCCACTTGTATGTCTTCATCTATGGTAGCCCCATTGATTTCTGCCTCATGAATTGTACTAATCATCATTAGCACATGTTCACGAACAAGAGTTTCAGCTTTCATTTTGCAGTTCTGCTTCAAGTTTAGCTTGATCAGAGGGTTTGCCAAACATGCCTTGTAGAGAATCCATTATCTCATAAGTAGTCTCTGTCTTTTCGTGTTTTATGTTAAGCACGTCAGACATGGCAGCAAGCAAATAACAACGAGCTTTGTCATTTGCTCGAATCCAATTTTCATAGGCATATTTGATGGTTTTGTTGGCATTCATAGCTGGTTCTGGAGGACATTCCTCAATCAGGACAAACTTCAGGTTATCCAGCACAAGAATCATATACTTATTTTTCTTCCACTTAGCAAAGTTATCTCTAGTTAATTTTTTAGTAGCAAACAGTGATAGGATTGGATTTGACATATTTCTGAAATAATTAAAAAAATATATATTCTAAATTATTCCATGCATAAAATTCAAAATAAATTTGGCATAGTAATAATGATGCATGATGCATATGCAAAATGCTAAAATATATATGCACTATTATAGCCTTGGAAAATTTAATAAGCATATTGTGCTGCCGTAGGGTCGATCACAACACCTTATTAAAATAGAGACAATCTCAATTAATAAATTTTTTCAAAATATCTCATATTTTCAAAATTTATTATAATCGATTTTTGGTCTAAATATAATTAACACTTTTAACTATATTTATATAAGTGTAACCCACCGTTTTGGATCCTTAAAATTTAACTCATAACAACCATCTTAGGGTAAGTTAATTATGAAATACATTTTATAAATCCTATCATAAGAAGTACAACCTTGATATTAACTTAAGCAAACACTCTCCTTGGGGAGGATGAAACCATCACGTAGCCCCACTTAGATTTCACGATGTTTCACTAACGGTGGAGACCAAATGACGTTTTGACAAACTACCCGCTCCCACTCATTATTTTAAGTTTAGTGATTTTATATGTAAAACATCTAATATTTTATAAAACTTAGCGATAAGACCAAGAAATCAATATTAAAGGTCTTCAATTACTAAGTTAGTTGTTTCATAATAAAATTATCCGTTTTACCAATAAAACGTATTTCATTATGAAACATCTAAGCTATTCATGATAAACAATTTTATTAGAAATGCTTACAACTAAATTTGTGACTTTGTAAATTTTAACGATTTAAAATTAATTCACAAATTTTGATTAATCGACTAATCGATAAAATTCTAAAATAGTTTTTAATCAAATAATAAACTATTTACTCTCATAAATAAATTTATGAAAATACACATGTATGTATGGCATGTTATAATGCAAGAGTAGACATTGTGCTAATTCTATATGTCATTTAAAATATGCATGAGAATAAACATTTTATAATTCACACAAAATAAATAAATTGGCTATTAACTGGATTGACAATTTGGGTATTTCTAAAATTACAACCAAAAGAAATAAAATTACATTAATCTCAAATATGGAAAAAAAAATAAAATTAAATTTCCAAGTGACTATCACCAAAAAAAAAAAAAATAAAAATTTTAATTCACAGCAGCAGCCCCTTTGCTGCACATATGTGCAGCAGCGAGGTTTCTACTCGTGCAGCAGTCTGCACTGTGCAGCAGTCTCATTACTACACAGTGCAGAAAAATAAAAATTTTGGAAAAAATAATTATATTTTATAAAAAAAATGACTTCGTCCATCCTACGTGTCTTTGGCTTGATCTTGATCTCGAAAATTTACGAAAATTACAATTACAGGAAAAAATACCCATTTAATTTTGGGTTTACATATCCAATATAAAAAAAATACCGTAACCCAAGGTCAACCATACAATTAACTATTAATATCCATACATTCACCATCACGTGATAATTCATTAAAAAATACATAGTCTACTCTTTTACATACATATTAAAATGATTTACAATAAATCATTCTTATTAATATACTAGAATAAATACGACCGCTCATGATGTCATTTGTTGGTTTTCAGAGTTCATGCGCAGCGGAAATCGTGTTCAGTAACAAAAAAATATGTTTCATGAACAATCAAAACCGGATCCGTATTTTCTAGTACACTAATAATATAAATATTTAGAACTCAAGTAAGAACATACCTGCAGATCTGGATATCTTTGTTTCACGATTTTTGAACCACGATCTTCCTCGTCTTATCCCCTCACCTCAAACGGCACGTGTGGGCGTGAAAATATTACGAAGAACACTCTAATTTTTGTGAAGGATTCGTGTACTCAATACATGAGACGAATCCTTGGTGCTATTTTATTTTTGGTTTTCTCAAAACCAAAAAAATAAAACTCTTTTTTTTTTCTTCACAGCATCTACGGTTGCTATTGTTTTTCCTTTTGATTTTTGAATGATCAAAAAATAATTGGATTTTTTTTTTGACAAATGCTAGAGCACGTCTGTTTTAAAAATTTATTTTCTATTATATCAACTTTTGATCAAATCTAATTCTTATCCCTCATAATCAGGATAAAATTTTGGATGAAAACAAATACTTCTACTATGCCCACGTTTTTTTTTTATTTCTTTTGATTTATCAAAAAAAATTGTTAAGCAAATCCATTAAGGAATTTATTAATTTTGATTTTCAAAAAATCAAATAAAATCCTTTATATTTATCTCATAATTTATGAAAGATATTTCATTAAGAAAAAATAATTTTTCAATATTTCAACTTTTGAAAATATTATCTCTTTGAATTAAAATTTAATCAATCAAATTAATTAAATATTAATTTCATAAATTAATAAATAGATACATTATCTATTAATAAATGTATTAGGACAATATTTGTCATAATTTCCAAACAACAGCTATATGGAATAATTAGAATGTAAAATAATTCATAATTATTTTAAATAATTCCCAACTATTTTTCTTCGCAATTATAATCGTTCGAACAGTGATATAAGACGTCGAGGGGACCGATAGACTGATAATTCGAAGCTCCAATAATTTCGTCGATTAATTATAAACTCTTTTATTAATCAAGCGAAATTATTAATTCTGGAGTAACTCCACTAAATACCCAGAATTGCACTCTCAGAATTATAGAATTAATTACTCAAAGTATTCGTCCATAGATATAGTCACTACCTATGCAATGATCCTCCATAACAGATTTGGTATCAGCGCCAGAGCATTTACTGTTCCGAGAGGTGGTAAAATAGTGGATTGGTAGTAGTGGTTGTGGTGGAGTTCTCTTCTCCGTGTGAGTAGGAGGGAACCGTCTTCACAAATACTGTCTAGACACTTTTGAGAGTCGTTCAAACTTTATTACTGTAGTCATGTCTACTGTAGAGTCTTCTTCTTCGTCATCTACTTCTTCTAGTGAGTTAGTAAGGTTATCTTCTACTCTTTCCTTACCCCGTTCTTGTTCTAAAAGAATAGCTTCTAAAATTGAAAATCTTGTGGAATATTCACATGTTCCAGAAGGTGTTCAAGTATCTAAGACCCCTTCACTTCTGTTAAACCCCTATAACCTGTATAAAAGACCCAATACTGTTACTAGGAGTATTCGTACACTTATCTCTACTCATCGTCCTGCTGTTAAAGAATATGTCCAGTCCTCCAAGCTGGATCAGTGCGCTCTCCGAGCCACACAGGATGAACAATATGTAGATCTGGAGATTCCAAAAGAATTCATCTCCAGTTGGAAATCAGAAGGGTACACTCATTTCCATATGGGTGCTGTGAGGGTTATCTTAACTCTCCATGGAAGGAAAGGATTACCGGTGACTGCCAGAGTTGCCTTGTTGGATTCCAGTTCAAGGAGTACCACAACGCGGTGATTGGCACTGTTCTCACCACTCTCCATGCTGGGAGTGTGTTGCTAACCTTCTACCCAAACTTCAATCTGTCTTTGCAGGATCCTAATCTGCCGACTGCCTTTAAGATCCAAGTACAGATCCAAGGCGCAGCACAGATCGAGTCCTCGATGATGGCTACCTTACACCACCAGCTGGTGTACCGTTTGCAGGATCATTCTGTTGATCTTCCATCTGCCACAGCATCCAGTGATGCTCTCATGATTTTGGCAGATCAGACCTCTGCTGACAAGGTGCCAACTATTGTGCAGATCCCACGACAGATCGAGAAGGAAGAGCTGTTAAAGCTTATGCCTTTGGAATGGCTGACCAACTATGAAAAGTTCCTACGGAGCACTCAGCCTGTCCAAAGCACACAAGCTGTCTTCTCTAGACAGATCGATGGTACTGTTCGCACATCCTTTGCTCAGCCAGAGCCTGTAGAAGTGCGATACCATTCTCCTGTATGATCTCTCCAGATCCGACCAATGGTCTGAGAGAAAAAGACATCCCCATCGAAGCTTTCAACCCAGATGGCTTTCCGGTCTACACTTCAAAGATCGATGGTCATTTCATATGGGATGCTCCAGGGTCAGGCATGTGCGACCCAGATTGTGACTGTCATCTCTTTGATGATAGTGACAACGATGATGAACATCTCCTCAGGAGGAGGAGAAGAAGGAAATTAAAGAAGCCAAAGTCTCCGTGCAAATCAGAGAAACCATGGCGTGACGATACAGACAATAGTCCTTCAGTTGGCAAAGAGCCTCAACCTAAGAGGTTCACAGAAGAAAGGAAGGAGGATGAGATACTGCTTAAAGACGCAACTGGCCAGATCATAAAGCGTATCCCAATCATCAACTGTAGTCCAAAGAAAAGATGGACTCCTAAGCCTCTTCCACAGATGCAACCTTGCATGATGTATCAGCCCTCAACATCTTCTTATCAAGAGCAGTTCCCACCGCTCGAGAAGATCGTTGACCCTCAGACTAAGGTTGTTGCTAAGCCTTATGTCCAGCCAACTACTGTCACACCTACTGGTCAATTGGAAGAACCAAAACAACATGAAGCTGTGCTCAACTGGCACACTCAGAACGCTAGAGTTTAAAATACTGTACTTCGCAGTATTGAGACAAAGGTGGATCATGTTGTTCAACATGTTCAGAGGACAGAGACAAAGGTGGATTCGTTAGCCAATACGCTACAACGCATGTATGAAGATACGGTGGCTCAGATAGCTCAGCTAGATAGAGACATGAGAACCATGGTCTCTCACAACTATTTTGGTCCAGAGTTTGACCATAAAGAAGCTGAGATGAAAAGACTGAAAGCAGAACTTGCAAAAATGGAAGCCGACAGGCGTACACCATTTGTTCCACAGGCTTTCACACCTTGCCCATTTTCACCAACCTTTTCATACCCAGCATATCAACCTTACCCACCTTCATTATTTACCTCGTCCCAAACAGACTGGTCAAAAATTTATGGTAGTGTCCATGGTACTTGGAAACCAGCACCACCAAAACGTCAGTATCGAGAAAACCCAGTTCCACACATACATACACAACCTTTACCCCATCCGATATCTCAACCAGGTCCTTCACAACCTTATACACGACCTTCCTAAACACAAACCCATGTTCCAGAAACACAATTCCCTACCGTACCATTACAAACGCCCCAATCTCAACTGACTGTTACAACCCATCAACTTTACACTCAACAGCTCACAACCCATGAGCCTGAACCAGAAAGTTCTGAACAGTCTCGGGAATCCTCAGACCCTGAGAGTGATTCCATCCAGATCGTTTCCAGTGATTCAGATGATATGGCAGACATCACAAAGATGTTGATGGCCACATCTACTGGATCAAATGAGCCAATGACTGAAGAACCTGATGAAACTGAGTATGTACCTACAGGTACAACTACCCAGTCCCAACCGGTAACTACAAAGCCAGTTACAGGTCCTTGGTTCACATTTGATGATATCCCACCGTCCAGATGGCCAGAAAGAATGCAAGAATTCGTTGCATGGACGGATCTGATGCTACTTAAGCCAGGCGTTACAGTGCACCATGTCCTTGTAGAATTTGTCTCTCGTACTTTAGGAGCCTTGAGGGAATGGTTCCTTAGTCTTTGAGGTTTCCGACAACAACAGTTCTACCAGGTCGAATCAACGGCTGTAGCTATGGGAATTATACACAAAGAATTCCTTGGAGAAGGAGCCCCGTTGCTAGAACAGGCTCGCAGGGAATACTTTCAAATGCGGTGTTGTTCGTTAAAGATTAAAGATCTTAACACCCATTTTCAAAGAATGTCAAAGCATTTCTACAAGCTCAATGGATATAATGATCCAAATCTGAAGCACACATATGCTGCTTCATTACCAGAGGAGCTTCATGACGAAATGCAGTGCTTGATACAGGCCATACAGCAGAAAGTTACAGACATATCCCTTGGAGAAATTCACCAGATCGCTCTCAAAGCTCTCAATAAGCTTTGTGATCAGCGTATACTTGTCAGGGAGATGCTCAAAGACAATCAGCCATTTAAAGCTGCGTGCAAAAAGCCCAATTTGCAAATCAAGTGCAAAGATAAGAAGCATTGCGCTTGTCCTTCAAAGAAGAAATCTCATCACAAGCTCTTTAAGAAAATGAAGAGCAAGAAAGAGAAACATCGCAAAGAATGGCGTCCAGTTCGGTTTTTCAAGCAGAAAGATCGACGTGGTAAGCCAAAAGATAGCAGATGCTTTATTTGCAAAAAGAAAGGGCATTTCTCAAAAGATTGTCCTAAGAATCCTAAGCAGGCTGCTAAGATGGTTCAACAGATCCATCAATCTTCCAGACTTGATCTTGATGATGCAGATGCAGAATCATGGTTTTTAGAACAAGATCAACTGGACAGTGAAACCGTGTTTGCACTCAACAATCCTGAACTTTCCAGTTCAGCTGAATCCAGTTCAGATGATAGCAGTAGCTCAGACTGCTATATCCCGGTGTTCACTATACTACCATGCCAGGCTCTTCAGCCTACTGTTCCTGTTCCTTTAGTCCATTTACAGATCCTTCCGTCAAAATATGACAAACCCATCAAAGTCATTGGGTTCATGGACACTGGAGCTCACAGGAGCATGATGAATCCAGCAGTTTTGCCACCAGAAGCATGGGTGAAGCATACAGAGTATTTCAAAGCTGCTGACGGTGAAGTGTTCCATACGGATCTCATCACCAAGAAACCTATCGGTATCCGGTTCTTTCATGACTGCATAATATGGACCAGAGTCATTGGTTCCAATTTACCGGATAAAGATATTCTGATTGGTTTTGATGTTTATCATCAAGCCAAGAAGCTTCAAATCCAACCAGATGGTATACGGTTTAAAAGATTCATTAAGCCCTATACTACTGTTCCAAAGCTGTTTCAATCCTCTGAAGTGAGGGTGAATATGATGGATTTTGAAGAATTGAAACAACAGTTCTCTCCGTTTTGGTCAGAGTCTCACAGTGACTTTAATCATCCAAATCCATTATGGAGAAATGAAGAGTTCTTTATTAAGCTACCTTTCAAGCTTAATGAGGACATCAATCCTACAAAGGCTACTCATCCGGGGATGACTCCTTCGGACCTTGCTTTGGCCCAAGATGAATGCAACCAGTTGCTACAGCAAGGATTAATCGAGCCCACAAATTCTGATTGGGCTTGCCAAGCCTTTTATGTGGAGAAGCGCTCAGAGAAGGCACGTGGAAAGAAACGTCTGGTGATAGACTACAAGCCTCTCAACGCTTTCTTAAAAGATGACAAGTTTCCTTTGCCAAAGATCAACTCACTGTTTGTCCATATTCGAGAAGCCCACATCTTCTCAAAGTTTGATCTCAAGGCAGGATTTTGGCAATTGGGTATAAGCCCAGATGAAAGGCCCAAGACAGCCTTTTGCATACCCAATGCTCACTACCAGTGGAAAGTATTACCTTTTGGCCTCAAGGTTGCGCCATCACTTTTTCAGAAGGCAATGATAAAGATCTTCCAGCCAATAATGCATCACACGTTGGTATACATTGATGACTTGCTTCTTTTCTCAAGAGATGCTGAGTCACACTATCAACTGTTATGTCAGTTCAGAGATCTTGTCCAAAGATATGGAATCATGCTTTCAGAAAGAAAAAGCCAGATTGGAAAAGATTCCAGAGACTTTTTGGGAATGGTGTTCAAGGATGGTCACTACTGTCCAGGAAAGCATATTGCACAAGAACTTCTACATTTTCCAGATGACAACCTCTCAAGAAAACAACTTCAACAGTTTCTTGGGATAGTTAATTCTCTTAAGGAGTTCTTGCCACATGTCACCATTCATACCAGCCAGTTTTCCAAAATGATAAGAAAGAATGCACCTGAGTGGGGACCGACACAGACTGAAGCTGTTCGTCAATTAAAGCAGGTATGTCAAGATCCTCCTGCTTTAAAGATACCCACAAGTGGACAACGCATTTTGCAGACAGATGCAAGTGATGAATACCGGGGAGCCATGCTTATTGAAAAGATTGATGGTAAGGAGTTCTACTGTGGACATGCTAGTGGACAATTCAAAGAAGCTGAAAAACATTATCACACAGTCTACAAGGAAGCTTTAGCCGTAAAATACGGGATAAAGCGTTTTGAATTTCATCTCATAGGTCACCATTTTCTTGTGAGATTAGACAACTCCTCTTTCCCCAAGATTCTTGACTTCAAAAATAAGATGTTGCCAGCTAAGCAATTGCTTCGCCTTAAGGAATGGTTCTCCAAGTATGAGTTTTCTGTGAAGCATATAAAAGGAGATCATAATGTGATTCCTGATATGTTATCCAGACCACAACAAGTTAAACTCATCTCATCGTTGGCAGCAATTCCTTTGATCTTCATGGCATCGACAACTCCAAAGGATTTTCTTTATCCTACAGCAGCTATAAAGAAATATTTTCCTCCAGGAGTTATCTTCCTCAATCCTCAGGAAATCCGGACATATGCTAAAAATCATATGTTCTATTATCTGTCACTACTTCAGAGGCGTAGAGGAGATCTTCACAGTCAGACCAAGTTCTTCCCGGACTACCCTTTCATCAACAGTTTCTTTGTTAACCCTAACAGGAGTCTTCTTGATGAAGAACTTTGGTATTTTTGGTGTATCACAGTCCTATACTCTTCATCTCTTGCTTTTCCCCTTGAAGCAATGAGATCCCATCTCTGTGATAATCTCAAACACCAGTCCTTGGTTTGGACACTTATGGAATGGTACAGTCCTCTCTCATGGTGGAGAGATCAACTTGTCACCACTTGCAGAAGGCTTAACTTATGGTATAAGCCTAAGGAAGAAATGGACAAATTCGGAATTATCTTCATCGTCCACAGGCCTTACTTCCAACATCCTGACACAAAACTATTTTGGGCTCAGGAGCAAGCTTTTGAATGGAAAGTTATACCAGATACTTCTGCCCTCCAAAATGATCTTGGCCTACTTAGAAATCTAAAAAACTTTCTTTTAGAAATCAATCATTTCCAGGTTAAAGATCATGATCCTTCACATACATCTTTAGGACCAAGACACGAACTTATCCTTTGTCCTAAAAGTTCTGATCCTAAAGAATTCAGTGGAATAATTATTAAACAGGAAACTCCAACTTCAACGGATATTTTCTTCCAGGATTCTCAAGATCCTTATGAAGATTTTAAACCTATGAAGGAAGAGTCAAGTGTCACAAAAACTGAAGAACCAGGTCCAAGCCATGTTAAAGACATGTATCCAATTGAGGATCCTTGGTGGTACAATGTCTATGGTGAGATTGATTCTGATGATTCCGATTACTACAATCTCAATCTCTCACCTTCGCAAAACTCGATGTAATATGTTTTGTCGTTTTGTTTCAATAATTCATGCTTTAGACAGCATGATTAGTCTGCTTTTACTTTATGTCATTGTCATGTCTTTGTCATGCTTTAGCATCTTTGCTTTAGCATCTTTTGACTTTTGTATTTACTTTTGAAAAAGTTGGCTCCTTTACTTTATTAAAGGAGTGGTCTAGTTTTTGATCTTATCCCTTTGGTGCGGGGTCCTATCCCACCAAAGATGCTTTGTGTTCCTCTCCTCCGTCTATATAAGGAGTGAGGTTTTTAGTTTGTAATCAAGTTGGGTTTTTCACAAAACCTTAAGTAAAATAAAATTTGAGTTTTCTCTCATGTTCAGTTAAATAGTTATAAGGTTCTCTCTCAAAGCACGAGGGAGTCTTCCCTCAGCTACTATTACTTATCCATGAGTTTTCAGTTCACCTCTATCTATCTCTATGAGTATGCTCTTCACTCGCCACAACAGTGGATCTTGTGAATCAGAAAATAGTTGGAAAACAACCCTCGATCCTTGTCTTAGGCGGTCTCCTCTGTGAGTCCTGTTCACCCGAAGTGTGGGCGCCGAGGCCATGAGTGCCGTTTATGCCCTTAGTGTGGTGGTAGGGACGTAGCAGAGAGCAACCCGAGGTTTTGGTATTAGTTAACCTCTCCAATTACATATTTATCCTTGACTTCTATTAGTTCTCAAGTGAACAATTAATTCATAACTTTTATGAATTTGTGCGCTAATCGTTTAGGTCCTGAACTAAAAAATAATGGAATCTTATGAACGAATTTCATTGTATCAGGTTAGCATTCCAACTATCCATTCAACTCATTCCCAAAATACAAAGTTTACTAAATGTAATAAATACAAAGTCATACCGAGTAAATTAAAGAATAAATTAATATGATATAAGAGTCACATATATGACCATCATTATGATAAAATTGACGTTATTTATTTAAAGGAAATTGTGAAAACTTTTCAATTTTATCTTGTCCTGTCCAATATAAACTTATTATATAAAACACATTTATTTCTATGTCTCTACATAATAGAGTCTGGATAGAACTATACCATTCATAATGGAATGAATTGTATTTATGACTTTGGATTTGAAGATTCCCAACTTCAAATCATAGTTATGGATAAATTTTGATTATTACTCTTTAAATTTTATCCATGCAAATATGTATGTAACATTTTACATACACATATATGTTTAATTTAAAGCTACATAAATAATCATGGAATTTTCATGAATTTTATAAAGCAAATCAAAATACATAAATGGAATAAAATAAAATCACAGATTTATTAATCAATTCATATTTTGAACACATTTGTTTGTCGGGCATACAAATCCCAACAATAATAACCTCCTAAGATCTGAAAAAATTGTGGACATAGTTCTGAATGTTAGACACATAATTCTACAGTAAGGTATGGGCTAGATATTGTTTAAACAAGTAATAAGAGAAGAAGAAAATCTATAAACTGCTCTGAATTTCACAAAACCACTAAGCATGTTGAATTTTTTCATATTACTTACGATTTTTCTCTTCTTTAAAACAGAAATCCATGTGTTTATATCAACACAAGCTTTAAAAAAGCATGTCTTGATTGGTAAGAAAAATCTTTTAAATGAAAAATTCGATTTCAAAATCGGGTCTGACTTCTCATTCCATGAGTAGGTTCCGATTCCACATTTTTAAAATCGGAATCTACCCTAAAATAATCAATTTCATATCCGAAACTTAATTTTCGGTTCGATTCTAAGGAACCGAGTCTACTTGAAACCGTTGCACACCTTTAATTATGGGTGGCTTGAATGTAGTGCATTTGGGTGGAGCAACCCATGGCCATGGTGTAAAGGATGCTCCATTCCATTAGCAACGTGGGTCAGATTAGCAATATACCAAGTTCAAGTAGTGCTGCAGTTTTAGCAAATCTGGGGCCAAAATAAAGGTTTGATGGGTGGATTTTTCAATGCAGACACCAAATATTCAAGACGTATCATATCGAACAATTTCATCAGTAAGAATTGGACTGGAGCAACAAACCATCTAACTATTCTCACGCAGTGTTCTTTCAGGCACATAAAAAAATCCATTTTGGCATAGACTTTTTTCATCCATTTTAAAATCAACCCATGACTAATGAGTGAATCTCAAGCCCAGTTCATATTTGTGTTGGAAAATTAGTGTCATTAAATAAAATTAACATGCATCAATCAATTAACATACTAAAAGTCAGAACTTAAATTATAAAATTTAGAAAAATCTGGAAAAAAATGAAGATGATAAAAATAGAATCCAAGCCGAGTTGCCTCTGACCTTAAAAATTTATTAGTCCCACCTCGGTGCTCAACTTATGGTTTTGTGGCTAACGTTCACCCAGGATTACTTGGATGCTTATTGTAGAAGGGGCACTCATTTCACAAGATCTTGAACAAGGACAAATGATGGAAACTCTTTTTTCCTTAAATGACTCTCTAAGATAATGGATTTTCTGGATGCAACAAATGATCTCAAAGCCTCTTAATTTATAGTCATGGAAGGGTGCATTTGAGGGAACCATTTGGTTTGGGGTATAACCCTTAGAGGGTTATAACCCTTCCCTTATGCCATTTGAAGCCTAGAGTCTCATCCTTTCAATTTAGATGACATGTCCCTACATGTTTGTGTCTTTTCCATAAGACACAACTTAAAAGCATGATCTTCCTACACTCATACTATATATTTAGAGAAATTACAACAATCCACAATAATTCTCTAAATATTAATGCAGACACTTAAGAGAGTTCCATAAAATAAAGTTACATCGAAATATGTAGCTTTCACTTTGAACCTTTCCTAGTGAATGACAATCAGATTTACATGGCAAACCAGTGACCCATAGTTTTGAATTGTTCTGCCGTTGGTGTAAACTAAGACAATTGCCAACACACAATTTTACTTCGACCATTTCTCGTTCTACGGTTATGTTCATTTCGGCCATAAATATTGGTCTTGGATTAATCAAATACTTTAAGGAAATCAGCCTTTAAACACTCTCATAGAAGCGGTTTCACTTCTTACTTGAAATAAGTGATCTACTATAAATAAGTAATTTGCCTTAACCCCTATTAGGAATCTTCTCCTAATACCGTGATCACTAAAAGCCTTAGCTTATCCTAGTATTGACAAACAACGCTCTGCGTCATTACATGAATGGGAAAAAGTATAAAACTATACACTGTTTGTTTTGAATTACACAAAATTTCAATAGTCCATTTTGAACCTAGATCTTGGGTTCCCAGTCAGCTAGGTTGGATTTCCACAGTGACAATTCTTAATTTATAGGCTTCAAGCCCATTCCCGTCGATGACTTCTCAACTTTCTCTCTAGGTAAACCTTTAGTAAGTGGATCCGCTAGGTTTTCCTTTGATTTGACATAATCTATCGAAATTATGCTACTTGAGAGCAGTTGTCGTATAATATATGTCGAGACTTATCATTATACATTGTATTTTGGGCTCTCCCTATAGCTGATTAACTATCACGATGTATGTTTATCGCTGGCATTGATTTGGGCCAATTTGGAATATCCTCGAGGAAATTTCAAAGTCATTCCGCTTCTTCCGTTTTTTTGTCTAATGCTATGAATTCTGATTCCATAGTAGACTTATCATTATACATTGTATTTTGGGCTCTCCCAATAGCTGATTAACTATCACGATGTACGTTTATCGTTGGCACTGATTTAGGCCAATTTGGAATATCCTCTAGGAAATTTTGAAGTCATTCCGCTTCTTTCACTATTTTATCTAATGCTATGAATTCTGATTCCATAGTAGACCGGGCAATATATGTTTGCCTCAAAGATTTTCATGATATGGCTTTACCACCAAGTGTGAAAATAAATCCACTCATAGATTTGAAATCCACTGTATCATATATCCAGTTAGCATCATTGTATCCCTATAGAATAGCAAGATATCTCGTACAATGCAGACATGTAATATCCCGCCTAGGCCAGGATGCTACCGGCAGGAGACAGGCTAACCTACCTCCATAAGCCTCTTATTCTGACGAAATTTCGGCATGATGTATTCGTAACATCATGTAACCTGGCTTATAGCTAGTACCATGAGACAACCTGCTCAAGCAAACTCAACAAATATGCAACATCACTAGGCCTGAACTCAATGAACAAAAGTAAACCACTTGGCCTCCGGCCAGAACTCAAAAAAAAAAACTAAACAATTACAACTTTTACATGTGAAATATTAATGCAAGAACATAAACAAAGGTCGTGAGGACCCATAACTCAACAATGACTCAAAGACTCCCTTGACTGTAAATGGGGCGATCCACTGTCTTCAAAGTCTTCACCAAACTTCTCCTGGTTCTTAACAACTGCTACTGACTTGTAAAACTACAAACTGTGGTGGTGTGAGTCATAATGTCTCAGTAAGTAACCATGCTCATAACTTGAGCGTCAAACACAAACAAGTTATGAATTATTAATCTGTATTAACCTGAGCTGCTTACTTGACATACAATATAAGATAAATTTAGACTTATTATTTTATCTCAATCCATTTAGCAAACATGTTATAAATTTACTTATCTTCTTTATCTGACTATACATAAACTTAATCATGTTTCATGTTTATACTTTCTAACATCCATAATCTAGTCATTGAGTTTTCATAGTTCCATCTACTGTGTCAAGTCTCATTACGTTTCTACTGAGTTACTCTGATACCTTTCCACTTTTCTATATACTTATTTTTAATCTGGTTCTGACTTTTATTATAATTATCTTTCTTTGATATCGTTGAAATACCATCAAATCGGTCTAATAAAATATTCTTTCTATTAAACATCCAACAGACTAAAATCAGCCATATAAATATATATATGAAACCATACGATCATATGTAAATATCTTACCAATTGTTCATTCCATGTGAACATATAATATGCACAGGCATTAATCACAAATATATATATGTAATCATGCTATCATGCTTCAATGTCAACTATATGCATCTCAGATGAATTACTAGCATATATAATTCATATGCACGTCGTGTATACTATATAAAACTTTAACATGCTATGCTTTTTAGAAGATACTCTTTGAAAACTCTTTCCGAAAAACTATTATCTGAAAGCTTCTTTACTGAGAACTTTACTTTACTTTCTCTTTCTGGAAAAGCTCTTTATAAAACTAGACTTGCTGAAAACATCATTTAAATCTCTAGTTTCTGAAAACTGTCTCAAAAATCTGTTTTCTGAAAATTGTTTACTAAAACTGAGTTCTGAAATCTGGATACAGAAAATCTGAAAACTTTATACTAAAGATCTGAAAATTTAAATAAAACTATTTATAAAGAAACTTATTTCTGAAAACTGAAAATACTCGATGCCCAGGACAACAACTCAACTGGCAGCATCTCTGAGGCTGGTGGTGCCCTACGTCCATGACAAACACTCAACTGGCAACGTAGAGCTCTGCACCGAGGATAAAAACTCAACTGGCAGTGTAGCCACCACTAGGGACCAGGTACACGATCCTAAGCCGCCATCCTGGCCCTACATGTGCACATGTTCTCTGTATCAGTCAATTCCAACTGTATCTCAAGTTACATACTGGGGTGAGGTTTTATCTCATGCCCCGAAAATCACGTGAAAAACTACTGATAAACTTTTTAAAAACATAAATCAAATCTCAAAGGAACTTTTCTGAAATACTTTTCTTTGAAACATTTGAAATCTTTGAAAACATTAAAATCTTTTGCTCAACTGCTGAAAACTTTAACACACACACACATATGCAGATGCTTCCTCATGATCCTTTCTACCTTAGCCATGCTTTACTATATGCTCATCTTTCACTATTATATCCTGAAATGTTGCATTCATGATATGCATGCATTACACACAGTATACATATAATCATAACATGTTTCCCATAAACATTGTTACTTATACTATCACTTTCTTACTTTCTCATATGCATCACTGTCATGCGAGCTCATGACCACAAAAATGTATATACAAACACTTCTCATACTAATTTACGAATTCCATAATTATACTTACACACATGATACCAAAGATATTCTACTATATCAGACTTCAAACATATACGGGTTTCAAATTCTTAGTTCTTAAACTTATTTACCATTTCCTAACTATCAACTTGTTCTCAAGAATCTCATGTCATAAACTTACATATTCTCATGTAATGCTTATACTATTCAGTTATGTTCTCTCTCATCTTATATACATGTATCTATGCTCATGTTGATATATATATATATATATATACATATATACATACACACTCACTCTCGTATGAACTTGAACCTTTGTATTCATACCATCCTTATACACACATACATATTTAATCACACCAATTTATATACTTACTAGTTCATATTTACTCATGCGTACTAATATTCTTATATAATGCATAAATTACATACTTTCATTCATATCACTAGTCTCATTCCCTATGATGTAGTTTTCTACAACCCCCAAACCCAAGTCTCATTATATTATACTTATAAACATCTGCTCACGGTTTATGTATATGCCTATACTTATCATTTTTATACTTTTCAATCTTAGGTTTGCTGATTTCTTACTACTTACATTCTCATACATAAGAATATACATATATATATATATATATCCGGTCTCATGTTTACACATATATCTATAAAGTTTATTTATTATTTAAATCCAGTCAAAATACATCACAAGTAATCATCGCATGGATTACTTACCTGGCTAGACGATCACTCGTAATCTTGGTCCGATCTGCCAAAATAATGATAACACGGGGTCAGAACCGCTATTTGCGGAACTTTCAACTCATATATAAAAACTTCCGGACCTTTCCGAAATATACTATTCCTTTCTAATACTACGATTCGAACTTCATTACTCTAATATGCCCCTATACATTATTCTAAACTAACTAGATGACTTAGTTTCTTATTTTACGCGTTTGCGGCAAACCTTGCGGAAACGTTTCCGTAAATGCTATGGAAGGGTCTCGAACCTCCGAACTTATCCAAAATTACTTGATTACCCTCGCAATATCATATTTATATCACAACCATAGTTACGGTCATCAATGCTCAATCGCGCGAGAAACTCCATTTTACCGGAATCTCGTTAATTCTACCGGATTGATCTAAACTATTCTGTTTCTCCCCAGATTCTACCATATTTTTCGTTTTAACATATTAAAACACATCCAATTCATTTCATGCTAATTCGCTATACTACGGAACTACCGGAAATATCCGAATACAAATCGATAAACTTTAAAATAATAAATTCTAAACGGAGAGTCGTACCGAAATTTTGAGGCTATATTCGAACTCCCACCGGCCATATGAACGCGCTGGTGTCGACAGAATTTCGATCAGAGCTACTGTTCATAATGGGTCTACTATTCACCGTCGCTTTCTTCCTCGTTTCACGTGCAATCGGCCGCTGATCGGTGAAATCGATTCCGCATACTCATAGTACTCGTCGAGGGCTTCAATTTAGTAGGTGGCTCGGGCCATGAAATGAACCAATGAGCCAGATCGGGAAACCCATTTCATGCGTCCTTTCGTCTTTCCCGTCGCCATTTCCGGCATCTATTGCATCGTCACCGGCCATCGTCGGGTACGTGGTGGCCAGACGTTCCCTCTGCGCCGGTGTATCGGCTGGTGGTGGCCGGCTGGCCGCCGGCGCAGCCACAAACAGGGGGGGTTCGAATTTTGGGGAAATGGGGCCAACTTGGAGATTTTGAGAAGATGTGCTCCTTTTGCAATTTGTGGAAACCATGGGTTATATATACACAATTCGAAAATTACACTCTGGCCCCTGAAAAATTTAAATGAGATCCATTTCATAGAACTTTCTAGAATTTCGAATTTTTTAAGCCCTTCTGATGCGATTTTCAAAAAGTGCTCAACACGAAAGTTGTTCGTCTCGGAAAAATGAGTCCGATGGTTCAAGAATCAACTCGATCGGAGTTCGTTTGCCAATTATATGACCACAACTGTAAACTTTACGTGTTTTACGAAAATCGCGCGATTGACTTTTGATCCCACGCATTTTCCAACACGACGAATATTCATAATCTATTATTCCAACCCATATAACATCACTTGAACTCTTATTCTTCATTATCATCATGCTCCGAGACTATAACATCAGTCCAGGAATCTCCTAGAACAGTCTCGAAAATCTGGGATGTTACAAGACAATATTTTGAAGTTTTTTCTCAAATAACTCAAAACTCTTACTATGTCTTTCCAATAGTTATGTCATGGATTGCTCGTATATCTGCTAAGCCTGTTTACAGCTTGAGTGATATCGGGTCATGTGCAATTTGTGAGATACATCAGACTTCCGATAATTCTCGAATACTCTAATTGCGATATGTTTGATCTAGTATTATTGATAAATGAAGAGTTAGGTCTACAAGAGTTCTAGCCACTTTTAGATCTCCTTTATTATATTTCTCAAGTATCTTCTCAGCATAGTGAGTCTGAGATAATATATACTCTTAATTCCTAAGATCACATCAATTACTCTTAAATTTTTCATATCAAATTTATTGGTAAGTATTTTCTTGGTAGATTGGACCATCTCATGATTACTACCAATTATCAGCATATAGTCTACGTAGAGACATACGATGAAATATCCTTTTGAGTTGATTTGGTGTATACACATTTATCACACTCATTGATTTTGAACCCACTTGACAACATCTCTTTGTCAAATTTTTAATGCTATTGTTTAGGTGCTTGTTTTAATCCGTATAAGGATTTTAGAAGTTTACACATCTTCTGTTCTTGTCCATGAACATTGAAACCTTCTGATTGTTCCATGTAAATCTTTTCATCTGGTTCACTATTTAGGAATGTCGTCTTTACATCCATTTGATGTATTTCAAGACCAAATATAGCTGCTATGGCTATAAGCATTCTTATTGATGTGATACGAGTAACTGGTGAATAAATATCAAAGTAATCAAGGCCTTTTTTTCTATAATCTTTTCTGACAAGTCTTGTCTTGTACTTATCTATTGATCCATCTAGTTTCATCTTTCGTTTGAATATCCATTGGTAGCCCAGTGGCTTACAACATGGAGGAAGATGAACTAACTCTCAAGTATGGTTTTGAAGGATGGAATCAATCTCACTATTGATAGCCTCTTTCCACACATGTGCCTCCGAACGAATACATTGCTTCTTTATAGCTTTGAGGCTCATTTTCTAACAGGTATGTCAGAAAATCGGGTCCAAATGACTTAGATGTTTTAGCTCTTTTGCTACGACTAGGTTCAATTTTCTCAATATTTTCATGGTGATCCGATTATTGGTCAACTTGATTACTGTATTTGACAATATCAATAGTTCTTTTGAGAAACTCTATTCTTTTTCTTTCCTTACAATGAAATATTTCTTCAAAGAATGTCGTATACCTTGACTCAATTATCATATTTGGATTAATGTCAGGAATTTTTGACTTATGTACGAAGAATCGATACGCACTACTGTTGTGAGCATATCCAATGAATATACAATCAACAACTTTGGGTTCTAATCTAACCTTTTTAGGTTGAGGAAAAATCACTTTGACGAGACACCCCTACACTTTCAGGTATTTATAGGAAGATACATGACCTTTCCACAATTCATATGGTATCTTGTCCAATCTTTTGTGAGGTAGTTTGTTCAGAACATAGTTGGTGAAAAGTAAGGCTTCGCCCTACAAGTTCTGGGGTAAAATAGAGCTTTTCAACATGGCATTCATCATTTCCTTCAACGTTCAGTTTTTACGTTCAACAATCCTTTTTGTTGAGGCGAATAAGGAGCAGTAGTTTCATGAATAATTCCATGATTGGAACAATATTCACCAAATGGTGACATATATCCACCTCCTCTATCACTCCTGGTTCTTTTGATTTTCTTGCCAAGTTGATTTTCTAATTCGTTCTTATAGTGTATAAAGCTCTCAATAGCTTCATCCTTGCTCCTCAATAAATATACATAACAGAATCTTGTGCTATCATCGATAAGATATAGTAATTTTTACAGCCTTTTGTTTGCAAAATATTCATATCACACACATCGGAGTGTACAAGTTCCAAGGGTTATGGAATGAAATGTTGCTCTATGCATTTTTGCTTCAATACATACCTCACATTATGTTGGTTATCAATTGTAAATTTAGGTATAAGGTCTATATTAATTAATTTACGCATTGTATCATAATTATTATGTACTAACCTCTCATGCTATATATTTTGTGACTCAATAATATAAGCTAAAGATGTAGCTTTATTATTAGAATTATTTCGATTGACAGTCATTATATTGAATTTGAAAAGGCCCTAAGTGAGGTATCTTTTTCCTACATAGACATCATTTTTGGTCAGTATAAATTTATCAGAAACAAATACAAGCTTGAAACCATTTTTGCTAAGGAGTGAACCCGAAATCAAGTTCTTCCGAATATCAGGAACATGGAAAACATCCTTCAATGTAAGCTATTTCCCAGATGTCATCTTCAGAACCACTATGTCTTGTCTATCCACTATATAGGTAGAAGAGTTTTTCATTATCAGATGATCACCACCATCGACCTTCTGATACAAGGAAAATATCTTGCTATCAGCACAAATATGACGAGTAGTCTTAATGTCTACCCACCATTCTCTCGGATTTCCAACCAAGTTGGCTTCTGTTACAACTGCTGAGAGGTTCATCTCTAAGATCTCATCAGTTAGCTGTTCATCTTCAGTGACATGAGCCTCATTTTTCTTTTTCTTGCCTTTGTATTGAGAATTCTTATTTCTCCAGTCCTTTACCATGTGATCGTTTTTCCACAGATGTAGTACTTCTCGTTGAACTTCTTCTTACTTGGTATGAATCAACTTCACTGTTCTTTCTCTTTTTGCTATCCTTTCCACCCTCGACGATGTTGGCCTTAGACTCTATAGTCTTGTAGCTGGCCTTCTCGAACTTCCTATTGTCCTTTTTTTTTTTTTTATCATCAATCGAACAACAAGGTCTTCAAGACTCACATGCTACTTTTGTGTTTCAAATAGCTCTAGAAGTCCTTTCATGATTAAGGTAACTTTTCAATGATTGTGGCAACTTGAAACGTCTCGCAGAGTTTCATTCCCTCATCCAATATTTCATGAATGATTAATTGTAGATTGCTCAACTGAGACATTATCGTCCTTGAATCTACCTCTTGTAGTCCAGGAACCTACCCATAATAAATTTCTTCTATCCGGCATCCTCGTTTTTTTATTTCTTATCGAGAGATTCCTAGAGAATCTTCACAGAAGTCAGGCCTTGGTACACATTGTACATAGTATTTTCAAGTCCTCCCAAAAGGTAATTCTTGTATAAGAAGTCGTCTGACGATCATGTCTCTTTTCGATTTTACTTGGCTGTTCCGTTTAACCTTCCATAGGACCAGAAGGATCTTTGAGGTACTTAACCAACTACAGTGTTATCAGGTAGAACAATATTTTGCTATGCCGTTATTTAAAGTTTGCTCCTCTAAACATTTTTAGTTTTTCTCCATAAGTGACCAGTACTGTGATATTTCGCCAGCCATGTGTAACTAGAAAAGCCAACAGTAATCAATAAGTCTACAAAAGACCAATTGCACAACAATCAATTGTATGATCTTGTTTAAGTGATATACTAAGAATTTACTCATTGTTATATTGGACGGTAGTACCAAATAACAAAAGTCCTTGAATTTCCGTACTAAGTTTTCTTATGATAAATGAATAAAGAAATACTCCCAGAGGACGAGGGGGTTCCGGAGTAACCACTTAAATCTCTGCCCGCTTAGGCTCTTATCTCCTTTTTGACATAATATCCTTTAAATATTTTCTCAATACAATATGTTAGACATTCAAACTTAGTATTACACTTCAATTCACAATACAATAATAGATATGTGTAGATTTTTATGTGTTATATTTGGTACATAAGTATAAGTCTATCGAGCTTTGACGAAATTACTTGTGTAAGGTTACACTTTTAATTCTCAACCAAGTATGCAACACACAATTAATTTTTCAACTTTATCACTATATGTATGCTTGTGATAATTGAACACCCTAATATTAACTTAAACATATACTACCAAGTTTATAATAATACAATATATGATTTTACTAAGTTAACATTATTGCATATATGTCATATGTCATATGATAATGTATGTTTTTATTTTTTAATCTAAAATAATTTCAGGATTACTTTCGTTAGTGTCATGTTCGTTAATCCGTTCGAACGAAACTTTCCAGTGAGTTCACGTTCGTGTAACATTCGTAAACGCATTCGAACGAAGTGTTTCAGAGAGTCCATATTCGTGTTGCGTTCGTAAACGCGTTCGAATAAAATGTTCCAGAGAGTTCTAGTTCGTAATTCGTTCCTAAACGCGTTTGAATATTCTTTGGCAAAAGACTGGAATTCGAGTTGCATTTGAAGACGCGTTCGAACGAGCCTATGAAAATCGAATTTTTTGCCTACGCGTTCATCTAGCGTTCGAATGCCCATGCGTATTTTTCATGCACATAACACATTTTCCAGAAAAATGACTATTAACACATGTGAAATTTCATTTAACAACACATATAATTTAATAAGTTCTTAAGATTGTTGGAAAATTAGTGTCATTAAATAAAATTAACATGTGTCAATCAATTAACATACTAAAAATCAGAACTTAAGTCATGAAATTTAAAAAAACCTGGAAAAGTTGAAGATGATAAAAACAAAAATCCAAACCGAGTTGCCTCTGTCCTTAAGAACTTATTAGTCCCGCCTCAGTGCTCAACAGATGGTTTTGTAGTTAACGTTCTCTCAGGATTACTTGGATGTTTTTTGTAGAAGGGGCACTCCTTCCATAAGATCTTGAACAAGGACAAATGGTGGAAACTTTCTTTTCCTTAAATGACCCTTTAAGATAATGGATTTTCTGGATGCAATAAATGATCTCAATGCCTCTTAATTCATAGGCATGGAATGGTGTGTTTGAGGGCACCATTTGATTTGGAGTGTAACTCTCCTAAAAGTTATACCATTTCTCTTATGCCCTTTGAGGCCTAGAGTCTTATCATTTCAATTTAGAAGACATGTCCTTACATGTTTGTGTCTTTCCCATAAGGCACGATTCAAAGGATATTTAAAGAATTTACAAACAATTTGCAATCAAATGAAGTAAATACATGCAAATGCTACACTATCAAAAGCAAAAACATGAAAACATTTCAAGTCTCCCCCATTCTTCTTCCTCTCAACCTATGACCTTCTTTGGAGTGCTCTCATGCTGCTTCGATTGTCGGTCGCCGGGAAAACCCACTCGAGGTCACTATTTTCCTACTAGCAGCACTTTTGTCTTTTATCACTACATTGAAGATGCGTGTTCGTCGAATTTGAAGTTGATTTTGAGAGAGTAACAGCATTTGCTAAAGATTTTGTATGTGTTTTGGCTGTAGAATGAAATTCATTTTTTGTTGGGTTAATTAGATGAAAGAGAAGAAACTTTGAAACTTTTGGGTACAAGCTTTTTGATTTTGTTTGAATAGTTTTGTAATTTTAATATCTTTTTATGAGATTGCCCATAAACGTCTACAAGCTAATTAACAGAATATAAACCGACCACTATAAAAAATATATGGAATTATCGATCGAAATAGTCAGTTGTAATTACCGGCCGAAAATGATCAGTGTTCTAAAACGCGCTAGGCGCTAGTCGGGCGGCGACCCAACGCCTAGCGCCTAGGGCGCCTAGGGGGCCTAGGCGGGGCCTAGACAATTAGTCGGCAGACAGTTAAAAATATAATATTTTCCAACATCATAATTCATAAATAATCCAAATCATATAAATTCAATCAAAATGTAATAAACATAAAACCATTAATCAAACTCAATCAACCATATAATGATATAAAATATCATTTAATTAAGTTCATGTTCATCATCCTATAACAAAGTTAAACTACACTAAATATCTAATTCTTCATCTAATTCGATCTCATCATCCTTAGGTTCTTCATCAGAATCAAAATCATCTTCATCAAGTTCTCTGTATTCAACATTTCTAGCACTTTTTCGAGGTTGTAATATGTCATCGGCCCCAGATGCTTCTCCAACCATCCTCCAAGTAAGCCCCGAACCGGGCTCTACTTCTTCATCATCACCAGAGTCACCACCCTCAACAATCCATCATTGTGCATTAGTAGCATCTTTGGCTTCTAATACATCCACTTTCAAATTCATTTCCCTTTTGCGCTTGTTCTTCAACTTGGCATTAAAGGAAACATAGACAAGATTGTTTAATTGATTCACATCTAGTCTATTCATTTTCTTCGTGTGAATCTACATAAATAATTTAAATAAATCAATTAATATTAATAATTACAAAATAAAATAATCAAAAATTTAGCTAATGTTAAATATTTACCCCCTCAAAAGTGCTCCAATTTCGTTCGCACCCGGATGAACTAGTGGTTAATGACAGTATCCTTTTTGCCATTTTTGCAAGTTCGGTGTATGATGTCCATATGTACGCCACCATGAAACTACAAATGAACATAAATAGTTTGAATGAAATATAAGATTTTATATATTTTTAAAAAAATAATCAAATGAATATTTTTTTTACCTGGATTAAAAACATCAATCGATACCCGACATGCTTTGACCCCCACTTCTTTACCAAAAGCTTCATCTTTTGCCTTGTACGAAGCCAACTCCTCATTTATCACCTTACTCTGCATGTCAATGTCATTGGGGAAGAAAGCCTCCACAACCGTAAATACTTCATCCATTACTTTCACATCGTACTCAATACTTGAATCCTTATAGTAGTAGTAAGGATTTAAAAGATAAGCAACACAATGTAATGGAGTATCAAGCCGCCCTTCAATTTTACTATCAATAATCTCCAAGATTGGCCGATAATTACTCTCAATATTGTTCAATGCATCCTTGATCTCTTCTTTTGCATTCTTTAGCTCTCCATAAACAAACCCCATGGATGGCTTTCTATCCCCATCAACTAATAAAGCACCTCACCAAAGGTGCAAACACCTTCAAACATTGGGTCACCCCATTCCAAAAAGAGACACTCATCACCGTGGCAAATGCAGCTTTCCCTTTAGCTTGCTTCGACCATATGCACTCATCCCATTCCGTGCTAGCAAACATGGTTCGCAAACTTTCTTTTTTCTCGATCAAACTTTGTAAGGATAAGAAAGCTGAAGCAAACCTAGTTACTCCCGGTCTGACTATGTCCCTCTGTTTTGTAAACGATCTCATCATGGACAAAGTCTTGTGATGGGCATACACGAAAATGGTGAAAGCCTTGGCACTATCAATGGTTTTCTTGTATCTCGGCAATTTCCCAATACTTTCAAGCATTAGGTTGATGGTGTGAGTAGTCACATGAACTCCAAAAAATATTTGGCATCTTCGCCTTCAACAACTTTGCCGCGGCCATATTGTTCGAGGCATTGTCTGTTACAACTTGAACCACATTTTCCGCCCCCACTTGTTCAATGCCCGTCATCACATACTCATAAATGTGCTCCGCAGTATGCGCCACATCAGAACTTTCCTTGGAAGAAAGAAAAGTGGTGCCTATTGTGCAATTAAGACACAAATTCATTATGCTTCTCCTTTTCCTATCACTCCAAGCATCTGTCATGATTGAACACCCGTTCTCCATCCACTCCTTCTCATGTAGTTTCAGGAAATCTTTAACACTTGCAACTTCCTCTTTCAACAATGGCTCCCTCAACTCATATTGGCTAGGACCTCTAAAACCCGGTCCAAATTGACCAACTGCTTCCATCATCGCTATCCAACTGTCATTGTCAATAGCATTGAAAGGAATACCGGATTCATACACCCACTTGCAACAAATCGCTTCACATTATGTGTTTTCTCTTTAAATAATGCTTCATTAATATTTTGTTGCCTCATTGTTTTACCATCACTAGTTGAAGAATCAGGAGGGGTTGCCACTGTCCACCTAGCTAAAGGGCCGCGATGTCGTGGGGGTCTTGAATCTAACCCTTCTTCTATTTCACGATTTTTCTTCTTCTTCTTCATCGCCCCCAATATTAACTCCTTGTCTTATCTCACTAACATGTCTGTCTTTTCTTTTCTTTTTATTCCTTGCCTCCAAAATGGCTTGTCTACACTTCTCTTGATCTTCTTTACTAGACTTTGGACACTTTGCAACATTCCCCGATATATGCCCAATATGTTCTTTCATTCTATAAACTCCTCCGGAAAAAATTTTAGAACACAACTTGCATTTCACTTTATCCAAATTATTCGGATCCACTAAAGCCCCATACTCCCATCCAACATCATTTGAATTCCGTTTAAGAACGGGACTACTCTCCGAATTAGAAGCCGCGGAAGAAGAAGCCATGTCTTATCCTATATAGTAAAAATCAATTAATTTAATAAGCTTAATCATTATTAACGTCAACAATGTTTCAAAAAAAAAGAATAAAAAAGAGGTCCAATTAATATGCACAAATACAATTAACAATTATTTATAATTTAAAGTAACTAGTCTAACTACTAATATTAATAACTTACACAAAACACACCAGTATTCCAGTTTAAGTTGCATGTTTAGGCTCAAAAGTAGAATGCAGCTATACCTTAGGACCATAAACAGACAATATCAAAATGAACCAAAAACAACAAAAAAAAACAAAAAACAAACAGAAACCAGAAACATGGAGAAATCCATGGGCTATTTCTATTGAACAAACATGGACAAACAAACACAAACAAACAGAAACATGGAGAAATCCAGTATTCAAGTTTCTATGTCAATATAATCACTCAAATAATCAAATTCATTGTCATTTCAAAAACGAAAATTAAATCAAAACGAAAATTAATTTTTGTTCATAACTATGTAATTAATTTTTAATTATTAACAAATAATAAATCAAAAAAAAAATTAAAATCGATTTTAGGTCAAATTATAATTACTACATACCAAACCTAGAAAAGAAACACTGGTTAGTGGAGAAAAACACTAATTATTTCTATTGAAATAAAAAAAAAAAAAGTAAATACCTTGAAAAGAAATGAAAGAAGAAACGCACGGAGAAGAGAAAGGAAAGAAGAAAGGCACGCAGAAGGAGAGGCAGAGGACTGGAGAAGAAAGGGTTTTTTTTTTTAATATACACATGCCAAACGACGTCGTTTTGGCTGTTTAAAGAAACAGCCAAAACGTCGTCGTTTTGGTGAAAAAAACAAAAAAAAAATACAGCGCCGATACACGGCCGATTAGTGGCCGTGTATCGGCGCCTACGCGGCCGATTGGCGGCGAAATCGGCGCCTAGGCGCCGATTTCACGCCGACCAGCCGACCGCGCGATTACCACCACCGATTTGGTGGTAATCGCGGCGGCTTATGCCCGATTAGCGAAAACGCGCCGCCTAGGGCGCCTAGGCGGCGCGTTTTTGAACACTGAAAATGATAACAATAATTTCTTATCAATTATCGATCTATACTGACTGAAATATTACCGACCAAATATTCAGTCGATAGTCGGTCAGTAATACTGTTCGGAAGATTAATTTGGCGGCAATTTATGCCGTCGACAATTACCAACCAAAATTTCAATCGGTAAATGATAATAATGAATATTTGGTCGCTAAAATAATATTAATTATAAAAAATTGGTCATTTTACCGAACGAATAATGGTCGGTCGGTAAAATTAAAAAAATATAAATATATAATATGTGTGTGTGTGTGTATCTATCAATTTTTAGAATTAAATATAGATTGTGTGGATTTAGTTTGGGCACGTTCTTGGATGGTACTAAAGCTCGGGTGCGGGGCCCACCCATGATACTAAGGCCCAAGTTTACAGACAGAGTGAAGTTCGTCGGTATACTCCAATTAATTCTTTATTTATTCATACGATCAGTAATTTTACCGATCAAAATATAGTTGGTGATCGACCGACGTTATTTTGATTAGTAATTTATCACTGACGATTCAAATACCGACCGAATGTATTACCAACCGAATTTATTATATTCAATCAATAATCTTGAATTTTCTTATAGGGGAGGGAGGTAAGTGTAAATACAAAGATACTTTCTCTCAAACTGATAGAGTTAGACCCGGCTAAGGTTCCGGTTCGGACCGGAACCGAACCGATTAGAACCGGACGGTTCCGGTTCCAACCGGTTCCGTTTCCGGTTCAGATCAGAATCGGAACCTAACCGGTTCGGTTAGGGTTCCTACCCACCCAAACCAGTTTGAATTTATATATTATTTTTTTTATTTTCGGTTGGAACCGGTTTGAATTTATATTTATATATTTTTATTTTTTTTTAGATAAGAATTTTATTTGTAATTAATGTAATTATGTAATGTAATAATTTAAATTCATAAATTTAAATTATATTGATTTTTCCATCTCAATTTTTTATTTTCAATAAAGTTAAAAAAAAAAAAAAAAAAAAAAAAAAAAAAAAAAAAACCGGCCGGAACCGAACCGCCCACGGGTATAGATAGATACCTCACGGGTGGTAATCGAAAATAACCCTAAATAACACGTATTGATTTCGTGTTACATCTGTACTTAGTGTCATTTACGCGACACTAAAAAATATTGTCACATAGGCATTGCTTTGAAAATATCTGTATATATTGCTTAAATAAGATAGGAAGAAAATTGATAACACAGAGTCAAAAAACCAATACATTTATTTTTAGGGACTTGCACAATAATTTATTCTAAAAAAAAGGAGTCAACTACACGCTTCCTTGAGAGAAATAAGCTCATAATAAATCAATATGTTTTGATTTTACCAAAAATCTTTACATGAACATGAACCTTCAATAAAACAATGGAATCGGTTATTATCTCTAACAACTATCTCTCTACCTGTGATCTTTGAAATGAGTTTAATGGCTTCATGGCAATCACCGCATACACGAAGGTTTTTTGCTATTCGGATCACATCTTTTGGAGCAGTGTTGATGAGACCAAATGCGAGGGCCAGCTTCTCGCTGTGACAACCAAGAAGATGTTGCTTCTCTTCCTCTTCTATATCAAACAGCACATATTCAGTTGTAGGAACAAAGCCGGCTGCTTTCAGTTTTGTTGCTAACTCATCAAGTTTTGCATATATTTTGCTGGATGAGGGATGGGATTTGTCGCCCACAAGGAATTCGTGAACAACTCCGCCTACTTCAATCCAACTACTCCCACGAATCTTTTGGATCCCTCTGTCTCTCATCATTGACCTAATTTCAGCAGCATCATTCCATTTATGACTAGCGGAATATATGTTTGATAAGAGAACATAATTTCCACAGTTCCATGGTTCTAATGCAATGAGCTGCTTTAGTACATGTTCAGCCAAGTCAGTATTCTTATGCAATCTGCATCCCGCGAGCAAGGCTCCCCAAACAATGGCATTAGGCTCCATTGGCATGCTTTTGATTAACTCGTGAGCTTTATCCAACTGACCTGAACGACCAAGAAGATCCACCATACATCCATAATGTTCAATCATGGGAGTCAAGGAAAAGACAGGACCCATGCTATTGAAGAACTGACGACCCTCATCAACAAGACCAGCGTGAGTACACCCACAAAGCATGCCAACAAATGTGTTGCCATTAGGTTGAATCCCACATTTCTCGACTTGGCCAAATACCCCGAATGCAGCTTTTACAAATCCATTCATTGCAAGTCCAGATATGACAGCATTCCAAACAACTCGATCCTTAACCTTCATTGCTCTGAAGACTTCACATGCTTGAGCCATTCTCCCACATTTTGCATACATATCAATCAATGCAGTACCCAGCACGGGATTAGATAGAAACTCATTTCTGCCCATCAAACTGCTAGCCCAAACGCCCAATTCTAAAGCCCCTAAACTTGCACAAGCAGAAAGAACTCCAACCATAGCATAATGATCAGGTTTCAAATTCTCTCTCTGCATCTTATAGAACATATCCAAAGCTTCTTTCGGAAATCCATTTGAAGCATAACCCTGAATCATGCTACTCCAAGTAACTAAATCCTTCTCAGGCATCTGATCAAAGACACGTCGAGCTTTTTCCATTTTCCCGCACTTAGCATACAAGTCCACCAAAGAGGTAGCTACAAACACATTACTTCCCAAACCCGCTTCGTTGACATATCCATGAATCCACTCTCCAGTACTCAAATCCCCTAACTGAGCACACGCATTGAAAACCCTAACGAGGGTAAAACTATCAGGTCTCAAACCCGTTTCCAACAACCTCCCAAACATATCAATAGCCTCTTCTAATTTCCCTTCATTAATATACGCACTAATAATAGCCGTCCATGAAACAACATTCTTGTCAGGAATATCATCAAACACTTTAAGCGCGTCGCCAAAGTACCCGCATTTAGCATACAAGCTGAGCAAACTGGTTTTAAAAACACGTCATAATCGAAACCCGCTTTAACAATAAAGGCATGAATCCTAACACCCAAATGGAAATCCATTACTCTAGCACAGGCCTTTAACACAAAGTGAAAGTAGAATTTTTGGGTAAGAATCCTTCATTGCGCATGGAATTGTAAAGTTCAATCGAGGGTTGAAAGCAATCGTTACAGACAAAACCTCGAATCATAGTGTCGTATAAAAAGATATTGGGCTCTTTGGTTTGATTAAATAGGAGAAGGGCGTAGTTTGTTTGACTTTGACCAAAATGGAAGCAGGAACGCAAGAGTGTGTTGAGAAGATAGCTGTCTTGGTCGAGGCCGAAGCGGAGGAGGAGCGCGTGGACATGCTTGAGTTGTTTGATGGAATTGAAGCCTTGAAGCAGGCGATTCTTGATCTCCCGAACCGGTGCAAATGCGGGTGACGTTGTGTTGGTTAAAACGGTCATCGCCCTGTTTCCCGCCAACATCTCAGCATAGTATTTGCACCACTGCCGCTGGGGCCACTTTATAGTTTATCAACAGCCGTCAAACTCAAATACCATGAAGAGTAGTGTTTATTGTGAGAGGGTGTATTCAATTGAGATTTTAAAAGACTATTTATTAATAAATAAGTCCCGTAGATTTTAAAAGACATTTAAAGATTATAATAGACATTTAAATAATGTAATGACTTACAAGATTTTATAAGATTTCTTTTAATCAAGATTTTTTACATATTAGATTTTAAAAGACTTATTTCATAAGAATTTGTAAGATTTGAAAGGATCGTTTAGTTTTTTTCCCTTTTTTAGAACCGATATTATATGGAATAGAATCATAAATAAAAAAAAGTTAATGAAAGTCAATTGGTTCAAAATGTCAGAATGTCATTTCTCTGACCTACGAATATTTTATGAGTTTCTATGACAGAATGTTATTTCTCTGACTTAGGAAGAAAAGATAACACTTCGGCATCAATTATCTTAATAATTGATAAATAATTTTTCCTTAAATTTGTTTTTTTTTTTTAAATAAATAAATACAAGTAAAAATTAGCGAGAAAATGAGGAAAAAAACTTTGTTGTGCTAAATTTATTTTGTACATTTTTATCTATCCGAATGAAGAAGTTCTGTTGGCCTCAAAGAAAATCTAGGAAATTATTTTTAAATGTGATAGAATTTTCCTCCTCGAAAATGAAATTCATTAAGAAAAATAGTTGGAGAAAGGATATTACCAGTTGCATTTAAAATAAAGTCATATTGTTTTATTTGAAAGAAAAAAGAAGAAATTACTAATAAGCAAGTAATTTGTTCACGAAGAACTAGCATGTATGTTCATCTTCTATTTTCTAACTAACATGTATGTTCATCTTCTATTTTCTAACACTCAAAAAAATCTTATATAAAAAGTCTCATGGGTTAGGGTGGGATTTTTTATAGAGTTTGGTATTTATAATTTTCACTAAAAAGTCCCACAAAATCACACATATAAAAAAATCCTTCAAAATAATTATGTTTTTCAATACCATAAGACTTTATATTACTTGTTTAAAATCCTGATTGAATATCACTAGATTTGGATACACTCTTTAAAAAATCCTAATAGTCTTAATGGAATACCACAAGACTTTTTAGATTATTTAAAAATCTTAATTGAATACCACAAGACTTATTTAACCCAAAAAAGTCTTTTAAAATCTCAATGAATACACCCCTTAGTAGTGTAGGAGTTCAAAATCTTATTTTGAAATCTTGAATTCGAATTTAGAGTTTTTATTGTGGGGTTTAACTGTTCGGTTTAAATTTGAAATAAGTAATTTGACGCTTCAACGATTTCAAAACAGAAAAAGAATAATGTGTTTATCAAAAAGACTTCATTTTAGTTTTTTCTTTTTCCATCATAAATTCAGACATAATTTTTGGGCCTACTAGCTTTTTCGATGAATAAATAAGGAAAATTATCTTTTTCGAATTTAATAATATATATATATATATATATATATATATATATATATATATAGTATAATAATAATAATAAAAAAATTAAAAGTTTTCACTTTTTCATTTGTTATTTGAAATTTGTTCAGTTTTCTACTGTTTTTTTGACACCGTTGGTCAAAATTAATAAGTTTCAACAGAAGTATGATTTTAGCTTTATGAAAAATATAGCCGTTGGAAGCATTCCAACAACTATATTTTTGCCATTTTTGCCTATATATATATCATTCCATTTCTTGCACAATACAAAATACAAACATCAACATAACCTACATCATAACAGCCCGTGCACATATATTCATTTCTCACATATAACATACATCTAAAAATGGCATAAGTAGCAATTCAAGTTGTTAGGTCTATTTTATTGGCATGTGTACATGACAAAATAAATTCAATTGAGTTGTAATCTTTCATGAAGATTTTTGTGCAATTGGTGGTTCACTGGCTGCTGTACATCAGACGTGCGTTTGTTACAGAGTTCGAACGTTGGCGTTAGTGCTGCGTTCGTTATTTGGTTCAAACATGTGGCGTTAGTGGCACATTCTAGATTGGGTTCGAACGGTAGCATTCCAGAGAGCAAACGTTCGAGTTACGTTCTTATTAGGTTCGAACGAGATCACTTCAGAGAGTATCCATTCATTGTGCGTTCGAGTGGCGTTCGAACGAGTCTTTCTAGTAGGCGCAAGTTCTTGTTGCGTTCGAGTAACCGTTCGAACACGACTGCAATCTGAAAGCGATTTTGAGCTTTTTCACTTTGCAAAACCCTATTTTTTTACCTTACCTATAAATATAACCCTTAGCCGCCATGCTCAGCAGTTGAAACATTTTTTCCTTGAGCCTAAATCTCTTAAAGCTTTCAACCTCTTTTGATTCCATCTTGAAGACTCTTTTCATCTTCTTGTCTTCTTTGTTAAAGGTGTGAATCTCTATTTGATAAACCTTCAATACAACTTAACCCCAAATTCCTGAACCTTTAGAGTTCTTTAGGAGGAAGTTTGGTAGTCGGAGTTCCGGCGTCAAAAGTGATACAATCTACTCAGAGACTTCAGAGGTTCTGAAGAAAACCGTGGGTCGTAGGCTTGAGGAGTTGCCTTGAGTTCTTGCAGTATTGAGGTACTTGAGTCGGTGGAGTTACCACCATAGATCTTGACCATCGCTGTAAGTTTTTCTCTATATAGTGGATTGGGCTGGTAGCCGATATACTCAGAGTGTTTTTTTTACTCGCACAAGTTTTCCACTGCATCACCAAAATTACTATGTTGAATTTTCTGTGTTTTTTTTTTATTTTCCGCAATTTATATTTTGTATTGAGTTGATATTGTGGATTTTATTATTATTATTAGTTGACTTGGTAATTGCCTGTTAGAATTCCATATTAACAGTAATCAGGACTTATCTTGACTATTGTGTTTAATTCAGCATAGGGTCAGAACTTAGGATAATAGCGAATTTTCAATTGGTATCAGAGACTGAACTCGATCTTTGACCCATTAGCTATGGAACATAGTCAACCCTTCAATTATCCGCCATTTTTTAATGGCACATAATATTTACATTAGAAGGTTCGCATGAAGGCGTTCCTTAAGTCCTTAGATGAGAGGGTCTGGATGACTGTTGAACACGGGTGGAAACCTCCCGTTGTTGTTGTTGTTGATGGGGTCTCTTCCCCTAATGATAAATTGACATGGACCAAGGACGAATTTGATGCTAGCAATAGGAATAACAAGGCAGTTAATGCCATACATGGTGTTGTATGCTCAGCTAAATTTAGGAGAATCTCTTTGTGTGAGATAGCCAATGATGCTTATGATATCCTGCAGACTGTGCATGTGGGCACATTATCGGTTAAAAATAATAGACTCCAGGATTTAGCCAATAGGTTTGAGGTCACCCATGTGAAAGATGATGAGACCTTTGATGAGTTTTATGCTGAGATTAACGATATTGTTAACTCTAATTTTAACCTAGGTGAGACTATACCTACCAATAGGATTGTTAGGAAAATATTTAGATCCCTACCTGAAAAATTCCTCCCAAAATCACTGCCATCGAGGAAAGCAATGACCTCGATCAGCTTAATTTAGACGAACCTGTAGGAAAACTACATATTTATGAGAAGAAACTTCATAGGTATCAAAAGCCCAAAACTATAGCGATGAAGATCGCGAAGGAAGTTGTTCATGGTTCATCTAGTTATGAGGATACCCTCACCGACCATGATTTAGCCTTATTTGTTAAAAAGTTTAAGCAATTTAAGCTTAAAAAGAGTGGCCATAGTTATAACAGGGATAAGGAGGATGAGCCTAGAGAGAGTAGGCATAGTATGATAGAGTCTGGAGAGGATAGAGATAGTAGATCCCGTGGTGTTCAGTGCCATGAATGTGAACAATATGGGCATGTTAGATCTGAATGTCCCACATACCTTAAGGCTAAAGGCAAGAAAGCCATGGTAACCTCCTTTAGTGATTCTGATGGTGATGATTCCCCTAAGAATAAGAGCAATTATATGGCCTTTACCGCTAGTGTGTCAGATGAGAGAGAGATTGTTGTTATGATGCTGATTCAAAGGTCTGTCTTGATGAGTCTGTAGATGAGGAAAGACTTCAGGTAGCTTATATTGAATTATTTAAAGAGAGTCTAACTGTTGGACAATTATGACTCATAGCGTCACTATTTGTACAGATCATGGTGTTGTTGTACAAATTAACTATGTGACAAAGGAAATTACACTCTTATCATTTGTGATTAGATCACCTAGATGTATAAATGATAGAAAGTCCCTATGATTTATTCCTGGATTGAGAATGATATGAGACATTATCAGTCCACGAAGGATAAATCATTAAATATCCCTAGTCAGAGTATTATTGAGATTGGACATCAATGAATACGTAAAAGACTAGTATTGCACTTGTGCGCGTTGTGAGGGCATAACAACATAGTTCTCATATATTTGGGTATAGGATACTCATGCAAGTGTAATAGGAGGTTGTGTTTTACCGATGGTACGGGAAACAGCTCTCTCTGGATAGACCCCCTCGGAATTCCATTGGTAGTATGACTATGTGTCTATGGAAGTCCAAAATCAGGGTAGGTGTATTTAGTCTTAATCTGAGACTTGCACCGCTAATACTTGCGACAATCAATATACTTTGGTTGCGGTCGTCTAGGGCTTTAACAGGTTCTGTGTACTCCTATGCTGGGTATATTGAGAATCGTAGTGTGTTGGGTGTGATGTCAAGACGGAAGTATCACTCCAGTCATAGTGGAGATGATGTCACGTAGGATACAGTACTGGTGCTCTTAAGTACTGTAGTCATTGGGATATTATGACTAGGTCATGTATATCCGATATAGAGACTAGTTACCAGACATCCGACATGTGCTTCGTACGGGGTAGACACAGCTCCAGCCCCAGGCCTAGCACGTGACAGTCCGATACTAGGTCGACATACCCAATACTACATATACTACGCATAATACAGATCCTTTATTCCTGTAAGGATATATCCGGAGAATTGGGTAGGCATGGCGCTTTGCTAGAGGCCAACCTTGTCTTGTAAATCGGTAAAATATAGTACGAGGTACTTACGTATTCAGATAATCCGAAGACTGAATTTACTGCCAACATATCCGGGGATCTCATGGGTCGCTTCCTAAAGATTCACCGATGACGTACGACTCGCACTTTAATTAATCTGGGATTAATTAGAAGAGAGAGAAAATTAATCTGGGATTAATTACGGAGATATTTTATCTAGGATAAAATATCAATTAAAGAGAGATAACGATTAATTTGGAATTAATCGGTAAATTAATATATTCTATATATTAAACGAAATTGGATTTCGAAGCGGAATTAAAATTAGATTTTAATTCGGGCGAACGAATTAATTTAGAATTAATTCGTTAGCGACATGAATAGTTATTATGCTTGGCATGATTATTTAATTAAATTAGATTTAATTACGACGCAACGGAAAAGTCGTTAATTTGGAATTAACGAACCCGAGCCTGAGATTATTTACGAGCACATTCACATTTCGAATTCGAGTGCGGCACGTAAGTCAAATCAAGCGTCAAATCGCTAGTCGCATCTAGCGTCACATCATGCTTCAATCAAGTGATAGATATCTTTCACTTTGAGTGATTGACGCTAGTCACTATTCATGATTGATGGATTGATGTGAGCTGATGGAAGTTGATGGAAAGCATTTAATGGATTTGAAAGACATTTATCATTATTTTATTTAATGATTTTTGACTTTTAAATTAAGTATATTAGATACACTTTTCTTCCAACAACATACACAACCTTCTCTCCTCATCTCTCCTATCTTTTTCTTATTCTCCCATACGCCCAAGGGGCTAAGAAACTGCCCAAAAACCGTGAGCAGTAAGGGGATGAAGGTGATGATTTTGTGGCAAAATCATTGGTGCTAGCACACTCGGAGTTGTCCGTAGGTGATACGGAAACCCACCCGTGAGCCGGGAATCGTTTAACGAAGCTTGGAGCTTGTTCGAGGAGCTCAAAAACAGAAAATCAAGGAGCATGGACTGCTCACTGCCGTGAGCTTCATGGAGGGTAAACATATTTTTTTGTTCGTCAAAGCGTCGCTCAACCGATCGATGTAAGTATTCCGCAACTTCGTTGATTTGTATTCACACATATTTCTTGCTTATTATTGATATTGGGACCTCAATAGAAATCAACAATGGCATCTAGAGCAAGGTTTGAGCATGAAAACGTTTGGGGCTTAAAATTAGGTAAAATATATTTGAGCATGATTTAATGAAATTGGATGATTGAGTATGCTTAATACATGTTTAATTGAAGATTGATTGGATCAATTTCATGAAATAATGATTGGATCATTTTTCCCCCAATGGGTTAGCTTGGCCGAATCCTAATGGTGCCCTAATGTCTTGGAATTTTTTGATTTTTGAACATTGGATGTGTTGGAAATCATTCGGGATGATGATTTAATGTCGATTGTGGAATTAATTGGATTGAATTCGAATCGGACACAAATCCCCTCCCTTGGCCGAGACTTTAAATCATGTAATTGGGTTTGATTTTAATTAAATTGTGTTGGACATGATTTAATATAAATGAGCATGATTAATTATATAAATTGATGTTTTAGAAATGTTAATTTGGGTGATTAATCATGATATACACTTTGGTAATTAAATTGGGAATTTGGAATTTTATGATTTAATTATTTTGGGCCTATTTTGTGAAATTGGGCTTAAGTGTTGTAATTGGGCTTATTAGGCTTTGTTGTACAAAGTTGGGTTTAGGCAAAATTGATTGGATCCAATTAGGCCCAAAACCGCTTCCATAAAGCCCAAATGCGACTTAATGGACCTTTAAAGTTTAATTGGGCTAATGGCCTAAATTGATTTCTAGGCTTATGGGGTAACTCCCGGATTAGATTTTGGTTATTCGGTTTGACCAGAGTTGACCAAAAGTCCACGCCTTGAGAAATTAATTAAAAGCCCATTGGACTTTAATTGAATTGACGTTGGACGTTAACGAACTTTGAGACCCGTAACGATTAAATTTGGAATTTAAGTCGCAAGGTTTATTAATAAAGTGTAATATTTAATTTGGAATTAAATAGGGAATTAGAATTGAATGCATATTAAATTGGATTTAATGATGTAGTTTAATTTAATTCGAGAATTCGTACTTTGAGTACTTATTCGCAAAACGAGTTTGACTCGAGCAAAATCAAATCGTTGTTTGAACATTGGATGATCACTAATTATCAGATTAATTAATTTGATTAGATTGATTGATAATATGCTTGTGTGAATACATGGTTGCGATGCATGAATAATGTATATCAGATGTATATTAGATGGGTGGGACAATTTTAGAAATTGTTGTAATAAATTTGGTTTATTAATTGGACCTGGTGTCCAGCCTTATCACCTCCTTATTCTTTGTATTCTCTTCTCACCTATTCCCCTCAATGTAAATGAGGTTTCTTTAGAAGTGTAGTGTAACGGGTAGAAGTGATACATGTGCTAGGGAGAGAGAAATGGAAAGATTTGATCTAGGATCAATGTGTAAAGTATCCATCCGTTTATCATTATTATTTTTCATATGCGCTTTATTATGTGTTTAGAATGAATGTTTAAGAGTTTATGATGATGAGACCTTAACAAAGATAATAAATTGGTTGCCAATTTGCACTCGAAAAACCCTCGCAAAATATTAAGTGTTTTTCCTTCCATTGAGTGATTCTCACTCAAGTTCCGAGACTGGCATTAGCTTGTTGGCCAAAGTCAAGGCCTTTGTCCGTCGAGGATGTGTTTGAATCCCGAAGGCTTTGTTCCATATTGGTGTCTTGTCCAAGTTGTGGTTTGTTGGCCAAAGTCAAGACCACTTCTTGTCCATCGACATTGATTACGAAGCTTTCCATGGTCAATGGGTCACGCTTAATTGGGATCACTAATTTTGTTGTGCCAAAGCCAAGGCTTAGTTGATTCAGAGGAAAAAAGGTTAGGTAATACATTGGATGTATTGGCATATCTATGATATATGTTTCGGACTTGGATGTCCCCCTACCGGATCTAGGAATTGGATTGGATCCAATTGATATTAGAGATCTACCTAGTTAATTATCATACAATTTGTTGGCCAAAGTCAAGATTGTGTGATATTTAACGGGATCCTAGCCCACTAGGAAACACGGTTTCTCGAGTACTCGACAGAGGGTTAGAGGCTTGCCAAAAAATAGTGGGAGGCAAGAATTGAATTTGCAATATTCATTTAATTACTTGCCACACGCGCTCAATCACAAATATCATTCGTCATATAAATTAAATATTAGTTGGACTAATATTTAAATCGTTGTTTTAATTAACAGTTGGACTGTATTCAAACCATTCATTTATAGTTGATTTTATAATTGGATTATCGTAATCAATATAATTGATTTTAATCTATTAAATTATAGTTGATTAAATAGTTGGACTATTGTAATCATTATAATAAATAGTACCTAAATCGTTGATTAAATAGTTGGACTATTAGAATCAAGATGTAATTGAAAGATTGACATTTAAAACATAATCCTAGGGAAAATGTATTTAAATGATTTAATTTTCAAAATTGGGAATAAAATTCAGGATGGTCCTAGAAAAATAATAAGTTACTTTATTTGATAAAATAACATATTATGCCTAAAGCCCGGAGTTAAACATATAGTCGAGCATAATCTTTGGAAGATTTATGTAATGATAACTTAAATGCTTAATCCATTAAGCTTGTCGCAGTAGACTCCTTAATTTCTTAATCAGAATTAAGGATTAGATCCTTAAAGTATTATAATGAAATTGAAGGATCTTCATAAATCTATCTTTAGATTTTAGAAGTACTAAATTGCAATAAATAACTCGTGGAGAGTTAATGACTATTCTCAAGGAGATAAAGTCAAAGTTTGCAATTAGGTAAGTAGCTCAAGGCGCACCTTACTTCGATATTCTACATGGCCAAGGCTTGGCCAAATGCTACTGGAATATTGAAAAAGGGCAAAGGCAAAATCATTATAATCTTCTGGGAAGATAATGGACATATCCCAAAATATCTGCCTAAATTATGGCAAACAGGATCTCGGAAGCGTGACTGCCGTTTGGACAAAACAGACATGAAGGAATTGAAGACGAGAAAGGCTCCGACTTCAAATAAGTTTGTCAACATTATGTTCACTACTAGTATTAAAATTAGATTTTAAATACTTAGTGTGAAACATAAATATATATACTGATGTTCAGAATATGCTATGAGCAGGATACTGACTTCAATTGAGATTAATATGCGAATTGGAAACGGGATGAAAGTCGCTGTTTTAACCGTAGAAACCTAAGTTTAGGAACTACCCTTCGGGTGTGTACTTAAATTAGGAAACTGTTATAATGTAACTAGTTTGACTAGAAACATTATCTCTATATCGAGTATAACTCGTTGCGAGTGTACCTTTATATTCTAGAACACTAAAATGTTTTATTATATAAAGATGATATTGAGATAAACACATTAGATGTAAATAACAGTATTTATATTTTGAATATAAATAAATCTCAAACGTATAACATGACAAACAAATGGCTCAAACTGATTTGATCAGATGAAACTTAATTGTGGCATTGTTGTATGGGACACAATTAAACAAGACACGTATATCCACACTTTTGAAGAGTGTGTACTCGGACTGTTTTGATTCCAATCAAATAAAGTCTACGAATCTAGTTCATTGGGCAAAATACCTAAAACACTATTTACTTGGTAAAAGTGTAAATGCCATAGATCTGCTACCCCTAGTTCATAGTGAAGCAAGTGGGCCCATGTCTAGCTAGGCTAGAGCTAGATGTGAATATTTCATGACCTTAACGGATGTGGCATCGCGTTATGGTTAAATGTTTCTTTTGGAACACGAATCGGAAACTTTTACAGTTTCGACACGAAATAGATAAACAGATCGGCTATAGTATTAAACCGTTATGGTAAGACCGTAATGGAAAATACTTAAGCAATAAGTTTCTAGTATACTTGAAAGAGTATAGTATTCTTTCAAATGAGGACTCCTCCCGGAACACGGCATTTTGACGGTGTGTCCGAACTGAGTAACCGAATTTTGTTGGACATGATAAGGTTAATCATGAGTCGCTCTGAGCTACCATTTCCTTCAACGGATACGCATTAACAGTGCAGAACTTATTTAGAATAAGGTTCCATAATAATCTGTTTGATAGACTTCATATTAGATATGAACGGGAAAGAAACCGGTTTCTCATTTTTGAAAATTTGGGTATACTGGGCATATGTTTGGATGATACCAAACTAAAACCCAAATTGGATAAGTGCCAATTGTAGGTTATCCTAGGGATACCATACGTATTGTACTTATACATCTCTCAGAGAATAATTAGATTGTTGCTCGCCATGCGGTTTTCCTAAGAGGAATACCTATCTGCAGTGGTAATAGGAGGATAGTAAAACTCGATGCAAATCGGAGTATATATTTTCAAGCACCGAATCTTAATGGAACATAAATAGTTCATTAAGGATGAAACTATTACAAATAATCTTCGAATACACAAGAACCGCGTAAGTCGGAGAGAGTCAGAAAACAACCTGGCGTATGGGTTTCTGATCTCACCTCATAAAGATGTCTATCTTATTGAGGTATACCAACTAACTACATATGAGGTAGTGATACAAGGTATCGACTCCCTATTATGGCAAAGTGCCATATGAATCTGAAATGGATTTCATATATATCAACTATGTTTAGACACTAGTTGATGTACCACAAGGCATTGTGCCTACTGGTACTATATAAGTCTTCAAGGAAGACGTATATGGATGGCAATATACCAACGTATAAAGCTAGGCTTTTAGCGGAAAGGTATCGTTATCGACATTGTGTTGATTACGATTCAACCTTTTACCTGATGCCATGGTAAATCCATTTGTATAATGCTTGCTAATGCTGCATGTTTCATTTATGAAATATGACAGCTGAACGGTAAAATCGCTTTTCTGAAAAGGAAACCTTTTGGAGGATGTTTTCAATATCCTGACGGTTTTATCGTATCAAAACTAGCAAACAAGGTTTGCAGGTTATTCGATCCATGTTTGGATTGAAGTAAGCATTAGGTTTTTGGAATTATCGTTTTGATGTAATCATGATGGTATATGATTTAATTCAAAATGAAAATGATTCTTGTGTATATAAGGAGGTTAGTGGGAGCGCACTGACAGTGGCTGTCCTATAAATAATGATAACATGTCATTTCTGGGAAATGATATTCCCATAAAATAACAATCGGTGAAAGCTTAGCTTTCGAAAATAATTCTCCGTAGAATTCTTGGGAGAAACAACCTTTATTCTAGGAATAAAGATCTACCGGGATAGATTTAAAATTGTTAAGACTCTCCGAGAACTCGTACATTGAAAAATGTACGCGACCTGATGTCTCATACGCTTTGAGCATATGGATTCACAATCGGGCCAATCCAAGTGATAGTCACTGGATTGATGTTAAGAACATCCGTTAGTATCTTAGAGAACTAAGGATGCTGTCTTAATCTGTGGAGAATGAGAACTTGAGTGACTGAGATCACTACTGCAAGTTTCCTAAAACGATAAAATGACTTTAAGTCGCTAAAAACGGTACTATACAGTTTGAATAACGCAATAGTGAGCTGGAAATCTTCCAAGCAAGATACTGTTACCGAAAAAACAACAAATACGAGTTATTGCTACAGCTGAGGCAGCAATAGAAACCATTTGGATTGATAACAAATCTAATTAGATTAGATATAGTTCTGTTAGCAGTTGAGCTAGGCGTCAGCACAGACTAAAAAATTAATGGTCTCATCACCGATCCAGATACATATTTCGATATTCATCTGATTCGTTCGGATCATACATCGTGGCGATGTGATGATCGTATAAATCACGTCAGACGATAATCAAGAAAATCCGCTGACGAAAACCTTTCCTCAACAATTTGAGCCAACCGTATATAGTTCGGGTGTAATACACTCGAGTGACTGGCTATAGGCCAAGTGGGAGATTGTTGGACAATTATGACCCATAACGTCACTATTTGTACAGATCATTGTGTTGTTGTACAAATTAACTATGTGACAAAGGAAATTGCACTCTTATTATTTGTGATTAGATCACCTAGATGTATAAATGATAGAAGGTCCATATTATTTGTTCCTGGATTGAGAATGATATGGGATAATATCAGTCCACGAAGGATAAATCATTAAATATCCATAGTCAGAGTATTATCGAGATTGGACATCGATGAATACGTAAAACACTAGTATTGCACTTGTGCGCGTTGTGAGGACATAACAGCATAGTTCTCATATATTTGGGTATAGAATACTCATGCAAGTGTAATAGGAGGTTGTGTTTTACCGATGGTACGGGAAACAGCTTCGCTCTGGATAGACCCCCTCAGAATTCCATTGGTAGTATGACTATGTGTCTATGGAAGTCCGAAATCAGGGTAGTGTATTTGGTCTTAACCTGAGACTTGCACCGCTAATACTTGTGACAATCAATATACTTTGGTTACGATCGTCCAGGGCTTTAACAGGTTCTGTGTACGCCTATGCTGGGTATATTGAGAATCATAGTGTGTTGGGTGTGATGTCAAGACGGAAGTATCACTCCAGTCATAGTGGAGATGATGTCACGTAGGATACGGTACTGGTGCTCTTAAGTACTACAGTCATCAGGATATTATGACTAGGTCATGTATATCTGATATAGAGCTAGTTACCAGACATCTGACATGTGTTTCGTAAGGGGCAGACACAGCTCCAGCCCCAGGCCTAGCACGTGACAGTCCGATACTGGGTCGACATACACAATACTACGTATACTACGCCTGATACAGATCCTTTATTCCTGTAAGGATATATCCGGAGAATTGGGTAGGCATGACGCTTTGCTAGAGGCCAACTTTGTCTTGTAAATTGATAAAATGTAGTACGAGGTACTTACGTATTCGGATAGTCCGACAACCGAATTTACTACCAATATATCCGGGGATCTCATGGGTAGCTTCCCAAAGATTCACCGATGACGTATGACTCGCACTTTAATTAGTCTGGGATTAATTAGAAGAGAGAGAAAATTAATCTGGGATTAATTACGGAGATATTTTATCTATGATAAATATCAATTAAAGAGAGATAACGATAATTTGGAATTAATCGGTAAATTAATATATTCGATATATTAAACGAAATTGGATTTCGACGCGGAATTAAAATTAGATTTCAATTTGGGCGAACGAATTAATTTAGAATTAATTCCTTAGCGACGTGAATAGTAATTATGATTGGCATGATTATTTAATTAAATTAGATTTAATTACGACGCAACGGAAAATTCGTTAATTTGGAACTAACGAACCCGAGCCCGAGATTATTTTCGAGCACATTCACATTTCGAATTCGAGTGCGGCACGCAAGTCAAATCAAGCATCAAATCACTAGTCGCATCTAGCGTCACATCATGCTTCAATCAAGTGATAGATGTTTTTCACTTTGAGTGATTGACGCTAGTCACTATTCATGATTGATGGATTGATGTGAGTTGATGGAAGTTGATGGAAAGCATTTGATGGATTTGATAGACATTTATCATTATTTTATTTAATGATTTTTGACTTTTAAATTAAGTATATTAGATACACTTTTCTTCCAACAACATACACAACCTTCTCTCCTCATCTCTCCTATCTTTTTCTTCTTCTCCCACACGCCCAAGGGGCTAAGAAACTTTCCAAAAACCGTGAGCAGTAAGGGGATGAATGTGATGATTTTGTGGCAAAATCATTGGTGCTAACACACTCGAAGTTGTCCGTAGGTGATAGGGAAACCCACCCATGATCCGGGAATCATTTAAAGAAGCTTGGAGCTTGTCGAGGAGATCAAAATCAGAAAATCAAGGAGCATGGACTGCTCACTGTCGTGAGCTTCATGGAGGGTAAAAATATTTTTTTGTTCGTCAAAGCGTCACTCAATTTGTATTCGCACATATTTCATGCTTATTATTGATGTTGGGACCTCAATAGAAACCAACACTAACTATTAAGAAGACTAACATAGAAGTCAATTAGAGGCTGAATGAAGTAGAGTTGGAAAAGAATGAAGCTCAAGCCAAATGTAAGCAAAGTCTTTTGATGGTAGATGACTTGTAGGAGAGGAATAGAGGCCTAGTTGATAGGATCCAAACTTTAGAGACTGAACTTGAAAATGCTAGAACTCAATTATCTGTCTTTTCTAGTGGGAATAAGAAAGTGGATCGTATGTTAGGTAATAGGTTTGAGCCTAACTGTAATAAGGCTTCAACATCGAAAGTTGTGCCTAAACCTCCTAAACGTGACTTAGGCAAGAAACTTGTTGAGTGTTGTCATATAATTCCTTCTTTTATTCCTCGTCTCGTTCCTCAATCTCGTACTAGAGGTGTTGTGAGTAAACCTCGCCCCCATCCGAGGTTTGTGCATGTGTGCCATCACTATGGAAAGGCATGACACATTAGGCCTAAGTGCTTATGTTGCAGAAACAAAAGAAAAGGCCTAAGACTGTGTCACATAGATTTGATTCTTCAAATCTAGTTTCTCAAGTTTCTGCACTAACCAAACAAGCGCAATTCCTTAGTGAGAAACTTGTTGTGTTGTCTAGGAATTCTCAGTGGGAGAATTCCTGAGAAAATTTGGGTGAGGAAGCAAGATGTCTTCCCATATACTTCTGAATGCCTTGATCCTGACAGGATAATGAGAGTGCACTTCGATATAACTCGTCATAGAAGTTGCATTTGTTTTCCATGCATGTGTGTGTGCGTGTGTTTCCATATTTTTGTTTGGCACGTGGTATTTGCTTTTCTCTTTTCACTGCATATGTGGGTGGGTGTGTTGTTTTTTATTTATGTCCCTCCTTGGTCATATAAGAATGAAAATCAGGACATAAAATTTTATAGGCCGATCTGAATTGACGGGTAGTATGATCTGTACTCTGGATTACAACTCCACGTTGTTGGACAGTTATGACCCATAGCGTCACTATTTGTACAGATCATAGTGTTGTTGTACAAATTAACTATGTAACAAAGGAGATTGCACTCCTATCATTTGTGATTAGATCACCTTAGATATATAAATGATGGAGGTCCTTATGATTTGTTCCTAGATTGAGAATGATATGAGACAGTATCAATCAACGAAGGATAAATCATTAAACATCCCTAGTCAGAGCATTGTCGAGATTGGACATCGATAGATGCGTAAAAGACTAGTATTACACTTGTGCGTGTTATGTGAGACATAACGGCATAGTTCTCGTATATCTGGGTATAGGATACTCAGGCAAGTGTAATAGGAGGTTGTGTTTCACCGATGGTACGGGAAACAGCTTCGCTCTGGATTAGACCACCGCAGAATCCCATTGGTAGCATGACCTTGTGTCTATGGGAGTCTGCAATCAGGGTAGGTGTATTTGGTCTTAACCTGAGACTTGCACCGCTAATACTTGCGACAATCAATGTACTTTAGTTGAGGTCGTCCAGGGCTTTAACAGGTTCTGTGTACGCCGATGCTGGGTATATTGAGAATCGTAGTGTATTGGGTGTGATGTCAAGACGGAAGTGTCACTCCAGTCATATGGAGATGATGGTCACGTAGGATACGGTATTAGTGCTCTTATATGCTGCGCGGCTATCGGGATATTATGACTTGGTCATGTATATCCGATTATAGAGACTAGTTACCAGACATCCGACATGTGCTTCGTACGGGGCAGACACATTTCCAGCCCCAGGCCTAGCACGTGATCATCAGATACTGGATCGAAATACGCAATACTACGTATACTACGCCTGATATAGATCACATATTCCTGTAAGGATATTTCGGAGAATTGGGTAGGCATGGCGCTTTGCTAGAGGCCAACCTTGTCTTGTAAATCGGTAAAACGTAATACTTGGTACTTACGTGTTCGGATAGTCCGACGACCGAGTTTACTGCCAACATATCCGGAGATCTCATGGGTCGCTTCCCAATGATACACCGATGACGTATGACTCGCATTATACATTAATCTGGGATTAATTGAAGAGAGAGAAAATTAATCTGGGATTAATTACGGAGATATTTTATCTGGGATAAAATATCAATTTAAAGAGAGAGAACGATTAATTTGGAATTAATCGATAAATAATATATTCGATATATTAAACGAAATTGGATTTCGATTAGGAATTAAAATTAGATTTTAATTCGGGCACTTGAATTAATTTAGAATTAATTCTCGAGCGACGTGATTAGTAATTGGATTTATTAACGAGGCATCGAGATAATCGTTAATTTAGAATTATCGAAACCGAGCTCGGAATGTGTTTGCGACGTTACGTCGATTTTGAATCACGTGCCGCAAGTCGCATCGCAAATCACATCGCAAGTCATAAAAGTCAAATCACTTTTTGGAAAAGTAACTTTGACTCTTTGACTTTGACCATTGAGATTTGGAGGGAAAATTTTGGGGGGAAAAGTTTTGACTTTTTGGAAAAGTAAATGCTTTTTCCTTTCACCTTTTACCAAGGGTAAAAGAATTAATATAACATTTACATTTGTTTTATTGTTTTAAAAAGGCATAAAACAATGGTAAATGATTTAATTTATTTTGGAAAATATAAAAGTAAGTGTTGGACACATTTTCCCTTAACCTAATCTAAAATCTCATCTCTCTTTCCCTCTCAAAGCTCACGCCCAAGGCAGTGGACTGCACTGCTTGGGCGTGAATGATGATGCCTTTTAGGGCATGTTTTGTGGCTAAATAGCCAAGTGCTAGCACACCGAGAGTTATACGAAGGTGTTAGGGAAACCCACCCACGAGCCGGGAATCGTTTGACGAAGATTCGGAGCTCAAATCTTGGATTCTTGAAGACTCAAAATGAAATTTTGAGCAGTGGACTGCACACAATGGCGCCACTTTGAAGGACTAAAACTTTGGAGTTTTCGTCTTTCGTCTCAACCGATCGATGTAAGTATTCCGCAACTTCTTTGATATATATTATCATGCTTGCTTTTTGATGATCTTGGGACCTAGAATAAAACCAACAATGGCATCAGAGCCTAGGTTCAAGCATGAAAGTTTAGGGCTTAAAATTTGGGTATTTTGTATTTGAGCATGATTTGAATAAATTGGATGTTTAAGTATGCTTAATACATGTTTAATTGAATATTGATTAGATCAATTTCATGAATTAATGTTAGAAACATTTTCCCCAAATATTAAAGTTGGCCTAAAATGATAAATTGGGTATTTTCAATTTGAGCATGATTTTATGAAATTGGATGATTAAGTATGCTTAAATATAGTTGAATTGAAGATTGATTGGATCAATTTCATGAAAATGTGATTGGATCATTTTTCCCCAATTTGCTTATGGTGGCCGAATTTGATAAGCCCAAATTGTCTTGGAATTTTGATTTTTTGTTCATTAGATGAATTGGAAATCATTTGGGTATATGATTTAATGTCGATTGTGTAATTGATTGGATTGAATTTGAATCGGACATAAAATCCCCAAATTGCCAAGACTTTGAAGCATGAAAATGGGTTTGATTTTTCATTAAATGTGTGGGCATGTGATAATGAAATTGTGCATGATTAATTGTAAAATTAATGTTTTAGAAATGTTAATTTGGGTAATTAATCATGTAATACACTTTAGGTTAATTGAATGTGAAATTGGATTTTTGTATTTAATTAATTGGGCCTTGAAATTGGATTTTGGCTTTTAAAGTTGTCATTGGGCTTGTTGGGCTTTGTTGTACAAAGTTAGGTTTAGGCAAATTGGATTGGATCCAATTGGGCCCAAAACCACTTCCATAAAGCCCAAATGCGATTTAATGAACCTTTAAAGTTTAATTGGGCCTAATGGGCCAAGATTGATTTATGGGCTAATGGGGTAAATCCCGGATTGGATTTTGGTTATTCGGTTTGACCCGAGTTGACCAAAAGTCCACGCCTTAAGAAATCAATTAAAAGCCCATTGGACTTTAATTGAATTGACGTTGGACGTTAATCGGTCTTTGAGACGCGTTGCGATTAAATTTGGAATTTAAGTCGTAAAAGGTTTATTATTAAGTGTAATATTTAATTTGGAATTAAATAATGAATTAGAATTGAATGCATATTAATTGGATTTAATGACGTAGTTTAATTTAATTCAAGAATTCGTACTTTGAGTACTTATTCGCAAACGAGTTTGACTCGATCAAAATCAAATCGTTGTTTGAACATTGGATGATCACTAATTATCAGATTAATTAATTTGATTAGATTGATTGATAACATGCTTGTGTGAATACTTGGTTGTGATGAATGAATAGTGTATATCGGATGGATATTAGTCGGGTGGGGGCAATTTTGGAAATTGTTGTAATAAATTCGATTTATTAAATTGGACCTGCGTGTCCAGCCTTAACACCTCTTTTCTATTTGTATTCTCTTCTCATCTATTCCCCTCTATATATATGAGGTTTCTTTAGAAGTGTAGTGTAACGGGTAGAAGTAATACAAGTGCTAGTTATGAGAGAGATAAAAGAGAGATTTGATCTAGGATCAATGTGTTAAGTATCCATCCGCATATCATTATTGTTTATTTTCATATGCGCTTTATTATGTATTTAGAATGCATGTTTAAGGGTGTATGATGATGAGACCTTAACAAAGATAATAAATTGGTAGCCAATTTGCACGCGAAAAACCCTCATCAAATATCATGCGTTTTTCCTTCCATTGAGTGATTCATACTCAAGATCCTAGATTGGCATTGGGTTGTTGGCCAAAGTCAAGCCCTTTGTCCGTCGAAGATGTGTTTGAATCACGAGAGTTTTGTTCTATATTGGTGTCTTGTCCAAGTTGTGGTTTGTTGGCCAAAGTCAAGACCACTTCTTGTCCATCGACATTGATTACGAAGCTTTCCATGGTCAATGGGTCGCGCTTGACTGGGATCATTAAGCTTGTTGTGCCAAAGCCAAGGCTTAGTTGATTCAGAGGAAAATGGTTAGGCAATACATTGGATGTATTAGCATATATAAGATATATGTTAAGGATTTGGATATCCGCCTACTGGATCTAGGAATTGGATTGGATCCAATTGATCTTAGAGATCTACCTAGTTAAATATCATACAATTTGTTGGCCAAAGTCAAGATTGTGTGTTATTTAACGGGATCCTAGCCCACTAGGAAACGCGGTTTCCCGAGTACTCGACAGAGGGTTAGAGGCTCGCCGAAAAATAGTGGGAGGCAAGAATTGAATTTGCAATACTCGTTCAATTACTTGCCATACGCGCTCAATCAAATATCACTCGTCGTTATGATTTAAATATCAGTTAGACTAATATTTAAATTGTTGTTTTATTAAATAGTTGGACTATATATTTCAAACTATTCAATTATAGTTGATTTTATAATTGGATTATAGTAATCAATATAATTGATTTTAAACTATTGAATTATAGTTGATTAAATAGTTAGACTATTGTAATCATTATAATTAGTACCTTAATTATTGATTAAATAGTTGGACTATTAAAATCAAGATATATTGAAAGATTGGACATTTAAAACATAATCTTGGATTAAAATGTTTAAATGGTTTAATTTTCAAATTGGGAATAATTTCAGGATAGTCCTGGAAATAAATAATAAGTTACTTTATTTGATAAAATAACTTGTTAAGCCTAAGCCTAGAATTAAGCAAATAGTAGAGCATAATCTTTGGAAGATTTATGTGATGATAACTTAAAGTGCTTAATCCACCATACTTGTCATAAATCTATGTTAAGATTAAGAAGTATTAAATTGCAATTAATAACTCTTGGAGAGTTAATGACTATTCTCAAGGAGATAAAGTCAAACTTTACAATTAGGCTAATAGCGCAAGGCGCACCTTACTTCAATATTCTAGAAACCCAAGGCTTGGCCAAGGCTTCTGAAATATTGAAAAAGGTAAAGGCAAAATCATTATGATCTTCTGGGAAGATAAAGAACATATCCCAAATGACTGCCGTTTGGATATGGCAGACATGAAGGAATTAAAGAAAGAGCAAGGCTCTGACTTTAAATATATTCGTCATTATTATGTCACTACTAGTATTGAAATTGGATTTTAAATACTTAGTGTGGTACATAAAATATATGTATTGATGTTCAGAATCTGCTGTGAGCAGGATACTGACTTCAAGCTGAGGTTAATCTGCGAATCGGAAACGGGACGAAAGTCGCTGTTTCGACATAGAGATACCTAAATTTAGGAACTACCTTCGGGTATGTACTTAAATTAGGAAACTGTTATAATGTAACTAGTTAGACTAGAAACACATCTCTCTATATCAGTGTTTAATCCATTGTGGATAAACCTTTATATTCTAGAACACTAAAGTGTTTCATTATATAAAGATGACATTGAGATAAACACATTAGATGTGAATAACAGTATTTATATTTTGAATATAAATAAAATCTCGAACATATAATATGACAAACTAATAGCTCATACTGATCTGATCAGATGAAACTTAAATGTGGCATTGTTGTCTAGGACACAATAAACAAGACTCGTATATCCACACTTTTGAAAAGTGGGTACTAGGACTGATTTGATTATTCAAATAAAGTCTACGAATCTAGTTCTTTAGGTAAAGTACCTAAACTATTTACTTGGTAATAGTGATAAATGCCATCGATCTGTAAGCCCTATTCATAGTGAAGTTAGTGGGCCCATATCTAGCTAGGCTAGATGTGGATATGAATATTTCGTGACCTTAACGGATGTGGCATCACGTTATGGTTATGTGTTACTTTTGAAGAACACAAATCAGAAACTTTTAAAGTTTCGACACGAAGTAGACAAACAGATCGGCTAAAGTATTAAACCGTCACGGTAAGAACCGAAATGGAAAATACTTAAGCAATAAGTTTCACATATACTTGAAAGAGTATAGTATTCTTTCAAATGAGGACTCCTCAGACACGTCAGTTTGACGGTGTGTCCGTACGAAGAAACCGAATTTTGTTGGACATGATAAGGTTTATCATGAGTCGCTCTGAGCTACCATTTCCTTCAACGGATATGCATTAACAGTGCAAAACTTATTTAGAATAAGGTTCCATGAAAATCAATATGACAGAATTCATATTGGATATCAACGGGATAGAAACTGGGTTTCTCACTCCTAAGATTTGGGTATGCTGGGCATATGTTTGGATGATGCCAAACTAAAACCTAAATCGGATAAGTGCCAAATGTAGGTTATCCTAGGGAAAACCATAAGTATAGTACTTATACAACTCACTAGAGAACAATTGTAATTGTTGCTCACCATGCGGTCTTCCTTAGAGGAATACCGATATGCAGTGGTAAGTGGGAGGACAGTAAAACTCGATGAAAATCGGAGTAATACTGTTCAAGGCATGAAGTCCTTAATGGAACACAAACTGTTCATCAAGGATGAACATATACCATTAATCTTCGTATACACAAGAACCGCGTAGATCGGAGAGAGTCAGAAAACAACCTAGGGTATGGGTTTCTGATCTCACCTCATAAAGATGTCAATCTTATTGAGGAAGACCCAACTACGTATGAGGAAGTGATACAAGGTATCGACTCCCTTTCATGGCAAAGTGCCATGAGTCCGAAATGGATTCCATGTAAAACAACTATGTTAAAATACTAGTTGATGTACCATAAGGCATTGTGCCTATAGGTACTGTATAAGTCTTCAAGGAAGACATACATGGAAGGCAACATACCAACGTACAAAGCTAGGCTTGTAGCGGAAAGGTATCGTTATCAACATTGTGTTGATTACGGTTCAACCTTTTACCTGTTGCCACGGTAAATCCATTTGGATAATGCTTGCTGTAGCTGCACGTTTCATTTATGAAATGTGTCAGTTAAAGGTCAAAATCGCTTTCCTTAAAAGGAAACCTTTTGGAGGATGTTTATAACATCCTGACGATTTTGTCGTACTAAAACCAGCAAACTAGGTTTGCGTGTTGTTCGATCCATGTTTGGGTTGAAGCAAGCATAAAGTTCTTGGAACTATTGTTTTGATGTAATCATGATAGTCAATGATTTGATTCAAAACAGAATGATTCTTGTGTATATGAGAGGGTTAGTGGGAGCGCACAGACAGTGGCTGTCCTTATAATAATGATAATGTAATATATATTCATTTCTTGGAAATGATATTCCCATAAAATAATCGGTGAAAGCTTGGCTTTCAAGAGAAAATTCTCCGTAGAATTCTCGGGAGAAACAACCTTTATTCTGGGAATAAAGATCTACTAGGATAGATTTAAGTTGTTAAAACTCTCTGGGAAATTGTACATTAAAATGTACGCGACCTGGTGTCTCATACGCTTTGAGCATATGGATTCACAATCAGGCCAATCCAAGTGATAGTCACTTGATTGATGTTAAGAACATCCGTTAGAATCTTAGAGATCTAAGGATGCTGTCTTAATCTGTGGAGAATGAGAACTTGAAGTGACTGGGATCACTACTGCAAGTTTCCAAACCGATAAAACGACTAAAAGTCGAAACGGTACTATACAGTTTGAATAACGGTACAGTGAGCTGGAAATCTTCCAAGCAAGATACTGTTACCGAATAAATAACAAATGCGGATTATTGCTGCAGCTGAGGCAGCAATAGAAGCCATCTGGGTCATTAATAAATCTAATTGGATTAGATATAGTTCTGTTAGCGGCTGAGCTGGGCGTCAGCACAGGCTAAAGAATTAATGGTCTCATCAACGATCCAGATACATACTTCGACTATTCTATGATTCGTTCGGATCATACATCGTGGCGATGTGATGATCGTATAAATCGCATCAGACGATAATTGTGCAAATCCGCTGACGAAAGCTTTTCTCAGCAATTTGAGCCAACCGTACATAGTTCGGGTGTTAGGCACTCGAGTGACTGGCTAAAGGCCAAGTGGGAGATTGTTGGACAGTTATGACCCATAGCGTCACTATTTGTACAGATCATAGTGTTGTTGTACAAATTAACTATGTAACAAAGGAGATTGCACTCCTATCATTTGTGATTAGATCACCTTAGATATATAAATGATGGGAGGTCCTTATGATTTGTTCCTAGATTGAGAATGATATGAGACAGTATCAATCAACGAAGGATAAATCATTAAACATCCCTAGTCAGAGCATTGTCGAGATTGGACATCGATAGATGCGTAAAAGACTAGTATTACACTTGTGCGTGTTATGTGAGACATAACGGCATAGTTCTCGTATATCTGGGTATAGGATACTCAGGCAAGTGTAATAGGAGGTTGTGTTTCACCGATGGTACGGGAAACAGCTTCGCTCTGGATTAGACCACCGCAGAATCCCATTGGTAGCATGACCTTGTGTCTATGGGAGTCTGCAATCAGGGTAGGTGTATTTGGTCTTAACCTGAGACTTGCACCGCTAATACTTGCGACAATCAATGTACTTTAGTTGAGGTCGTCCAGGGCTTTAACAGGTTCTGTGTACGCCGATGCTGGGTATATTGAGAATCGTAGTGTATTGGGTGTGATGTCAAGACGGAAGTGTCACTCCAGTCATATGGAGATGATGGTCACGTAGGATACGGTATTAGTGCTCTTATATGCTGCGCGGCTATCGGGGTATTATGACTCGGTCATGTATATCCGATTATAGAGACTAGTTACCAGACATCCGACATGTGCTTCGTACGGGGCAGACACATATCCAGCCCCAGGCCTAGCACGTGATCATCCGATACTGGATCGAAATACGCAATACTACGTATACTACGCCTGATATAGATCACATATTCCTGTAAGGATATTTTCGGAGAATTGGGTAGGCATGGCGCTTTGCTAGAGGCCAACCTTGTCTTGTAAATCGGTAAAACGTAATACTTGGTACTTACGTGTTCGGATAGTCCGACGACCGAGTTTACTTGCCAACATATCCGGAGATCTCATGGGTCGCTTCCCAATGATACACCGATGACATATGACTCGCATTATACATTATCTGGGATTAATTTGAAGAGAGAGAAAATTAATCTGGGATTAATTACGGAGATATTTTATCTGGGATAAAATATCAATTTAAAGAGAGAGAACGATTAATTTGGAATTAATCGATAAATAATATATTCGATATATTAAACGAAATTGGATTTCGATTAGGAATTAAAATTAGATTTTAATTCGGGCACTTGAATTAATTTAGAATTAATTCTCGAGCGACGTGATTAGTAATTGGATTTATTAACGAGGCATCGAGATAATCGTTAATTTAGAATTATCGAAACCGAGCTCGGAATGTGTTTGCGACGTTACGTCGATTTTGAATCACGTGCCGCAAGTCGCATCGCAAATCACATCGCAAGTCATAAAAGTCAAATCGCTTTTTGGAAAAGTAACTTTGACTCTTTGACTTTGACCATTGAGATTTGGAGGGAAAATTTGGGGGGAAAAGTTTTGACTTTTTGGAAAAGTAAAATGCTTTTCCTTTCACGTTTTACCAAGGGTAAAAGAATTATATAAACATTTACATTTGTTTTTATTGTGTTTAAAAGGCATAAAACAATTGGTAAATGATTTATATATTTTGGAAAATATAAAAGGTAAGTGTTGGACACATTTTCCCTTAACCTAATCTAAATCTCATCTCTCTTCCCTCTCAGCTCACGCCCAAAGCAGTGGACTGCACTGCTTGGGCGTGAATGGTGATGCCTTTTAGGGCATGTTTTGTGGCTAAATAGCCAAGTGCTAGCACACCGAGAGTTGTACGAAGGTGTTAGGGAAACCCACCCATGAGCCGGGAATCGTTTGACGAAGATTCGGAGCTCAAATCTTGGATTCTTGAAGACTCAAAACTGAAATTTTTGAGCAGTGGACTGCACACAAATGGCGCCACTTTGAAGGACTAAAACTTGGAGTTTTGTTCGTTGTTTCGTCTCAACCGATCGATGTAAGTATTCCGCAACTTCTTTGATATGTATTTCACACATCTTCATGCTTGTTTGATGATCTTGGGACCTAGAATAAAACCAACACACGTACCTTGGATATTGACAAGCCATTGTGTGTCTTTATTTTTTTTTTTTGTGATAAACTGAAAAATCAAAAAAAAATATTTATAATTTGAAAAAGACCAAAAATATTTTTGTGGCTTGTTAGAGCATGAATAGCATGTACATGTGATCCTGACATGTAGGTTATATGATTAGTATGTATAATATGCCTCTATTTTTCTTAATACTCCATATACATATGTGCGTGTGATACAAACTCTTGGTATATCTTTTGCTTGCAACTCACATACATGATTTCATTATGTCAAGGCTTGGTCGTATGCATGAGTTTTTGGACTGGCAATCTAATTTCTATCATTCTTTGTTCACTAAATAGTATGATCTTTGACTAGATGACCTTGCTATCCCCTTTAAAAGCAAAAAGAAATTAAAAAAAAATTTTAGATCCGAACTCAAGTGCAAAAGAGCCTATGTGGCCAAATTCAAAAGATAAGGGCAAAAACCATTCACTCGAAAGAGTATTTAAATATGAGCTCATGATTTTTATGGTGTAAATATTATAACATGCAACCAATGTTGCTTATTTTCAGGTCCTAGTGGTGCCGTGTTTGAACACCTATAGATTTCTTTAGCTGTGTCCAGCTCATAAAATAAGATCTTAAGCCTTGATTCGTTGTGCACTTTATTTTTCACGCAAGTGCTTGATATGCTTTGGTGTTTATGTCATATACATAAGTGTTGTATTTAGCCACTTTTAAAATGATGCATATTGTTTCATGTCATAAACAGCTGAATACTGACTGGGTTTCATTGTACTTGCTTAAAGTGCTATTTTCGTCAGAATTTTTTTGGCATTATGTGCGTGTGTTTGCTTTAAGCTTCTGCATACATTTTTCTCTTTTGGTTCATTTTTACCTTAGTTGTGTAATGTTTGTCAGTTTTCATTCATGTAATGTTTTCTTTAACATTCGAACCCTTTTCGTTGGTGTATCGTTTTTAATTTCGTTCAAACATTTTTTTCCAGAACCTTTTGGTTCGTGTTTCATTTTCAATTCGCTCGAACGCCTTAACTTGCGTTCGACATGCGTTCGACTCTCGTTCGAACGTTTTCGGGGTATTTAAATACTTTATGTGCATGTTTCATTCGCACGTTTCTTTCTTTCACTTTTCTCCGTGGTTCTTTACCTTTCCTCTTCTTTTTCTTACCTTCCATGTCAGATCCAGAGTTGTGTAGCCTTCCTATTCTTGATTTCGGCCTCATCTCCATCATCAAGGTAGGGTTTTCTTCTATTTTTTTAGTTCTCCTTTCATTCTCAGATTGATTTTAGAGTTTCTCTTCCATTTTTAGTTTTAGACTTCTTTCTTGGATTGAAGGCGTTTGGTATCTCGTGAATCTGTTTTTTGTTGCTTGTGTGTGTTTGTTTGTGGCGATTTGCATCTATTAGGGGTGCTTTCTTTTTCGATCTATCGCCATCGCCTTCGAATGCCCCAAGAACTTCGTTCGAATGCTCTTTGATTTCACAGTCTTATATTCTTCTTCTATTTTATGATCTGTTTGGCTCTTATGTATTTTCTTATGTGCTTTAGATGCCTAAGAAGACTATCACTTCCAAGAAACATCCTCGCGACTCTCTCCATCAGGATCGTTTTCATAGTCCTGCAATAGCTCATCTTTTCGATGATCATCTCTCTCAGCGCAACCTATGTTTGGAACGCAACGTATTAGAGGATGAGTTACATGATTCTAGGGTCGTGCGCTTGCTTGTTAACCGGGGTTGGGGGCTGCTTTTATCTGGTTTCATTGGTCTTTCTCCCTCCATTGTCCATGAGTACTATTCAAACTTGGAGGTGGTTTCTACTACTTCTTTCTCTGTGTTCATTCGAGGCCACTATTTGGACATTGATCCCTCTGTCCTGTCTCGAGTCCTTACGATCCTTGCGGTGTCGTATCATCAATTTCCTTGGCCACCTATTGAAGGTCCCTCTGATCAGCTAATCATGGAAGTTGCCACCAGACAGCATCATTCATTTTCAGGAGGTACGATCATTGTTGCTACCTTGTTCCCTTCCTATCGTTTGCTCAACCGGATCATTTGCCATAATCTTTGGCCTAAATCGCACGTCAACACCCAACCTATTGCCATGATTGTGTTTCTCTATGCTATCAAGCATTGACTCTCTATTGACATCCTCAGTGTGATTTTATGAGAGATGATATGCATCCGCACTGCTTCTTATGCTGCTAACTCCCTGCCATACAAGTGCCTTATTCACCGAATCATCTCCTCATTGGTCCCATACTTTGTGCATGATCCTCTGCTTCCTTTGCTAAAGCCAATTGGTCGTCAGAATGTATCTTCGAGAGCCTCTCATCTCCCCGCTCATGCTCGTGAGCCTGCTCCTGCTCCAGCGGCTGATCTTGATCCTGCTCCTCCAGCCTTGGCTTCTGCCTCTTCATCTTCCGCCAGATTTTCACCAGTGCATCTTTGACTCTCAGGAAACTATCCTGACAGAGCTTCGTTTGCTTTCTAGAGGCCTATCAGAGGTTCGTACTTATGTTTTCCATTTTGAGGATCAGTTTGCTTTCCCCCTTGCAGTCTCTGATGACGAGGGCTAGTCTGCCAGTTCGGAGTCCGACTAGTAGCTTTGCTTCATTTTCAGGGTTTTCTTAGAGTTAGGGGGAGTCAGTTTGTTTTGAGATCATTTTCGTAACCTGTTATGCTGTATTCTCTCTCTTTTGATTGCTTTTGCAATGTATTGAAACCTATTGATGTATCTTAATGCAAAATGATATTTTTTTGTCTGACATCGCCTACTGACTGTTCCTACTTGCATGCTTTTGAATATTGCATTTTTCTGTTTTCTTCCCGATTATTCTTGTGATAACTGTGTGTTTGTTCGAGGGAGTCAGTTTTTATATATGCTTTTTATTTATCCTGGTATATGCATCATTTGTCATTTCGTGACAAAAAGAGGGAGTAATAGTGATTTGTCAATATCTCCAATTTAAGGAGAGTTCGGATTAAGGGGGAGACAATTAGTTTACCTGTTTTACGTTATATTGATAATCCCAATGCTTTTCACGGTATATTGTTGTTTGTGGATGTTTCAGGTAAATAGGTTTTGTGGCTGATGTGGCTTTTAATTTCAAGACTCCTTAGTTAGGTGTTAGATTGAGTCTTAATGTAATTAGTCACTATTTTTATGGTTGACAGTTGATTATTTTGGTAAGTCTGGAGTTGATCCACATGAAATAAATTTAGTAAAATAAAATAATAATTCGAATGTAAATAAAAAAGGTTGCATTATTTGAAGTGATTGACAATTTTAAAATAGATGGTAACAATAAAATAAAATAATGAGGCTAAATGATCCATTTTTAATATTTTGTTGACATGTGATTTTCGTTCCAGGGGCAGTTTCGGGATAATGCTCCCTGGACAATCCTCCTCCAACTGTGAATTTGTTTGGTTATGGGGGACCAAAAATAAATTTGGCAAAAGATAAAACAACCACAAAATCGACAAGAGGGTTTTACGTAGTTCGGCGGAGCAAATCCAACCTACATCCACGGGCACAAAGTGAGGTATAATTCTTATTACCAACCGAGCTCAGCCGACCTGTTTTCGATTAGGGTCTAATGAAGACCAAGCTGTTTGTTTTTCATACTTTTACAAGTAGTTTTTCCTTTTTACAATTTTTTGCTATCCTCTCTACCAATAAGACTAACTTTTCCTTTATATACTAGGAGAAATAAAATACTATTATCATATCTCCATGACGTTATCCACATGAATCTCCGACTGATTGACAGGCTCTCTGCCCAAAACTGCCTCATCGAAAGCAAACCTGCCATCTGCTTGCCTATCATATCACTCAATTTTATACATTGCCATACTTCACCATTATGATGCTAGTCTGTAAAGAACTCTCAAACGGTGGTACATGTCAGAGGGAAAAGTCCAAACTATCCATGATCACACATCGGGCTTCATCTACACAGCCACATCATGAGCTGGTTCATCATCCCGATCCAGGATAATATAGGGTACCAAACCGAGCTACCGAGTTGAAGTGGTCGGTCTCGACTATGATGTTGTTGGTATTTGAGACTTGAATCATCCTGTATCCTCTGGTCGACCAGATCCGGGAAACATGATCGAGGAGTAACCATTACCTTCTGAAAATCCGTCCTTTCAAAGGGGGAAATCCGTCTCTACCCTTGCTGTGCTGTTTAAATACTTTGTCACAAAAATCACCATCGACATCTGTCCCCTAGTTCTCGGTTTCAACGAGTGTACAAGTTGGGAACTATAAAATTAAAACCGTGCTGATCAACTGGTTGGTGGTCGGTGTAGGGCATAGAATTTGACGACGCATGCTGTTCTAGGCTCGCGGCCTAGTTGGGAGTACGGAGTAGCCCTCGGGTGACTAAACCGGAGAATAATGGAGTCGCCACCCGGAGTGAACCAGGAAAATGATTTAAGGCCGCACTCACCCATCGCAAGGGAAGACCTCAAACCGTTGGGTTCGTAATGGTCCCTTACTCATGCCACTTGTAATGAAATGATTTGTGCAATAATTTAATCGAATCTACGCAACATATATTTCCAAGAGTATTCTATTTCTAAGTTCACATGCATGAAAATAAAGCTCATATCTAAGGTTGCATATAACCTATATCTAAGTTTACATGCATAAAAGTAAATCGGAATAACGGCAAGCATATAATTTCATAAGCACATTATATTTATGAATACGGAAACACAAGTAAATAATAATGGTACAAACATGCCTAATAGAGAGAGACAATTAAGTGCATAATGTAAAGAGATAATTAAAGAGGCAATTATACATCGAAATAAACGTGCAATGATGCGATACAGAAAGGAGATAGATAATAAGGATGAAAGAGGAAAGATGCGACATATGCCCACACGTACTATCAAACGTACTTGATCTGGCGCTGCGAAACGTCGTGACAAAGGTAGCCCTTAGGCTTTTCATCCCTCGAAGTGGAGGACCTTTAATCCAACTCAGTTTGCCCATGCGCATTACATTATGATGCATGATTAAACAAAGAGATGGCATACAGAATGCAAATAACGGAATAGTAAAAGGCGCGGCAAAGTATTGTGGTAAAGATAGCCTTTTAGGCTTTTCTTCCCCCAAATATAGAACCTTTAGACCAACATAATAAGCCCATGCGCATTACATTTCAATGCATAAAAATAAAGATAGCAATAATATAGGTCTTCGTATGTTCGATTGAACGTATCTCACGTTCAATCCAACATACTTCGCCCGGCGCGGCAAAAAATCGTGGCAAAAGTAGCCCTTAGGCTTTTTATCCCTCAACATGAAGTACCTTTAATCCAACTTGATTTGCCCATGCGCACTATATCATCAATACATAAACAAATAACGTACAGAAAATAAACGGCGGAGAATAAAGTGCGAATAATAGATGAATAAGATTAAAAAAAAGCAAAATATATGTCGTTTACTCAAGTGGTACGTGGAGTTGTTTCCCAAGTACAGACCGCACTACCGTCCATTCGGATTCGGCTACGAAATTTACGTCTGAGTTTTCATCCGATATACCACAAGAGACGACACATTTTCTATTCATCCAGTAGCCATAGCATTTATAATCAACGATACTCATGCACAGAAATATTAACAAAATAAAAGAAATAAGCGGAAATAAATGGAGAAGAGTGCCCTCAGGTCTAACCTCTTAAGTCTTCTCTCGGAAATGCGTTACATGGCCGTCGGAACGGGTTGATGCTCCGCAACTCATCCGGTTTACTGGTTCAACATTTTCCTTCGCTGTTTCTCTGTTTGGGCTGCTGTTTTCACTCTATTTCATTGCTATTTTGGCTGTATTTTCTGGTCACTATTTTGCGATAATAGAAGACTGTTTAGGTAGTTTTTTAAGGGTATTGGGGTTGCGGTTTTTGTGCAGTTTTGGAGGGGAGTTCTGGACTGTTTCAGGGACAGAATATGCGGTAAAACTGGGCAGTAAACTGAACAGTTCACATGGTCAAAAAAATGCAGTGCAGGGAGAGATATTCTCGATGGTTTTGGGGAACAGGACAATGATGGTTTTTTGGGTGCAGTTTGAGAGGCAGTTTGGAGGGTGTTTTGGGCGTGTAGTGAGGGATTTATGCGGCAGTTTGTGAGGCAGTTTTTAGGGTGCTTTCGGTGTGTAGTGAGGGCTAGGCAGTGGGTGGTTTATACGGCTATGAAAGATAGTGAAGGGTGCGGCAATGCAATGGTTTTGGTCTGTTGTTGGGCGGCAGTGTAGGTGGCTGTGTTGTGGGGATTTGCGTGAATGATCCTTGATATTTTTTGTGTGAATGAACTAGGGTTTGATGTGTTGGTGAAGGCTTCTTTTTATAGGCAAAGAGATGGGAGCTATCCTTGTTTGAAAAAGGGAAAGAATTTGTGTAATCATTGGAAATATGTTTAATTAGTGTGTGATATGGAAAAATCTTTTAATTAGGGAAGTGATTTGATTTAATTAGATTTTTTTCTCTTTTAGTTAGGGATATGATTTGATTTAATTAGGAATGGGATTTGGCTTGATTTATGCATGTGTTTAATATGTGTTTTTGTTAATTTGGAAGGTGAGTGGGCATGGCTTAGAGTGATTGGGCGTGTGGGCTTGGTCCATTTGGTGGGCTTGGTGTGTGGTTTAGTGGTGTGCGGGCTTGGTGTGTGGCTTGCGGGGTTTGTGCTAAGGATGTTTTTTGAAACATGGGTCCAACAAGTGAACCCGAAGCTAATCCAGCGAACTAAATCCAACAGAAATGTCAATTCTTGACTCTTCCCTTCCGACGTCCATTTCCCACGGCTTTCATAATTAAAGAGGCAGTGTCTCCATCGAGACTCATCATCGGGACTTATATGCAAAAATGCAGCGCCTACAGTCGCCCTCACTTTGATGGGACTTGTGCAGTGTGTGACAATGACAATCCTATCAAAGTTATGCAATGTATTTTTACTTATCTGGCTCACCAACTGCCACCTGACTTGCCTGCTGCTTTGAACTGAGTTGATATAGTGGTGAGATGCTTCGACCCTTGGTTCATTCCCGAACCATTACTATGAGGTGGTCCATTCCCGAACCATTACTGTGAGGTGGTCCATTCTCGAACCGTTACTATGAGGTGGTCCATACTCCATTCTCGGAGTGTCATTCCCGGCTTATGCATTCCCGAACCCTGCTTCATTCTCTGAGTGCCATTCCCGACTTGTTCACTCCCGAACTGTGCTCCATTCTCGGAGTGCCATTCTCTACTTGTTCATTCCCGAACTGTGCTCCATTCTCGGAGTGCCATTCCCGGCTTGTTTATTCCCAAAGTGTGCTCCATTCTTAGAGTGCCATTCCCGGCTTGTTCATTCCCGAATTGTGCTCCATTCTTGGAGTGCCATTCCCGGCTTGCTCATTCCCAAACTGTGCTCCATTCTCGGAGTGTCATTCCCATCTTGTTCATTCCCGAACTGTGCTCCATTCTCGAAGTGCCATACCCGGTATTATGATGATGTGTCGGCCTCAACCCCGGAGACTCATCCCAAAACTGATACTGATGTAGGCCTCGCCCCTAAATTGATACTGATGTAGGCCTCTCCCCTAAACTGATACTAATGTGGGCCTCGCCCCCAGAGTGATACTGATGAGGGCCTCGCCCATAAACTGATACTCATGTGGGCTTCGCCCCGAAGTTGATACTGATGTGGCACATCAACATGCTGTATTGCCTTTCACGAGATAATCCTGATAGCTAAACATATTTTTGCTTCAACGGATGCGTCGCGTCGAAACTAAAGAACCTTCAAAGTACTTAATATACTCAAATCTGATCGTCTGCATGAGTGATCTGAACTAGACTCATAGTGTTTGTGTGTTAAGGCTCTTTCGCAGCTTAATCTTTGAGTAAGCCAACTCGATGATTTTATCTCGGAGAATTGGATCGGTTGGTCTAACCAACCGAGATGTCTTGATCATACTCTGTGATTACTTCCTCGTACTCAACATGATATTGTTTTCTTCTTTTTTCTTTCGTCTCTTTTTTTCTTTCTTTTCTTTTGGACTTTCTTTTTTTTCTTTTTTCTTTCATTTTTCTTTTCTTTTTTTTCTTTTCTTTCTTTTTCTCGACACATCTATCCTTTAAGGTAGTATTTCTCCTAATAGTGGTCCTAACACTCGCCCATGGGTAGCTTCACGCTTATCGGTTATATGTGGTCTATTTTCTCCTTTTCTTTTCAGAGACTTTTTCTTTGTTTCCAACCATATCATATATCGTAGCATAAGTAAACCAGAATGGACATCTAGGCAAACAGTCATTCACTGATCTGCCATCTCTTCAACTAGTTATCTTGCCGACCACTTAGGCTTCCACTATTAAGATCCCGTAATCAAGTGCTCGCGAGTCTAGCCGAGATCAACCACTCAGAATCCCGGATGAGAGCACATCTCGCACTCATCGTTTCTAAGATTTCTCCCTACAGCCAACAATGTTATCACCGGACATATGTCTAACCATCAAGGACTTCTCTCTCACTCATTTTTTCATCAATTCTTTTTTCACTCACTCACTCCACTGGCATTCTTCTTTTCAACTACTGATAATATGGGCTTCGCCTCTTGGGATTCCTTCCCGAAGCTGATACTGATATGGGCCTCATCCCTGGGACTCATCCCCGAAACTAACACTGATATGGGCCTCAACCCTGGGATTCGTTCCTAAACTGACACCGATATGGTCCTCAACCCTGGGATTTCTATCCAAAACTGATACTGATACTGTACTGTTCCTACTTCTGATTGGCTTATCTTTACCACTTTTTCTTTTTCTTCTTCAAAACCTATGAATACAAAACAAAACAAACACAAAAAGTAATGTAAAATATGTTATGTGTATGCATGCATGCATGAATGAGTTTCCTATCCCATTGGATTAGGTCTTCCGCCAATTCTCCCAATAATTGTTCTGTCCCTTCTTTCTTAGGTGAAATATTACTTCAATCTATCTATATTGATCAGCTCGGTGAACTCGTTCCCTTCTAAATCTGACAGTCTCACTGTCCCATTTCCCATTACCTTCTCAATGGCTATTCTGTCTTTTCTACTTGCTTCTTCCGAGGATTCTCTGTGTTCTAAACATCACTGAGTATCATAGAGCCAGGGTCGAATGCTTTTGTCAAATATACTCATGTTGTAGTTTGAAAGGAAGAGACTCAGGTAAGTAAGCGAAATAAACGTCTTTATTATCATTAAGAAAAAGGTTCGAACAAGTAGACAAAATCAGTCTTTATTAAAAATGCAGGATTAAAGAAACTAGGAGGAACAACTTCATCATTCGCAGCATTGCCTTCTTCCTCGGCCTATAGTTCTCCACTGCTGTCATTCCATATCCCCATGAAAGAAACTGGGTGGTTGAGAGTTTGAAGGATAAAGCTTTCGGGCAGGCCGGAGTTGATCATGTAGGTGGGTGGTGGAACGGAGTGGAAGTTTGGTAGATGATTTCTGTGTGTGTTGGGTTTTTCTTTTTCTGGGTCGGGTATTTTGTGGGAATCTATGAGGTCTTGGATTTCATGCATGAGGCAGGTGTAGTTATCGGTGTCATGGCCATGTTGCTGGTGGAAGTGACAATAAAGGTTCACATTAAGGTGTGGCGGTGGAAGGTGTGAGAGTGGTTTAGCTTCTAAGGGTTTTACGAGTCATTGTCCTTTCAACTTCTCGAGCACCTTAGATAAAGGCTTCCCCAGGTTAGAGAATTACCGGTTTCTGATGGCAGCAACGTCGGCAATAGCGGGCTTGGTCTCAGAATGCCCCCCAAAAGTCTTTCTATTCTGGCCATAGAACTTTATGTTCTCAATATCCATAACAGTCTCCCTCAACTGTCGAAAATCAGCAATCATCGAAGTCACCCTCCTCAGCTTACCATAAATAGAGGGCTTGGTGCCCTTGATGATCATTTTGATATGGTCATTCTCTGAAGGCCGAGTCTGCATCTTCAGAAGCTGGCTCCTCCAGCGATCTATATACTCTTTGAAACTTTCCTCCGGTTTCTGCTTGGTATTCTCCATATCGCGAAGCGACAAGTCGATCTCCAAATCTATGACATACTGTTTTAGAAAGGCGTCTGCCAATGCCCTCCAATCATCATTGACCTTTCTCTCCAGGCCATGATACCATACCACGGGTGCCCCTTCAAGCGACATTCCGAACATCTTCTGAACTTGGTGCTGTGACAGGCCCACTGAACTCATTACAGAAACATATTGTCGGAGGTGGACCCTCGGATCCCCGTTCCCATTGAACTTGGCCATGTCGGGCATCCTGAACTACGAAGGCAGCTGCTCTTCGAAAGTCATCGTATCATAGTCTAGTAAGTCATCGTATCATAGTCTAGTAAGTCTTCGTCCTTACCTTTCATCTTGCAGGTAACTGACTCTACCTGGTCTCTGAGTTTCTGCAACTCTGCCTGAGACCCAGCTATCCTTCCGGCCGCATATTCAGCCATGTCATCATCAAAAATAGGGATATCATCACTCAACCTGTTCGGAGGCTATTCACGCCTCTCATTCTCAGAACCTCCCGCTACGCGGGGCACAACCATATTGGTCATGACAGCATTTAAATCTGGTGCTTTCTCGGTAACCTTAGTGAGATTAGCTGTCAACTGATCCATACGAGATCCCTCTTTAACTGATTCACTCATATTCGCTAACGGTCTCTTGATGAGTCTTCCCTCTTCCCTAACCCAACAGGTATCTATGATGGCTTTTAAGAAACAAAGGGTTAGCATGGTGCGTGTATGCATGAGATGTATGAGATGCGTACGATGTATGAGATATATAAGTCGACCTATTATCATTTTAAAGTATTCAATTATACTATTGCACGGTGAAAACTTGTCCCAGTTGAAAAGGCTCAGCAGGTTTACATTTTGCAATAACGTAGCTAAACAACTTCAAATGGTAAAAGGCCTAAACATAGAATGGCCCATTGGCATTTCAGAGACATTTGGCCCAATTTTCATAAAGCACAGACTTGTCCCAGTTTAAATGGCCCAACAAGTCCATACTTCATGACAAAAGGTCCAACTGAATCCAAATGACAATGGTCCTAAACGCAAATATAAAGGGATAGTCTCTACTAGTCTTACAACTACAATTCATATGCGGATTTATAGGGGTACAAATAAAGGCTCTCGTCGATGAAGGGTTGCCCACAACTAGGTCTCCCCACTCAAGGGTCCGAGCGACCAAGTGAGCGCCCATTTTTTATACACTAAGGTACGCGCCAATGAGTTATGGTACGTTACTGACTGTCAAATGGATTTCCCATTGTAGATTCCCCAGAGGGAGGATGGAGCGAACTCTCTTAAATACCCAAGCCTCTTAGGCTATTATCGCTTGGTGACAGGAATAAACAACGAGTCCTCCAAATTAGTCCATCACAGTAAGCTACGAGTACATGGTTATATAGGTGCCTTCACAGCTTTTCCTTATAGAAAGGTAGTGAATGAAGGAAGACACCAAACCATTACCTAGCCTTAATAATGCCTTTGATTAAATCCCTTTTAAACCCACGGTAGACACAGTTAACTAAAACACAAATCACAATCATTACAAGATATTATTTCGGGGCCGATTCTCTATCCCCAGTGGAGTCGCCAGACTATAGGAGACAGAACTTGACGACGCATGCTGTTCTAGGCTTGCGGCCTAGTTGGGAGTACGAAGTAGCCATCAGGGGACTAAACCGGAGAATAATGGAGTCGCTGCCCGGTGTGAACTGGGAAAATAATTTAAGGCCGCACTCACCCTTCGCAAGGGAAGACCTCAAACCGTTGGGTTCGGAATGGTCCCTTACTTATGCCACTTGTAATGAAATAATTTGTGCAATAATTTAGTCGAATCTACACAACATACATTTCCAAGAGTATTCTATTTCTAAGTTCACATGCATGAAAATAAAGCTCATATCTAAGTTTTCATATAACCTATATCTAAGTTTACATGCGTAAAAGTAAATTAGAATAACGGCAAACATATAATTTCATAAGCACATTATATTTATGAATACGAAAACGCAAGTAAATAATAATGGTACAAGCATGCCTAATAGAGAGAGACAATTAAGTGCATAATGCAAAGAGATAATTAAAGAGGCAATTATACATCGAAATAAACGTGAAATGATACGATACAGAAAGGAGATAGATAATAAGGATGAAAGAGGAGAGATGAGACATATGCCCACACGTACTATCAAACGTACTTGATCTGGCGCGGTGAAACGTCGTGGCAAAGGTAGCCCTTAGGTTTTTCATCCCTCAAAGTGGAGGACCTTTAATCCAACTCAGTTTTCTATGCGCATTACACTATAATGCATGATTAAACAAAGAGATGGCATACAGAAAGAAAATAACGGAATAGTAAAAGGCGTGGCAAAGTATCGTGGTAAAGGTAGCCTTTTAGGCTTTTCTTTTCTCAAAAAGAGAATCTTTAGACCAACGTAAATAAGCCCATATGCATTACATCACAATGTATAAAAATAAAGACAACAATAATATAGGACTTCGTATGCTCGATTAAACGTATCTCACATTCAATAAAACATACTTCGTCCGGTGCTGTAAAACATCGTGGCAAAGGTAGGCCTTAGGCTTTTTATCCCTCAAAATAGAGGACCTTTAATCTAACTTGATTCGCCCATGCACACTATATCATCAATACATAAACAAATAACGTACAAAAAGTAAATGGCGGAATAATAAAAGGCGCGGCAAAGTATCGTGGTAAAGGTAGCCTTTTAGGCTTTTCTTCCCCTAAATAGAGAACCTTTAGACCAACGTAATAAGCCCATGCGCATTACATTACAATGCATAAAAATAAGGACAACAATAATAAAGGACTTCGTATGCTTGATTGAATGTATCTCACGTTCAATCAAACATACTTCGTTCGGCGCGGCAAAACATCGTGGCAAAGATAGCCCTTAGGCTTTTTATCCCTCAACATGGAGGACCTTTAATCCAACTTGATTTGTCCATGAGCACTACATCATCAATACATAAACAAATAAGTACAGAAAATAAACGACGGAATATAAAGTGCGAATACTAGACGAACAAGATAAAAAAACAAAATATGTGCTGTTTACTCAAATGGTACGTGGAGTTGTTTCCCAAGTACAGACCGCACTACCGTCCATTCGGATTCGGCTACAGAATTTACGTTTGAGTTTCCATCCTATATACCACAAGAGACGACACATTTTCCATTCATCCAATAGTCATAGCATTCATTAATCAACGATACGCATGCACAAAAATATTAACAAAATAAAAGAAATAAGCGAAAATAAATGGAGAAGAGTGCCCTCAGGTCTAACCTCTTAAGTCATCTCTCGGAAACGAGTTACATGGTCGTCGGAAGGGTTGATGCTCCATAACTCATCTGATTTACTGGTTCAATGTTTTCCTTCACTGTTTGAGCTGATGTTTTCACTATGTTTCACTGATGTTTTGGCTGTATTTTCTGGTCACTATTTTATGGTAATAGGGGACTGTTTAGGCGGTTTTTTAAGGGTATTGGGGCTGCTATTTTGGTGTAGTTTTGGAGGGAATTCTTGACTGTTTCAGGGACAGAATATGCAGCAAAACTGGGCAGTAAACTGAGCAGTTCACATGGTAAAAAAGATGCAGTGTAGAGAGAGATATTCTCGACAGTTTTTGAGGAACTGGACAGTGAAGGTTTTTTGCGTGCAGTTTGAGAGGCAGTTTGAGGGGTGTTTTGGGCATGGAGTGAGGGATTTATGCAGCAGTTTGTGAGGCAGTTTGAGGGGTGTTTTTGGTATGTAGTGAGGGCTGGGCAGTGGGTGGTTTATGCGACTGTGAAAGGCAGTGAATGGTGCGGCAATGTAAGGGTTTTGGTTTGTTGTTGGGCGGCAGTGGAGGTGGCTGTGTTGTGGGGATTTGCGTGAATGCTCCTTGGTATTTTGTGTGTGAATGAACTAGGGTTTGATGTGTTGGTGAAAGCTTCTTTTTATAGGCAAAGGAATGAGAGCTATCATTGTTTGAAAAGGGAAAAGATTTGTGTAATCATTGGAGATATTTTTAATTAGTATGTGATAAGGAAAAATCTTTTAATTAGGGAAGTGATTTGATTTAATTTGATTTCTTCTCTTTTAGTTAGGGATATGATTTGTTTTAATTAGGAATGGGATTTGGCTTGATTTATGCATGTGTTTAATATGTATTTTTGTTAATTTAGAAGGTGAGTGGGCGTGGCTTAGAGTGATTGGGCGTATGGGCTTGGTCCATTTGGTGGGCTTGGTGTGTGGCTTTCAGGGTTTGGGCTAAGGATGTGTTTTGAAATAGAGGTCCAACAAGCAAACCCGAAGCTAATCCAGCGAATTAAATCCAACAGAAATGTCAATTCTTGACTCTTTCCTTCTGATATCTGTTTCCTGCGCCTTCCATAATTAAAGAGGTAGTATGTCCATGCGAGACTCATCATCGAGACTTATATGTAAAAATACAGTGCCTACAGTCGATTCTAAAAGCCATAGAGAAAACTTCCTTGGCTACCAATCAGGTCATCCCCGGCATCTGCATGTGCTCGATCACCAAGGATTCTGATGTCCCCCCAAATGATTATATGACTTGAAGTAAATACCCTCATTTACCTCTTTGATAGCCATCCCTCGGAAATCATAAACCATCATAACCCCTTAAATGGCCATCAAATCACTTTCTTGGCGTGATATTTGTTGAGCATCTGTGATCCTCCTACCAAAAACCAAAATAATCAACCGTTCATAAGGCAGTCGAAAAGTTTCCAATCTCAACCGTTCATCGCAATCTGAGTAGATGGAGCTTGAAAGCGACACGCTATGCAAATCCAAAGCCTTTCTCTGATCCAACGGCCAGAAATGCCTCGAGCTTGTCTATAAAAAAGGAAGCAACATACCTTTCTTTCTTTCATGAAAACCAGAATTTCGAAAGTGCAAGATATTCTTTCCTAATTTTCTGTGACCATTCAAACTCCAAGACTAATCAGACCAACCATCAATACATATTCTAAAATCAAGTAAGTTTTTTGCTTTGCCCCATTCACTTTAATTACTGAAACTTCTCATGGCTATTTGCTGCTTGCGAATGATCATGCTTTCTTCCTCGCTTGCTCTTCATTTTTCTAGCATGTTTATCCCCTTGTTCTGCGCTGCAAATGTGTATTTCAGGTTGCGTGTATGATGAAGGATGCATGTGCTTCTGGGTCGAGTGATGGGTTATGGATTAGGGAGTTTGGGTTTCGGGTTTTATGTGATTGTTGTCCACTGTGTGTTTGGTTTGATGTTTTAGGAAGAGACTTACTGTTTGTGTCCATTGCTATAATTTTTAATGACTTTAGTCCTATGTCCTCTGAAGTTTGAGTATCTCTTGAGTCTGCGGTGCCCTAAAACTGATCACTGACTGCCCTTCTTGGACCATTTCATTGCTAAGAAATGCCTAATGCCGAATCATCCTCAGCCAGGCCCTCAAAAGTCCAAACTCCTCGTGATGAAGAAGCTTCCTCCAGCTCGAGGACAAGTAGCCCATAGGAGTTAGATACCACTCGAACCCCTTCCCAAGAAGAAAATGATACAACCACTGAATTCCCCAGAAATTCCCTGAACCAGGTGAAATAGCCTGGTCCTCCTTGGACATTGACCGGCCTGCATGTAATATAGCATCGGGCGGGCCTTGGAGAGCCGACCTTTGAGGAGCTACAAAAGCTATACAACCTGAAGGCCAACCCAAAATCACACCACGACTGGTACTACCCATCTTCTTATGCCGACTTCCTCACCCTCATTACAGAGCTCCCCCAAACTAACAAAAACTTCAAAGACCCATGGTTCTGGGCCACGGGTGATTAGAGACGGTCTTGGTCGACTGGTTCTGAAAAGATAGATGTCACAGACGTCTTCTCAGTAGAAGGTGAGGACTTGAGCCCTTAATTTCTTTTCGTAATTCTCATGAAAAATACTAACTCCCCAAACCTTTTCAGCCTGCTGGAAGGATCCTCCCAAAGTCAGTCATGAGTTCCGGACTAGACTTAAATGGGCCCAGAATTTTGCTGGCCCTTGGAGGTAAATTGTTAGCGAAGCGACCTTTGTGGAATCAGGCTTTATCCGAAACACACCCCCACAGGCTCTAGGGCGATTAGGTAGCTATCATCTAATCTTCTGACAAATCCCTTGTGATCAGCTCAAACATGAAAGAAGTTACCCGTACTCATAGACTGATTATACTCTATATCTTGTATTCTGCAAGAATGATGAAACCGACCAAATACCTAAGGCGACTCGAAGGTCTGTCAAAGAGGCTCGATCTGATGAAATCCGAAAGTTCTCGGAGGTGGTTGACTACTCCAAATCCTCTAAAGGTCAAGGGAAAAACTAAACTGGTTGCTCGTCCGGTGGCACCTTCTCCATCTTCTCCCACAGGGGCTGCACCAAATCCAACGGTCTGACCATCTTCTACCTCTTCCAGGCCCCTGAACAAATGCTACTGCCAGCTCAGAGAGGGTGTAGTCGAGCTCCCAGAGGAGGAAGAAGAAGAGCAGCCTCTTGTTAGGAAGTCTGCTGCTCGGAGGGAGAGGCAAACTACTGAGGCTCCAATATTAGATTACGAAGTGAGAGGCTGAGCTTGCCGGGAAGGAACAAGACCTGAGGTAGGCCATGGCCGAGCTTGCCAAAAAAGAGAGAGAAATTCAAACACTTAGACAAGCAGCGGCCGAGGCTGCCACGCTGAATGATTCTCTTCGTAACGCCTCTGCCATTGCTAAAAAAATGGAAGCCGCCGAGGAGGAAGCTAAACTTCTGAGGTGGGAAGCCGCAAGCTCAATTCTAAGTTCAAATCCGCGATCAAAGAGAGAGACTGGATCGGGAGGTCCTGAAGAATCGAGAGGCCCAACTGGAGGATAAGTTAGAGAATGCCAAGCTTGAAGGGGTCAACAACTGCGTTAAAATTATTCCAATGGTGATGCCCGGAGTGGACATAGAACCCCTCCACGTTGCCATCCAATTCTGTAGAGTGGACCTTTCGGAGGACGAAGCTCGTGAACTACTTGCCCTTTCTTCGGAGCAGATTCAGGATCTTGAACCCATATCTGTCGTACCCATATCCCCAGTTCCTAAGGAGTTACAGCCTGAGGCTCCTACCATTGTCCCCGAAGTGCCTGAAACAGAAGAAGTCAAGGCCTTTCTGCCTCATAAACCGAAGATGAGATTCCCCCTGCCGAGCCCGTACCAGAGACCGTGCCACCCGGACCCGAGTAGGAAGAATCGGTTGCCCATGCACTGGCTGACTAATGAGGGTAATCCTAAGGGGGCCTTGTGTAACAAACAATACACGTGTTTTTGTAATAACCTTTACAATTTCTTTTCTCTTATTTACCTTTGAATGCTTCACTTCCTCTCTCCCATACTTAGCATGATTTCAATTTTCATTTTGCTAATTCACTCTTTCGAATTGGATTGTGAAAAGAAATTCTGAACCCAACCAATTTGGATCCGACCATAAGGGGAATACTCCGTTCCTGAGCCAATGATAACCTACTCAGTGGGATGCAACCCGACCCCGAGCTAGCTAAGAAATTGGCTCCGAGAGAATGTTACCTCCCCAGACCAACTGAGAGCCGGCCATGTGGGAGTTGCTCCAACCTCATGCCGATGATGAACCTCTCGGTAGGACATAACCCGACCCCGAGGTAGTGGAACACTTGGCTTCGAGGGAATGTTACCTCATAGGACCAATAGGAATCCCGCCATAGGGGAAATGCTCCATCCCTATGCCGATATTGAGCTTCTCGATGGGACGTAATCTGACCCCGAGGTAGTGGAACACTTGGCTCCGAGGGAATGCTACCTCACCGGAGTAATAGGAATCCGACCATGGGGGAAATGATTCAATGCCGATGATAAGCCTCTTGGTGGGTCGTAACCCAACCCCGAAGTAGTGGAACACTTGGCTCAGTGGGAATATTACCTCCTTGGACCAATAGGGATCGGGCCATGAGGGAAATGCTCCGACCTCATGCCGAAGATGAACCTCTCGGTGGGACATAACTCGACCGTGAGTTAGTGGAACACTTGGCTCCGAGGGAATTTTACCTCCCCGGACCAATAAGAATCCAACCATGGGGGAAATGTTGTGTCCCCGTGCCAATGATAAACCTCTCGGTGTGATGTAACCCGACCCCAATGTAGTGGAACATTTGGCTCCAAGGGAATGTTACCTCCCCAGACCAATAGGAATCCGACTATGGGGGAATACTCTGTCCCAATGTCGATGATGAGTCTCTCGGTGGGACGTAACCTGACCCCGAGGTAGTAAAACACTTAGTTCCGAGGGAATGTTACCTCTCTGGACCAATAAGGATCCGGCCAGGGGGAAATGATCTTTCCCCATGCCAATGATGAACATCTCAGTGGGACGTAACCTGACCCCGAGGTAGTGGAATATTTAGCTCCGATGAAATGTTACATCCCCGGACCAATAGGAATTCGGCCATGGGGGAAATGCTCCGTCCCCAAGCCAATGATGAGCCTCTCGATAGGACGTAACCCAACCCTGACGTATTGGAACACTTGGCTTCGCGGGAATGTTACCTCCCCGGATCAATATGGATCCAGCCATGGGGGAAATGCTCTGACCCCATGCCGATAATGAGCCTCTCGGTGGGATGTACCCGACCCTGAGGTAATGGAACACTTGGCTCCGAAGGAATGTTACCTCCCCAGATAAATGGGGATCCAACAATGGGGGAAATTCTCCGACCCTATATCGATGATCCTCTCGGTGGGACGTAACCTGATCTCGAGGTAATTGAATAAATTGCATCGGTAGAGCAAATCTAGCTCCGAGCTGGTGGGATAAATAACATCGATGGAACGAATCCAGCCCCGAGCTGGTGGAACATATAGCATCAGCGGAACGAATCCAGGCATGAGCTGGTGGAACAGATGGCATTGGTAGAATGAATCTAGCCCCGATCTGGTGGAATAGATAGTATCGGTGGAACGAATCCAGCCCTGAGCTGGTAGGACAGATGAGACTTAATCATAAGGGAAGAAATTTCAACCTCTGAGGCTCCGCTGATACTGGCGCAGACGTCCCTTTGCCGGGCACTAGCAAAAAAAAAAGTGGAAATCTGGACAAAGTTAGCACATTGGAGGTGACATAGCACATACTCCACACAGACCCAACAAAATAATAATTTGGGTGTCCAGAGGCAGCATCCTGCTTTGTGCCTCCCAAAAAATAATTCTGAACCTTACAATTCAACGTCCCGGCTAGCCGGGAAATAGATTGGTAAGCGGCCAAAGCCATAAGGGCAGAAACCTCCCCATGCTATGCTTCTCCTGATCCGAGGCGGTTAGGCAGATAACTCTCGAGGAAGAAATCTACCTTGTTCGACATCCTGAGGTGGTACTATCACAATTAGGTAGATAACTCATGGGGGAAAAATCTCCCCGTGTTTGCCATCCTAGAGGTGGTACAGAAGATCGATTAGGCAGACAACTCACGGGGAAAACAACCTCCCCATGTTCGCCATCCCGAGGTGGTACATGAGCTCGGTTAGGCAGATAAATCACGGGGGAAAAAATATTCCCATGTTTGCCATCCCGAGGTAGTTCCTCAAAATACGAGTCATGGGGTATTAATGCTCTGGCCCCGGGGGTTTGATAATGACACCCAGGGTTGGTGTGCCACGAGGGGTTCGTGCTTTTCCCACATGTACTCCATCTCTTGATGCGTTCTGGATCCTCAAAGGTGAAAGGCGTCAGGTCAGAACACTTCTATCCGGGGTTTGATAATGATACCTGGGATTGGCGTGCCATGGGATTGTGCCCTTTCCAACTACCGACCACTCCTTCGCATTGAGCACATCCCAAGAATATTAAACATAGATTTCGTATTCAATTAATAAACAAGTAAAGTGGAAAGTTTTTAATTTAAAAGAGAAAGACTTATTCATATTCGAGGGACCTACTGCCATTCTTATAGCTCTTTGCGGGTCATTTCAAGATAGACTTTACAATAAATTTTTTGGTTCTTGTCTTGTAGTCCGACATATCTTTTAGTCTGAATTTGATTCCGAAATTTCAAACCGTACTGATAGGATTACCCATCACATAGCCTTCCAAAATCATTTATGAGAGAATCGGGGGACCCGATCAGATCTTCTGTTCTGACTCCTAGTGGCCCACTCCGTGAGATTTTTCTCATTTCTTCTCATTCGAGGAGGTCACTCCACTGATCGAATGGGGCACTCATGGGCACCGAATTCCTGCCATTGGCTGACTAGTTCGCCTGCCATTTGAAGAGGAACGTCGAGGCTGAGAAGCCGCCGATCTGGCAGGTCTAACAACTACCACAACTCTTTTAGGACAAGCCTGTTTGTACGTAAGGGGTAGCATGCAGAGTCTACTTCCCCCGAGCATTACATTCCATTCTACCGCTCAGTCCTAATGGGTGATCGTTGGCCACCCTTTTTACATTCCATTCCACCACTCAATAAAGAGAGCTATTATTGCCCTAACTCATTGGGAACCTCTTCCCCCATCTTTTCAGCTATCATCAATCTTCCCTCTTCTTGTGGACCCTTTTCTTTTTCCACTCTGACTAGCTTCCGCCCGCTCCATTTCTATTTCCTTTAGCCTTTCTTTCGTTTTCTCAAACAACTCTGCTGCTAAACTCTTCGACGACCCACGGTTTCTACCTTCTACCATCATCTTACTATGTAAGTTACTTTTTGTTCTGTTCCCTACAGTTGACGCCAATTGTTGACGGGTGATTTTCATTCCAGAGGCAGTTTTGGGATACGCTCCCGGACAATCCTCCTCCAACCATGAATTTATTTGGTTATGGGAGGCCAAAAACAAATTTGACAAAAGACAAAACAACCACAACATCGACAAGAGGGTTTTATGTGGTACATCGGAGTGAATCCAACCTACATCCATAGGCACAAAATGAGGTATGATTCTTATTACCAAATCGAGCTCGGCCGACATGTTTTCGAGGAGGATCTAATGAAGACCGAGCTGTTTGCTTTTACACGTATTTTTTTCCTTTTTATAATTTTTTGCTATCCTCCATACCAATAAGACTAACTTTCCTTTATATATTAGGATAAATACAACACTATTCCTATATCTCCATGACGTTATCCACGTTTATCAATGGCTGATTGACGTGCTCCCTCCCCAAAACTGCCTCGCTGAAAGCAAATCTACCCTCTGATTGCCTGTCACATCACTCTATTTTATACACTGTCATACTTCACCATTATGATGCCAGCCTGTAGAGAAATCTCAAACGATAGTACATATCAGAGGGAAATGTCCAAACTATCCATGATTATGTTGGACAATTATGACCCATAGCATCACTATTTGTACAAAACATGGATTTATTGTACAAATTAACTGTGTGATAAAGGAAACTGCTCTTTTATCATTTGTAATTAGATTACTTAAATATAAAGTGATAAAAGTCCTTATGATTAGTTCCGGATTATAAGATATGAGACAGTATCAATCCACTAAGGTTTAATCATTAAATATCCATAGTCGTAGTATTATCGAGACTGGACATCGATAATGCGGAATAGACTAGTATTGCACTTGTGCGCGTTGTGGGAGCATAACAACATAGTTCTCATATATTTAAGTATTGGATACTTATGCAAGTGTGATAGGAGGTTGTGTTTACCGATGGTACGTAAACAACTTCGCTTCGGATAGACCCCATGGAATCCCATTGGTTGTATGACAATGTGTCTATGGGAGTCCGATTCAGGGTAGGTGTATTTGATCTTAACCTGAGACTTGCATCGCTAATACTTGCGACAATCATTAAGCTTTAGTTTTGGTCGTCCGGGACTTTAACAGGTTCTGTGTACGCCTCTTCTGGGCTTATTGAGAATCACAGAGGATTGGATATAATGTCAAGATGGAAGTATCACTTCAGTCATATGAAGATGATGATCACACAGGGATACACAACTGGTACTATAATGTGTTGCAACCATCAGGATAATATGACAACGTCATGATTATCCGATTAAAGAGACTAGTTGCTTGTGATCTGATTTATGCTTCGTACGGGGCAGACACTATATCCAGCCCCAGTCTTGCATGTGACATCTGATACTGGATCGCTATACGCAATACTACGTATTCTATGCATGATATAGATTATATATTCCAGTAAGAATATTTCTGGAGAATTAGGTAGGCACGGTGCTTCGCTAGAAGCCAACCATGTCTTGTAAATTGGTTAGCATGTAGTACGAGGTACGCACTTAATTGGATAGTCCGATAACCGGATTGTCCGATAACCGAATTTACTGCCAACATATCCAGAGGTCTCTTGGGTCGCTCCCAAATATTCACCGATGACAGTTGACTTAAATTAGATTAATATCTGGGATTAATTAAGAGAGATAAAATTAATCTGGGATTAATTGAGGCATGATTTAATCTGGGATTAAATGTGTTCGGAAGAGAGAGAGCGTGATTAATTTGGAATTAATCGGTGAAATAAATTTAATAGTTAAATTTGATTTTTCTATTTAATTTATTGATTTGGGCTAAAATTAATACATCAGATATATTAATTAGAATTAGATTTCAATACGAAATTAAAGTCGGACTTTAATACATATGAATGGATTAATTTAGAATTAATTCGTAAACGACATTCGTAATATATTTACGAGGTGTCGTTATTTACATAAATTAGATTTAATTATTTAGCGACGAAATTGGTTTAATCAGATTAAACAGATTCGAGCCGCGGTAAATATTCGTAGAAATTATTCGAGTTTTGAATTCAAAATATGGGCCCCACTTCACATGTGATAATTGGGAGAGTAGTTGGCATTTATGCCAAACCACCTCTTTCCAACCACCTTGAAATGGTTTTGGTGAAACCATTTACCCAACCACCTTGTTTAGGTGAAAAGGGTAAATTGGTTTTAACAAAAGCCTTCTCTTACTCACTTTAAACATACACAACACAAAATTGAAACCCTAGAGAACTAAATAGACGTGAGCCTCCTTTCTCATCTCCTTTGATTTTGTGGCAAAATCATTCAAAGCTAGCACTTCAAAGATCAACAAAGGTGATAGGGAAACAACTCAAAGCTTGGATTCAACATTGGAAGGTTGGATCTTGGAGAACTCTTCTAAAAAATTTAAATTCTAATCCGTTCATTGTAAGTATATTCCACAACTTATAATGATCTTAATCACACACTTTCAGCTTATTAGATCATTGGCATGTTCTAGGAACACTAATAGATTACACGTCGGGCTTAATGTGCACGGCCATATCACGAGCTGAACTACCCAAACTGCTTGTGACCTGACCCAAAATATCCGAGTTCATCATCTCGATCTAGGAGAATATATGGTACCGAACCGAGATATCAGGCTTAAGTGGTCGGTATCGGGTCTGATGTTGTCGGTCTATGAGACTTAAATCATACTGTGTCCTCTGGTCGACCAGATCCGAAAAATCAGGTCCGAACACCAAGCCTAGCCGAGGAGTAACCATTACCTTCTGAACTTTGTCTTTTCAAAAAGGGAATCCATCTCAACCCTTGTCGTACTGTTCAAATATTTTGTCATAAAATCACCATCAGCATATTTCAAATTTAAAAATATTAATTTTTATAATATAGAATTTTTCATTATTACCCTGTTAATTTATTTCAAAATTAATTATGTCAAAATATATAAAATCAGTCATAAAGACGATGATAACATTTATTTATAATAAGTCCAATTAGGAACTCAGTTATGTCAAATAAATAAAACCAGCCATATAGGCGGTAAAAAATTTGTCAATAATTAATGTAAATTTAATGATATATTAATCATTAGATTATAATTTATATATTATAATATAAATAAGAATAATATATATTTTCATATTAATAGCTTCATTTTTTATCCTAGCAGGATGAAATTAGTTACTCATGATTTTTATAAAAAATTCATAATTTTATTACTAAAAGAAAAAGAAATTACAAGAAAACTTAAAAAATAAAACACACAAGGCACTCTCTCCCAAATTCTACCAGTGAATTGAAAGAAAGTATCATTTTTAAAATGACGAACACCCTCTATTTATAAGGATGCTCAATATCACATAGCAAGTTGCATCTTGAATTTTTGAAAGCAATTAGCCAAAACTCCATCATGTCTTTTAACTTTAGTTTTCATCACGTACCTATGCATGTCTTTGTTAATTGTTTGCATGTGTTGGATTCACTTAATGTGTTGATTTCATAAACAACCACCCGCCTTTTCTTCAAATCTTTATAATTGCTCACAAATCTCATTTCTATGAATCACGAGATGCCATATTTATTCTTTGGATATTTGGATCGTGAAAATCCATATTCATATTCACTTTCCGGTTGAGGATCCGGAGCATGATTTTACCTACACAATAAATAAAAATCACAATAAAAAAATAAAACGTAAATTTAGTTATTATTTTACTAATGTGCCAATTAAGGGGATTAATAAACTTATAAGTGTAAAATGATTATTTTCTCTTTTATTAAGTGTACACTTTTTAATGTTCATCTGTAATATCCCAGATTTTTGGAACAGTTCTGGAAAGTTCTCGGACTGAAGTTATAGTCTCGGAACGGGATGATAATAAAGAATAAGAGTTCAATTGATGTTATATGGGTTGGAATAATAAAAGTGAAGATTTTTCGCATTAGAAGATGCGTCGTCTCAAAGAAATCAGTTAACGATTTTTATAATACGCGTCAAGTTTGCAGTTTTGGTCACGAGAAATAGCAAACGAACTCTGTTGAGTTGATTCTTGAACTATTAGACTTGTTTTTTTCTGAGCCGAACAACTTTCACGTTGAATATTTTTCGAAAATCACGCCAGAAGGGCTTCAAAATCATAGATTTCCAAAATTACCCTAATAATAATTATTATTATTATCATTTTGAAAGAAAAAAAAGAAAGAGTGGAAGTAGAGAGAGTTTCACGTGAGAGAGAGAGAGGAGAGAGAAAGGAGAAAGGTGGCACCAATGGTGATTTGGACGGAGGTACGGTGGCACAACGGTGGGGTTAGGATCATCCGGTGAAGGGGGACAAGTCAGTGGCCGGTGATCGGCCAAATAGAGCCGGCGACAGCGTGGAGAAGGGTGGAAACACGCGTGGGTTGTTTTGATCGGTTCCGGCTCGTCGTTTCGATCCGTGAGGCGTGACATCCACCAAATCGAAGCTCACGACGAGTACTATGAGATGGAGGTGACATTTTTTCTGATCCGGGCTCAGTTGCATGCAAAACAAGAAAGAAAGCCACATATAAATAGTAAAACCTAGATAAATAGTAGTTCCGATCGGAATTCCGATGACACCAGCGTGTTCATATGACCATTGGGAGTCTGAATATGCCCTTGGAATTTCGGTATGACTCTTCGTTAAAAATGTGTTTATTTTAAAATTTATCGATATATATATTCGGATGCTTCCAGTAGTTCTGTAGTATAGCGAATTGTCATGAAATGAATTGAATTTGATATAATATGTTAAAATGATGCATGTGGTAGAATCCGGGCAAAAATGGATTAGATGTGATCGATCCAGTTGATAAAGCGGGTTTCCGGTGAAACTGGGTTTCTTGCTCGACTGAGCATTGATGAACGTAACTTTGGATATGACATAAATATGATATTGCAAGAGTAATTTAGTAAATCCATATATGTTCTGAAGGTCCAAGATCCTTCCGCAGCGTTTGCGGAAACTTTTTCGCAAGATTTTCGTGAACGCGTAAAATGAGAATCTTAGTTATCTGATTAGTGTAGAATGGTATAGAAAGATATATTATAGTAATAAAGTTTGAACCGTAGTATCAGAGATGATTCGTGTATTTCGGGAAGGTCCGGAATTTTATTAGATTAGTATAAAGTTCCGCCATAGCGATTCTGACCATGTTTTGCTATTTATTTTGACAATCGGACTAGGATTACGAGTGTCCGCCTAGCCAGGTAAGTAACCCATGCGATGAATACTTGTGCTATATGTTCTGTTCCAATTTAGATAATAAAGAAATGCTATAAGTATATATATAACTATATAACAGAATCTATTTAAATATAAAATGCAGGTAAGATGCTAGTAAGCCTGAGATTGAAAGTAGAAGAATAATAAACTATATGTGCGTACATAGATAAGTATAAACATGTATGAGTAATTAGGCACGTAAGTGGTCAGGAATAAGTAATTATGTTAGTGCGTATGCATATGTGTAAGCATGAAATATGAAGATTGGAGTAATAACACATAATGAACATATTGCAGAAGTTAGATAAGTAAACTCGATTATGGAACACGAATGCAAGTTTAGATAACAGCATGATATGATAAGGTATGAAATGTTTATTAGGCAATGTTTATAGTTTATGGATGTGAAGTGTGGTATGTAAGCTACGTATTTGGTAATAGTATTAATTATATGAGTATTGAGTCATAATGGCAATGGATTAAGAATTGTGAAAGTGTTAATTTAGAGTCGTGTGAGATGATAAAATATATGTATACGTAATATGTGAGTATATACACATGAGTAAAATATAAAGATACTTGGGATTGAGGGTTGTAGAAACTACACCATAGGGAATGAGATTAAAGTTTAAAGAATGTTAAATTATAAGGAAGTAACTATATGTGTATAATGCAGTAAGTGTAACAGTAAATAACTTTTAAACTGAAATTGATTATGATTTGAATTCGAGTATCTTTAAGAGCTTTGAATGATTTCATAAAAGAAAAAAATGATAATGAACTACCCTCAGCTAACAAGATTAAACTGATAAAAACATGGGTTAAATTATTTATATATGAGTTAGGTAAGATGCTAACTGTATTTAGTTTTTATAAGTATTGTTATGTTCTAGAATTCAATATAGTACGGGTATTGAAAAACTTGCATTGAACTGATATATTGATGGATTAAGTAAATGACAGAATAAGTAACTATATGTTCATATATATACACATTTATATAAGCTATGCATTTGTTTATGTTGGTTATATGTGCATGTAATGGTGGGTGCGTTAATATGAGAATACAATTGATACCAGAGTTGGAATCAAGAAAGGAATTTAAGAAACTGCCTAGCGATGATGGAAGTAAATATGTATATAGTATATTATGGAATTATTAAGTTAGCATGTAGTTATAGTCTAAAGATAAGTACATAAGAAATGAAGTGCACGTTTGTGCATCATGATTTTCATAAAATGAGTTGAAATTAAGAATGATTTTGAAATTCAATGAGTATTAAAGAAAAGTTTTAGATGTCTTTGAAAGATAATATATTTCAGAAAAATATTTCTTCCAGTTTTGAGATTTTAAAGCATGAGTTTTATGGTTTTTGGGACATGAGGTAAAACCTCACCCTAGTATGTAACTTGAGATACAATTGGAATTGACGGATTTATATACATGTGCATATGTGGAGGACTGGGGGGACGCCCCTAAATCCTCAGCGCTCAGATGGTACATTTCTGGACGGACATGCGCCTACGGGCGGAGATGCGCTTACGGGCGGAGATGCACCTATGGGCGGAGATGTTGGGTTTCTAAAGTGTCCCAAGATTATTTAAGCAATGAAATCATGTGAATACTCAAAGAAGAATTTGTGGAATAATACTCACTTTGATCGGATTTTGGAGGTGTCGATCATAAAATTTTTTGCCTTTGAGAATTCTCCAAGCTTCCTATTTGAATTTGAAATCCAAGCTCCAAGCTTTGTGTATTGAGATTCCAAGCTCAAGGATAGGTTTCCCTATCACCTTGAATGGTCACTTGATGTGCTAGCACCTTTGAAAATTTACAAAAAATCTTCAATTCCTTCATTGAAGTTCTCGGCCAAGAAGAAAATTGGGAGAGAAACGTTTTCTCAAAGTGGGCGTGAATGAGAGAGAGTTTGGATGAAGTAATGTTGACTTGTTTTTTATTTTAAAATAAAAAATGATGATATACCAAAGTTTTGGTAATAAGTCAATCATCTCTCACCAAATTGGAGTGTAAATCAAGTTTCCATCATTTCCTTCACTAAATTCCATCACCATAAAGGTGAATGAATGACTAGTGATGTGACTTGGAGGCCCCACTTGAATTCAAAATCCGAGTGGGCCCGTAAACACTCTCGGCCTCGGGCTTATTAATTTCGAATTAACGAATTTTCCGTTGCGACGTAATTAAATCAAATTTAATTAAATAATTATGCCTAGTAAAATTACTATTCACGTCACTAGCGAATTAATTCAAAATTAATTTATTTGCCCGAATTAAAATCCAATTTTAATTCCACGTCGAAATCTAATTTCGTTTAATATATCGAATATATATTTTATCTACTAATTCCAAATTAATCGTTCTCTTCAAATAATATTTTATCCTAGATAAAATCTCTCCGTAATTAATCCTAGATTAATTATATTCGAATCATACGTCATCGGTGAATCTTCGAGAAGCGACCTATGAGATCCCTGGATATGTTGGTAGTAAATCTGGTCGTCGGACTATCCGAACACGTACGTATCTCGTACTATATTGTTACCGATTTACAGACATGGTTGGCTTCTAGCAAAGCACCGTGCCTACCCAATTCTCCAGAAATATTCTTAAAGGAATATATAATCTTTGTCAGGCGTAGTATATGTAGTATTATGTATTGCGATCCAGTATCGAATGTCACATGCAAGGCCTGAGGCTGGAATAGTGTCTGCCCCATATGAAGCATATATCTGATTACTAGCAACTAGTCTCTTTTAATCGGATAATCATGACCTTGTCATATTATCCCGATGGTTGCAACATATTAGAGAACCAGTTCTATATCCCTGCATGATCATCATCTCCATATGACTGAAATGATATTTCCGTCTTGACATCACATCCAATACAGTACGATTCTCAATAAACCCAGAAGAGGCATACACGGAACCTGTTAAAGTCCCGAACGACCAAAACCAAAGCGTATTGATTGTCGCAAGTACTAGCGATATAAGTCTCAGGTTTAGACCATATACACCTACCCTGATGCGGATTCCAATAGACACATAGTCATATTACTAATGGAATTCCGATGGGTCTATCCAGAGTGAAGCTGTTTCCGTACCATTGGTAAACATAACCTCCTATCACACTTGCATAAGTATCCAATACTTAAATATATGAGAACTATGATGTTACGCGTCTATTCCGTATTATCTCCAATCTCGATAATACTACGACTAGGGATATTTAATGATTAAACTGTTATGGATTGATACTGTCTCATATCTTGTAATCTGGAACTAATCATAAGGACTTTTACCACTTATATATTAAATTAATCAAATTACAAAATGATAAAATGCAAATTCCATTGTCACATAGTTAATTTGTACAAAAACCACAATGTCTTTTACAAATAGTGACGCTATGGGTCATAGTTGTCCAACAAACTCCCACTTGGCCTATAGCCAGTCACTCAAGCATCTAACACCTGAACTATATACATGTCGCTCAAACTTTTGCTGAGGAATAACTTTCATAAGCGGATCTGCCATTTTATCCTCTGATGCGACCTTCTCGATCTTCATATCGTCATGATGTATGATCTCACAAATCAGATGGAAACGTCGAAGAACATGCTTGGATCGTTAATAAGACCGCGGTTCCTTAGCCTGCGCTATAGCCCCGTTATTGTCACAATATAATGGAACAGGATCAGCTGCTAACGGAACTAGTCCTAATCCAATTAGGAATTTTTGGATCCAAACTGCCTCTTTTGCTGCTTCAGTTGCAGCAATATACTCCGCTTCTGTTGTTGAATCGACAACAATCTCTTGCTTGGAAGATTTCCAGCTTACTGCTCCGTTGTTCAAACAAATATGTACCCAAATTGTGATTTGCAGTCGTCTTTGTCGGTTTGAAAACTTACATCGGTATACCCAGTTACCTCAAGTTCTCCATCTCTATAGATTAAGAAAGCATCCTTAGTTCGTCTAAGATACTTTAGGATGTTCTTAACCGCCATCCAGTGACCTTCACCTGGATCGGCCTGATAGTGACTAAACATGCTCAAAGCATACGAGACATCAGGTCGCGAACATATCATGGCATACATGATCGATCCGACTACCGAGGCGAACGGTATCTGACTCATGTTGTCTCTCTTATCTTGAGTTTTAGGACACATGTCCTTAGATAGAGTGATGCCATGTGACACTGGCAACAGTCCCCCTCTTGGACTGATCCATGTTGAATCTCTTCAACACTTTGTCAATACTCTGGGAGAGTCCAATAGCTTTCTAGATCTATCAAGGTAGATTTTTTTCCTAGAATAAAGGCTATTTCTTCCAGATCCTTCATGGAGAATTTTAATGAAAGCCAAGCTTTCACCGACGTTAACATGGGAATGTCATTGACAATAAGCAATACATCATCAACATAAATGACGATGAATGTCAGTGCGCTCCCACTAATCTTCTTATATACACAAGGAACATCCTCATTTTGAATGAAATTATATTCCTTTATGATCTCATCAAAACGTTGGTTCCAAGAACGTGATGCTTGCTTCAATCCAAAATGGATCGACTTAACTTACAAACCCTGTTGTAAGTCTTGGTACTACAAAACCGTCAGGTTATTGCATATAAACATCCTCCAAAAGGTTTCCGTTAAGGAAAGCGATTTTGATGTCCATCTGTCATATCTCGTAATCGAAATATGTAGCAATAGCAAGCATTATCCTAATGGATTTAATCATGGCAACTGGTGAAAAAGTTTCGTCGTAATCGACACCATGTCGTTGATGATACCCCTTCGCTACAAGCCTAGCTTTGTATGCTTGTACGTTGTCATCCATGTCAGTCTTCTTCTTGAAGACCCATTTGCAACCAATAGTCTTTACACCTTCTGGTGCATCAACCAGTGTCTAAACTTGGTTGGTGTACATGGAATCCATTTCGGATTTCATGACCTCTTGCCATAAACCGGAATTGATATCCTGTATCGCTTCCTCATACGTAGCCGGCTCGTTATCCTTAATAAGATTAATATCCACATGAGGTGAGATCAGAAACCCATACCTCTTAGGTTAATTTCTGACTCTCTCCGACCTACGTGGTCCTTGTGTAATCGAAGATTGGGGTACAATCTCATCCCTGATGGACTGTTCATGTTCCGTTAAGGATTCTGTGCCAGGAACAATATCACTCTGATTTTCATCGAGTTCTACTTTCCTCCCACTTACCACTATATTTAAAACCGCATGTAGAGCAACAAATACTTTTTTCTCTTTTGGGTGATAGAAGTAATATCCTTTGGTTTCCCTAGGATATCCTACAAATAGGCATTTATCCGATTTGGATTCTAGTTTGGTACCTTCCAAATATTTGACGTATGCCCAGCAAACCCAAATCTTCAGGAATGAGAAACCTGATTTCTTTCCTATCCATATCTCATATGGAGTCTGTTGAACAGACTTTGACGAAACCTTATTCAAAATAAGTATTGCACTGTTCAAGGCATATCCCCAGAAGGAAATAGGTAGCTCTGTGCGACTCATCATATACCTTACCATGTCTAATAAAGTTCAGTTTCTCCGTTTGGACACACCGTTTAATTGTGGTGTTCCGGGAGGAGTCCACTGTGAAAGAATACCATATTCTTTCAAGTAATCAAGAAACTCATTGCTTAAGTATTCTCCACCATGGTTCGACCATAATGTCTTAATACTTTTTCCGGTCTATTTTTCTATTTCGTGTCGAAACTCTTTGAATTTCTCAAAGGTTTCCGACTTGTGTCTCATAAGATACACATAACCATAACGCGATGCATCATCCGTAAAGGTTACAAAGTATTCATATCCACCTCTAGCCTGGCTAGACATGGGCCCACAAACATCAGTATGAACAAGGGCTAACAGTTCAGTGGCACGTACACCCTTTCCGCTAACAGGTGTTTTAGGCATTTTTCCTAATAAACAAGATTCGCAGACGTCATATGAATTTGGATCAAATCTGTCCAAGTACCCACTCTTCGAAAGTGTGGATATACGTGTCTTGTTTATGTGTCACGGACGACAATGCCACATATAAGTTTCATATTTGTTACTTACTTTAAGTCTTTTGTTTGTTACATTATATGTTTGAGATTGATTAATATTCAAAATATAAAGACCATTATCTGCATCAACAGTGCAAATTTCCATATCATTTTTATACATAAAACACCTACTGTTTTATAAATACAAAAGTATACCCGCATTGGGCTAACATAGATACAGAAATAATATTCATAGTCAAACTAGGTACAAAATAACAGTCTGTAAGTTCAAGTACATGCCCCGAGGGCAGTTCCAAAATATAAGTGCCCACGGCCAAAATGGTGACTCGTGTCTCATTTCGAATGCGTAGATCAATCTCCCCTGAAGCCAGTCTCCTGCTAATCTGCAGATCCTGCACATCAGTACATATGTGAGTACCACAACCAGAATCAAAAATCCAATTTTTAAAACTAGTAGTAGACATGTTTATTCTATAACAAACATACCTGAAGCAGGTGCCTTGCCCGCTTTGATTTCCTTCATGTGTGCCTTATACTCACGGTAGTCACGCTTCCAGTGACCCCTCTTCCTGCACTGCAGACATACATCTTGGGATTTGTCCTTAGGTTTCCTAGAACCCTTTGAAGATTTGGCATTGTCCTTATTCTTATGCTTCTTCTTCTTTACAACTCCAGTCGCCTTGGGCCAAGCCCTCGGAGTCTGAGATGTTGAAGCGAATTGCGCCTCGCGCTTCTTGCCCTTTAGAAGCTCCTTTTTAGCTTCTTTCAGTATGGACATTAACTCTTCAAGAGTATCATCTTGGTTCATCATATTATAGTTCATGATGAACCCACTCCAAGTGTCGGGGAGAGACTGTAAGATCAAATCTATGGAAGTCTCAGCCTCGAAGACGATGCCCATCTGACCCATCTGCTCAATGTCAGCAATCATTTGTGACACATGGTGTTCAACAGACGTACCCTCTGACATGCGAGCACGGAAGAGCTTCTTCTGCAACTCATATCTTTGCGATCTAAGATTAGATCGGTGAAGATCATGCAACTTCACTAACATGTTATAGGGATCCAATCTCTTGTTCTGTCGACATAATTGTTGAGTCATAGCAGCAAGCATAATTGACTGAGCGGTAGAGTTGTCATCGCTATGAGTCTTCCAAAGCTCAAGCTCAACTATTTCCCCTGGTCCGAGCTTTGGCCTAAGAGGTCTCTCTATAGTATAGACTAACTTCTCGGATCCTAGGACAATCCTGAGATTCATTTCCCAGTCAGAAAAGTTCGTGCCATTGAAGACATTCTCGCCCATGATAATGTCTCTAACACTGTTCTTTCCCGTCATTTTAACTGCGATGGTCAAACTATCTAATTAAAAATGTATGGGTACAGTCTAACTGTTACAAGAAAAATAATATAATATTATTCCAACTAATAAGTATAATTGATGAAATAATTTGAAAGCTCGTAAAGCTAAGTATTTGAACAAAATTACAAATTCAATACTAGTCTCCCATTATTTTTTTCGGTGAGCCTCTAACCCTCTGTCGAGTACTCAAGAAATCCAGTTTCCTAGTGGGCTAGAATCCCGTTAAATAACATACAACTTTGACTTTGGCCAACAAGCTGTATGATATTTAAGTAGGTAGATCTCTAAGAACAATTGGATCTCATCCAATTCCTAGATCCGGTAGGTGGACCTCCAAGTCCGAAACATATATACAATATATATGCCAATATATCCAATATATTTTCCTAACCTTTTCCTCTGAATCAACTAAGCCTTGGCTTTGGCACAACAAGCTTAATATTCCAGTTAAGTAGGACCCATTGACTTTGGAAAGCTTCGTAATCGATGTCGATAGACAAGAAGTGATCTTGAATTTGGCCAACAAATCACAACTTGGACAAGACACATGATATGCAACAAAGCATTCATGATTCAAACACATCAGCGATGGACAAAGGTCTTGACTTTGGCCAACAAACCAGTGACAATCTTGGATCTTGAGTAAGAATCACTCAATGGAAGGAAAACGCTTAATATTTATTGAGGGTTTTTCACGTAAATTGGCAACCAATTTATTATCTTTGATTAGGTCTTATCATACACCCTTAAGCATGCATTCTAAAAACATAATAAGGCGCGGTAAATAAACTAATAATGATATGCAGATGGATATCTCATAAATTGTTCCTAGAATAAATCACTCAATTTCCTCTCCCCGGCTAGCACTATTCTAACTTCTACCCAATTACATAATACAATTAAAGAAACCTCATTAACATTGAAGTGAATTATGTGAGAAGAGAATTACAAATAATCGAGAGATAAGGCTGGACACGCATGTCCAATTTAATAAATTCTAAATTTATAACAATTTCCAAACCCTTCTAATATCCATACGATATACATTATTCATTCAACACATCCATGTACTCACACAAAGCATGTTATTCAATCAATCTAAAATTAATCTTTGAATTAATTAATCATCCAATGTTCAAACAACGATTTGATTTGCGCGAGTCCAACTCGTTTAAGAATAAGTACTCAAAGTACGAATTCTTGAATTATATCAAACTACAATTTAAATTTAATTTAATTCGTATTCAATACTAATTCTATATTTAAATCCAAATTAAATAACTACACTTTTAATGCGCATTTACGACTTAGATTCCAAATCTAATCTAAATGGGTCTCAAAGCCCAATTAACATCCAATTTCGTTTAATTAAAGTCCAATGGGCTTTCAATTAATTTCTTAGGGCATGGACTTTGGTCAATATTCCCAAATACCAAAGCCCAATTAAGGAATCACCCTTTTTGCCAATAAACCAATTTTAGCTCATTATGCCCAATTAAATATTAAAAGGCCCATTAGTCATATTTGGACTTAATGGAATAGTTTAGGCCCAATTTGGATCTAATCCAATTCTCCTAAACCAACTTGCCCAACCAAGCCCATTAGACCCAAATACAACATTTTAAGCCCAATTTTAAATTAAGCCCCATTAATCAAATTCTAAAATTCCAAATTTCATAATTTAATTAATTAAAGTGTATTACATTAATTAATTATCTAAATTAACATTTCCAAAATATCAATTTAATCAATTAATCATGCTTATTCATCATCAATACATGTCCAACATTGTTGAAACAAAAATCATCTCATTTACTATTTTGAAGCTCACGACATTTCTTTGGATTTTATATCCGATTCCGTTTTCAATCCGATTGAATCTCAAATCAATATATCCATGTAACATCCCCGAGCTGGGAGATGTTACCGGCAGGGGATAGCTGTACTAACCCCATAAGCCTCTGACTTTATGTCTGTATCGTAAACTATTCTAATGCAATGTCATGCATGTAGACCTTAACTCAACCAACATAAAATACTTTTGTTACTTATAAATGCATACTCTGAAATGCTTCTTTTTACAATAATTTTATAGACTCTATAATGAATATCACAACGCTAATGCATACAAATACTTTGACTTTGAACTGGACTCTTATGCTTTGTGACTTAATACTGGTGGACTCCAACCCTTGTGACTGTATCAGTATCCATCTCCGAGCTTGTCCTTCTAGAATTCCTACAAAACAGATAAACTGGAGGGGGATTAGATCTTCATACGATCTAAGTGAGTGGACTAATAATTGATAATGATAAAAATCTTTTGGCTTTAAAATCATGTTTTCAAAACATCTTTACATAAAAACTATGTTTCTGAAAACTGTCATTAAAACTTTAGTTTCTGAAAACTCTTTACTAAAATCTTACTTTTGAAAACTATATACTGATGATCTGAAAACTGAAAACTGAAAATACTCGATGCCCAGGAAAACAGCTCAACTGCGGCATCTTTGAAAACTATTTACTAAAATCTCATATCTGAAAACTATGTACTGAAGGTCTGAAATCTGTGTACTGAAAATCTAAATCTGAAAACCGCTCTACGTCCAGGAAAACGACTCAACTGGACGTGTCCGGGAATAACTCAACTGGGTCTCTGAAACTGATGACGCCCCGGAAAACGACTCAACTGGGTATCTCTGAAACTGGTGGTGCCCTACGCCTAGGAAAACGACTCAACTGAACGTAGAGCCCTTTGTCCAGGAAATAAACTCAACTGGACATAGCCACCACTAGAGTCCAGGTACACGAACCTATGCCGTCATCCTCACTCTCAACATGTGCACATGTCCTCTGTATCCGTCAATTCCAACTGTATCTCAAGTTACATACTTGGTGAGGTTTTACCTCATGCCCCGAAATAAATAAAAACTTATGCTTATAAAACTCTTCTATGTAAAACAAAACTGAAATATAGCATAAATAATATATTTCAAGTAATAAAAGCAAGTAAGAAATCTAACGCCCTACAACATAAAGTAAGTCTGATATGAAAAATGTAATAAATAAAACTGATTAAAGAAAAGAGATCAACTCACTGATTTGGGCTTGGTGATGTCTTTACACGGCGTCGATGGTGGTTGCGAGTTCTGACGTTGATATATAAGAATAAAGGGATTGTTAGAACAAAGAAATATTTAATGAACTTAGAAGAATAGATGAACCAGAATTTTCCAGGTTTTTGGGTCAGATTTGGAATTTTATTGTGAGCAATTGGTAAGGAATTTGGACTTGAAATATTTCTGGATAAATCCCCTATGAGTCTACTTTACCCTAAATTTTACGGATTCTGATTTCGATTCTCGGAACTCTGTAAACAGACTGATTTCTACCAGCTGTTCAGCGGGGACATAATCAGATCAGTCCCGGCTGATCACTCCAATTCGAAACTCCGCTAAAAATTCTTATTAAGTCCAATGGTTCTGAAATCCTATGTGTCTAGTTTATTTTGGCGCTATCGGATCATCATTTGGACACCCGAAACTCATTTTAAAAATCAAAAACCGAGCCTAGGTCATCAGGTCACAGGTAAAGATTTTACTGCCGATCAGTTGAATTTGGAGATTTTTCTACATTAGCGTCTTAAGTCCAAAAATTCTGATTTTTGGATATGCTACTCCTTTATGTGTCTAGTTTACTCAGAATTAATGGTTTATCAATCGGGCATATAAAACTTGAGTTAGGAGCGACCAAATATAACCTGTCCGGAACTTAATGTAAACTAACACAGTTACCTAACTTTCTTATTTCGCCTTCTTTTCTAATTTCATCAATCCAACAACCCCCAACATAATTTTAATCATTTTAAGCACCATTTATAACATGTGAATGTGTTTATTTTCTTCAATTAGTTGAGTGTATCATAATATCGAACACTTGGTGTGCGACATACTATTTCCTCCATTTTACATAACCTTTAACCTACCATTTCACTTATTTCTAATCATCCAACATCATCCAATACTCAATCCATTAATTTACCCTAATTCCATACATTTTAAACTATTATATTATCATCATTAATCATTCATTTATCCACTAAAATATCATTACTACCTAACTATCTAAAATTTCCCAATTCACACATCAACCTCACAACCATACCTTTCATTCCTTGAAAATGTCTTCAACTACAAAAAACACACACAACACATCATCTACACACCATTTAATCACACATCAACCCCCAATTTATCAATTAAAACAACTCCCAATCATAAATCAAGTTTCTACCCAAGACCTTCAAATTGGAAATTATCAAGATTCCCATGGTTTTAATGTCAAAAATTAAAATTATCATCATCACTACCATGCCAATATCTTAATTAAATCATCAAAACTCAAAGACCTTAAAAATCAAGAAAATGGGTCAAATTACTTTACCTCTTTTTCTTGGTTTTTCTTCATCCTTCAAGCTTCCTAGGGTGCTCAACCTCTCCTCTTTGGCTCTTCTTTCTTTTCTCCTTCTTTCTTTTCTTCTTCCTTCTTCTTCCTCTTCTCTTTCTTTCTTCTCCTTCCTCACGGTTTCTTCTCTCTTTCTCCCTTCAATTTCGTCCTCCTTCCTTTGGTATTAAGGAATAGTGATTCCTTTATATAGAGGGACTTAATTGATATAAAAATAATGTGGAAGTATCTAGAAAATGGAGAGTTTTGGAGATTTATCACTTGGATCCGATTTCACTATTCATCCATATTTTAATTCGCGTTTTTGACCTAGTTTTGGTCTGAATTTGGAAAAATATTTAACGCGAAAGTTGTAGGTCTCGGCCTAAGATTTTCGACGATATAAAATTCATAAAAAACTGAGTTCGTATGAAAAAGTTATGCCCAAAATATTATAGGTAGTCAAAAATAAATATGGTACAGTCCCGTCTCGGGACTTCGAAAAGTTTACCGATCATCTCAAAATTCATTTTATAGATATACTTGGGTCCCATCATAATTTATTTTACATATCTTTGCTTCGTACGTGACGGTATTACTATAGGCAGTAGTAAGAACTACGGTCGTTATAATTTCTCCCTCTTTAAATAGGATTCGTCCTCGAATCCTCCTTGGCGTCTACTTGTGATTTTCTTAACTTCGTGAATAATCAAAGATGCTACTAAAACTTTATCTTTTCCTTTGTTATACCTTATATTCCTTATTTCTAAGATTTTTTTCTTTTAGTCCTTCACTTATGCTCCACGATTCCTTAATTTGAGCAAGTTATTAATTAACTAGTTTCTTGGCTCACCCCGAGAATTATAATGTCTCATACCTATACTTGATATTTCTCTATTTCACTTATCTAACTTGATTTTAACATTAATTCTTATTCTCGACTATCAACTCCCTATATTTCCTTTACAGCTCTCAGTAGTCTTTTAGCTTTCCTTCTTCAACAACCGCTTTACATTAACTTATTTAACCGTCCATGTACTATAATACAAACCTACCAAACCACCCATAACCCGTGGTTAAACCATCCCAAACCCGTAGTGGTTTGGTCTCCTTAAGCTAGGGCTGGGTACCTTACGCAATTCTTCTCTAACTCTTTCTTAGTATTCTTTTCATCCTATCTTTATTTACTTGAAGGATACCCGTTCTATTCGTCCTTGATTATCCTTAACATTGTCATTTACATTCTTATCCTATACTTAGGTATTACTTTTTCTATTGTTACTGTATCCAATGTTTCCTCTTAGCATCTATTACTTGGACTATCTTTTCTTTTCTTATTATCACTACTCTTGTACTTGCTCCTGAATTATCTCAAGGTTACACTTCCATCACATTTATTATTGGTATCGTCCGAGGGTTGGGAGGATGGGGAGTTAATCTCGAATTCTCGATGTTTTGATGTTATATGCCCTTACCTATAACTTTCGTGTATATCTGTCTGATGTCTTTTCCTACACTGGGTTTTACAACCCAAACCTCTACCTTTTTTATAACTTTACTTCCGGTCATTTTAATCAATTACTCACTTTACATATTGTACAACTCTCTCTCTAGAAGTACCCTCTGTCTTAATCCTTATTATATCTTATCTTTTTCTATTACTTAATTTCATGCAGATACTAAATTCTTCCCTTGGATACTTCTTTAATCCTAGTCCTTCGACTCCTTATTCTTTGGTTTATACACTTCATTCTTCCTAAAATCCTTATTTTCTAATACCATGAGATTCTTTTATAAGTTTCTCATTATATCCCTACGAATCCTTCTCAACATAGTGTTAAACTTCTCCTTTTCAAGTTCCTACTCCATGATTCTCCAGATTCATCACCTAGTTATTGATCTATCTCGTGATTTATTTAATCTTTAATTGTTCTCATATGCAGGTTCTTTCCTTTACTAAGTTCTAGGGTTATACAACTATCATTGATTCAATCACTTCCTTGCTACTCCTCATAATCCTCATATTATCAGCATATTCTGTTTCCTTACTATACTTCTTACTATTAAGACTATTTGTGAGTTATTTTTCTATTTGTTTCTTAAACTTCAACCTTCTGTTCTTGCTAAAAAACCTTGATTTGATCACTTTTCCTATCGTCCATACTGATGCTCTTATCACTTTCTTAAATACGTCCAATCTTATAAGCGTATTCTTATACTTATTCTTATGCTTCCCTATGAATCTTTATTGGCTCAGCTTATCTGTGATTTCTACGATATCTGACTTTCATGATCCTTTGCTGAATTAGTATTCCTTACTCTGACTTCCTTAATCTTTAAACTGTCTTAGGTTTTCCTTCTTTATATTCTCAAAACTTCTTTGATCTTTCTCCTAGGTGGATGTTCTTTGTCAAAAAAAATCCTTATTTCTTAAAATAGAACCCCATTGAGTTTTCCTCATGGTCGTCTATACCAATAGGAGCTATTCTTTTCTCACTAGTCCTTTTCTTTATGCCTCATAAAATTTCTTTATCCTTATTCTAGTATTTTATGTCATGATGGAGTCTATTGCTCATGTAGGATATGTATGAGATAGACTCTACCGAGATAACTTCTTTAACTGGTATCTCGAAGGAGTGAAAATTTGGGTAAGTAAATGTCCTATCTATTGGATCTCTTGACTATGGGGAGCTATCTATTATTCCAATCGTCATTTCATATTGTTTACTACAAGTTGGGTTTCGAAGGACATAAAATCTCTCTTTCTTTATTGGCATTTGTGACTATTAGAAAGTTCCTTGATCGTCCTTGATTTTCTTTCTTTTCCCATCTTATAACGGTCTTTGATTAATCATAGGATTCGCTACCTATAGGAGATGGTTTACGGAATACTGAATCGACTCAAAGAAATTCTTCCAAGAAAGAAGGGTTTCTTACTTATTAAAAGAACCTTTTCTTCGATCTATTCATCATCTATTATATTCTAATCTTACCATGCTTATCTTTACTGCTAGCCTTGGTATTATCCTTTATTACTTAACTTCATGTCTCTAGTTCATACTTCCTTTATTTCTTATCTGTTTCTATTTCCCTATCTCTATCTTACTTATGTGTCTTACTTTTGCTTCCCAAATCCTTATTCTCCATTCTTGCTGTAGTTTTCGGCTATGACACTCTATATTACGCTTCATACTGTTGCTTTGTTACTTCTAACTCTATTTATCTTCAAGGGTCTTCTCATGGATTCCTACTGAATTTAGACTGATCTACTTTCCAAATTCCTGGGTGAATTCTTGTTAGATCTCATATGATTATCTATGCCTATAAGGTAGGCTCTATTCGAGGTAACTCTTTTGTCTGGTCTCATTGAAGAATTCAAAGACTAGGTGATCTAAGATTTTATCTCTATCGAATTACTATAGGTAAAATGAATAGTCACTCATGATTTGCATTTGGGAACGTAGGTCGGGGTTTGAGTTTCTGAGGTTCTTTAAATCCTTTTAACATCTGTGTCCGTAAGGGTTACTCTAGACTACTTACTCCCGTTGTTCCCCTGGCTATTCTCTGAAACTTGTAGAATTCACTAGCTATGAGAGGATCTCGAAGACTATTGGATTACTTGGAAGGATTTCCTGAGTAGGAATGGAATCTTAAGTCTGCTAGGCAACTCTAATACTTGTGTGTTTTTGCTCTGGTTCTATATCCTCTACCATGACTTAATTCTCTTCTAGCTTTTATCTTTCTCTTCTTCACTTTCCTAGGTAGACATCTTTAAGCTTTTCTATTTCGTTTTATCTCTATATATCTCTGTCACTAATTGGTTCTAGCTTTTATATATCTTTTTTTTTTCCTCTTTTGTTCTCTTGGATAACTTTCCTTGGATCTTACTTATCTGGTTCCTTAACTTATACTGAACTTCAGGGAGTAATCTAGGATGATTCGAAAATGATTTCTATCTAGAGTAAAGGAAAAGTTCAGAGGACTTGGGAATATTTACTAACCTGTCTGTGAAACTTGAGGACGTACTCGAGGATCGGATACTGGAGAGGTAGTGCCTCATATATGGGTATCCCAGACATACTACGTATACAAGACCCTCAGCACTCTGCCCATTGCAGTCACTGACTCCCTAGACCATGCTCTGATACCATCTTTGTAACATCCCCGAGCTGGGAGATGTTACCGGTAGGGAATAGCTGTACTAACCCCATAAGCCTCTGACTTTATGTCTATATCGTAAACTATTCCAATGCAATGTCATGCATGTAGACCTTAACTCAACCAACATAAAATAATTTTGTTACTTATAAATGCATACTCTGAAATGTTTCTTTTACAATACTTTTATAGACTCTATAATGACTATCACAATTCTAATGCATACAAATACTTTGACTTTTAACTGAACTCTTATGCTTTGTGACTTAATACTGGTGGACTCCAACCCTTGTGACTGCATCAGTATCCATCCTCCCGAGCTTGTCCTTCTGAAATTCCTACAAAACAGATAAAACTGGAGGGGGGTTAGATCTTCATATGATCTAAGTGAGTGGACTAATAACTGATAACCGATAAAAAATTTTTGGCTTTAAAATCATGTTTTCAAAACATCTTTACATAAAAAATCTGTTTCTGAAAACTTTATCTTTCTGAAAACTGTCATTAAAACTTTAGTTTCTGAAAACTCTTTACTAAAGTCTTACTTTTGAAAACTATATACTGATGATCTGAAAACTGAAAACTGAAAATACTCGATGCCCAGGACAACAGCTCAATTGCGGCATCTCTGAAAACTGTTTACTAAAATCTCATCTCTGAAAACTATGTACTGAAGGTCTGAAATATGTGTACTGAAAATCTAAATCTGAAAACCGCTCTACGTCCAGGAAAACGCCTCAACTGGACATGTCCGGAAATAACTCAACCGGGTCTCTGAAACTGATGACGCCCAGGAAAACGACTCAACTGGGCATCTCTGAAACTGGTGGTGCCATACGCATAGGAAAACGACTCAACTGAACGTAGAGCCCTTTGTCCAGGAAAATGACTCAACTGGACATAGCCACCACTAGAATCCAGGCACACAAACCTAAGCGTCATCCTGACTCTCTACATGTGCACATTCCTCTGTATCCGTCAATTCCAACTGTATCGCAAGTTACATACTGGGCTGAGGTTTTACCTCATGCCCAGAAATACATAAAAACTCATGCTTATAAAACTCTTCTGTGTAAAACAAAACTGAAATATAGCATAAAGAATATATTTCAAGTAATAAAAGCAAGTAAGAAATCTAACGCCCTAAAGCATAAAGTAAGTCTGATATGAAAAACGTAATAAATAGAAACTGATTAAAGAAAAGAGATCCACTCACTGATTTGGGCTTGATGACGTCTTTACACGGCATCGACGGTGGTTTCGAGTTCTAACGTTGATCTATAAGAATAAAGGGATTGTTAGAACAAAGAAATATTTAATGAACTTAGAAGAGTAGAGAACCAGAATTTTCCAGGTTTTTGGGTCAGATTTGGAATTTTATTGTGAGCCATAGGTACAGAATTTAGTCTTGAATTTTTATGAATGAATCTCCTATGAGTCTACTTTTCCCCAAATTTTACGGATCCTGATTTCGATTCTCGGAACTCCGTAAACAGACTGATTTCTACCAGCTGTTCAGCAGGGACAGAATCAGATCAGTCCCTACTGATCACTCCAATTCGAAACTCCGCCAAAAATTCTTATTAGGTCCAATGGTTCTGATTTTTTTATATTTCGGGTTCCTATGTGTCTAGTTTATTATGGCGCTGACAGCTCATCATTTGGATACCCGAAACTCATTTTAAAAATCAAAAACCGAGCCTAGGTCATCAGGTCACAGGTAAAGATTTTACTGCCGATCAGTTGAATTTGGAGATTTTTCTACATTAGCGTCTTAAGTCCAAAAATTCTGATTTTTTGATATGCTACTCCTTTATGTGTCTAGTTTACTCAGAATTTTATGGTTTATCAATCGGGCATAAAAACTTGAGTTAGGAGCGATCAAATATAACTGTCCGGAACTTAATGTAAACTAAACCGTTACCTAACTTTCTTATTTCGCCTTCTTTTCTAATTTCTCAATCCAACAACCCCCAACATAATTTAACCATTTTAAGTACCATTTATAACATGTGAATTGTGTTTATTTTCTTCAATTAGTTTGAGTGTGGCATTATATCGAACACTTGGTGTGCGACATACCTAATTCCTCCATTTTACATAACCTTTAACCTACCATTTCACTTATTTCTATCATCCAACATCATCAAATACTCAATCCATTAATTTACCCTAATTCCATACATTTTAAATTATTTATATTATCATCATTAATCATTCATTTATCCACTAAAATATCATTACTACCTAACTATCTAAACTTTCCCAATTCACACATCAACCTCACAACCATACCTTTCATTCCTTGAAAATGTCTTCAACAACAAACCAACACAACACATCATCTCACACACCATTTAATCACACATCAACCCCCAATTTATCAATTAAAACAACTCCCAATCATAAATCAAGTTTCTACCCAAGACCTTCAAATTGGAAATTATCAAGATTCCCATGGTTTTAATGTCAAAAATTAAAATTATCATCATCACTACCATGCCAATATCTTACTTAAATCATCAAAACTCAAAGACCTTAAAAATCAAGAAAATGGGTCAAATTACTTTACCTATTTCTTCTTGGTTTTCTTCATCCTTCAAGCTTCCAAGGGTGCTCAACCTCTCATCTTTGGCTCTTCTTTTCTTTTCTCCTTCTTTCTTTTCTTCTTCCTTATTCTTCCTCTTCTCTTTCTTTCTTCTCCTTCCTCACGGTTTCTTCTCTCTTTCTCCCTTCAATTTCGTCCTCCTTCATTTGGTATTAAGGAATAGTGATTCCTTTATATAGAGAGACTTAATTGATATAAAAATAATGTGGAAGTATCTAGAAAATGGAGAGTTTTGGGAGATTATCACTTGGGTCCAATTTTACTATTCATCCAGATTTTAATTCGCATTTTTGATCTGGTTCCTGTTCCGAATTTGAAAAATATTTCACGCGGAAGTTGTAGGTCTCAGCCTAAGCTTTCCGTTGATATAAATTCATAAAAAAACCAAGTTCTTATGAAAAGGTTATGCCCAAAATACTATGGGAAAGTCAAAAATAAATACGGCACAGTCCCGTTTCGGGACTTCGAAAAGTTTACCGATCGTCTCAAAATTCATTTTATAGATATACTTGGGTCTCATCATAATTTATTTTACATGTCTTTTTCTTCGTACGTGACAGTATTACTATAGGCAGTAGTAAGAAACTACCGGTCGTTACAATCCATGTCTTTCAACTCATCCAATGATCAAAAAAAACAAAAAAAAATACCATGACTTTTAGGGCTATATAGCATTCGGCCAACACATAGTTTTGGGGAAAATTAATCCAATTCAATTTTCCTCAAATTGATCATGCATAACTCCAAGTTATCAACATATAAGCATACTCAAACAAACAATTTGATTAAAATATGCTCAAATAAAAAATACCCAAATTTTATTTTAAGAACTCTAATCAAATTTTATGCTCAAATAGGCTCCATGATACCATTGTTGGGTTTCTAAATTGTCCCAATATCATTTAAGCAATGAAATATGTGAATACTCAAAGAAGAATTTGTGGAATAATACTCACTTTGATCGAATTTTGGAGGTGTTGATCACAAAATTTTTGGCCTTAGAGAATTCTCCAAGCTTCCTCTTTGAATTTGAAATCCAAGCTCCAAACTTTGTGTATTGAGATTCAAAGCTCAAGGATAGGTTTCCCTATCACCTTGAATGATCCTTTGATGTGCTAGTACCTTTGAAAATTTGCAACAAATCTTCAATTCCTTCCTTGAAGCTCTTGGCCAAGAAGAAAATTGGGAGAGAAAAGTTTTTTCAAAGTGGGCGTGAATGAGAGAGAGTTTGGATGAAGTAATGTTGACTTGTTTTTTATTTCAAAATCAAAATTGATGATATACCAAAGTTTTGGTAATAAGTCAATCATCTCTCACCATCTTGGAGTGTAAATCAAGTTTCCATCATTTCCGTCACTAACTTCCATCACCATAAAGGTGAATGAATGACTAGTGATGTGACTTATGGGCCCCACTTGAATTCAAAATCCGAGTGGGCCCGCCAAACATTCCCGGGCTCGGGCTCGTCAATTCTGAATTAACGAATTTTCTGTTGCGACGTAATTAATCAAATTTAATTAAATAATTATGCCTAGTAAAATTACTATTCACGTCGCTCGCCAATTAATTCTAAATTAATTCGTTTGTCCGAATTAAAATCCAATTTTAATTCCATGTCGAAATCTAATTTCGTTTAATATATCAAATATATTATTTTATCGATTAATTCCAAATTAATCGTTCTCTCTCTTCAAATAGTATTTTATCCTAGATAAAATCTCTCTGTAATTAATCCTAGATTAATTATGTTCGAATCATACGTCATCGATGAATCTTCGGGAAGCGACCCATGAGATCCCTGAATATGTTGGTAGTAAATCCGATCGTCTGACTATCCGAACACGTACGTACCTCCTACTATGTTTTTACTGATTTACGAGACATGGTTGGCTTCTAGCAAAGCACCGTGACTACCCAATTCTCCAGAAATATTCTTAAAAAAATATATAATCTTTGTCAGACGAAGTATATATAGTATTGCATATTGTGATCCAGTATCGGATGTCACATACAAGGCTTGGGGCTGGAATAGTGTCTGCCTCGTATAAACCGTATATCGGATTACTAGTAACTAGTCTATTTTAATCGGATAATCATGACCTTGTCATATTATCCCGATGGTTGCAACACATTAGAGAACCAGTTCTGTATCTCTGTGTGATCATCATCTCCATATGACTGAAGTGATACTTCCGCCTTGACATCACATCCAATACACTACGATTCTTTATAAACCCAGAAGAGGCGTACACGGAACCTGTTAAAGTCCCGAACGACCAAAACCAAAACGTATTGATTGTCGCAAGTACTAGCGATGTAAGTCTCAGGTTGAGACCATATACACATACCCTGATGCGGACTCCCATAGACACATAGTCATACTACCAATGGGATTCCGAGGGGTCTATCCAGAGCGAAGCTGTTTCCATACCATCGGTAAACACCACCTCCAATCACACTTGCATAAGTATCCAATACTTAAATATATGACAACTATGCTATTACGCTTCCATAACACGCACAAGTGCAATACTAGTCTATTCCGCATTTCGATGTCCAGTCTCGATAATACTACGACTAGGGATATTTAATGATTAAACCGCTATGGATTGATACTGTCTCATATCTTGTAATCAGGAACTAATCATAAGGACTTTTACCATTTATATATTAAAGTAATTAAATTACAAAATGATAAAATATAAATTCCATTGTCACATAGTTAATTTGTACAAAAACCACAATGTCTTTTACAAATAGTGACGCTATGGGTCATAGTTGTCCAACAGGAGATGCACCTACGAGCGAAGATGTGCCTACATGCAGAGACGCACAACTCAGATTTCATTTTTCAGAAAAAGAGTTTAGAAAGCGACTTTAGAGAGAAGTACAAGAAATAATTTTCAGTTTTCAGATTCTCAGTAAACAGTTTTCAGAAACAAGATTTTAGAAATAGTTTCCAGAAACCAGAGATTCAAAGCATGATTTTAGAAAGATTAGTTTTATTAAGAGATTTTCAAACAAAGTTTCAGAAAGAATTTTCAGAAAGAATTTCATAAAGTAGTTTTTCAGAAAAGGTTTTTCAAAAAGTATTTTCTAAAGATATAGCATAATTAAAGCGCAGTATAGCTTATAGGTTAAGCATATAAATCATACATTCTAGTTAATATACGAGATATGCATAGTTAACATTGAAGCATGATAGCGTGATTACATCTATATGGATATATGATTGATATTGTATGTATGGTATTTTGTATCATGATTACATCTATGTGTTTATGACTGATGCTTGTGTGTATTATATGGTTACATAGAAGAAATAATTTGTAAGATACGAACGTATGACAACATGATTACATATACATGTATGATGTTATTGAGTTGAAAATAAGAAATTTGTAAAGGTAAGTATTTATAGTATTTAAGCTTAATAAGTTCGAATATGAATATATGAAATTATAGATGTAAGGTACATTAGTTTGCATATGTTTATGATATTGTGATAATTTGTTATGTAAGTGAATTTATTTACCTACGTGTGAAATATAGTAATGACAGAATTAATATATAGAATATAGATAGTTAAAGACGAATGTTTAATAGAAAGAATATTATATAAATCCGATTTGTTGATATTTCAATGAAATAGAAGAAAGATAACTATATTAAGTGACCAAAATAAATTAGTAAAGAATGAATAGAAAATTAGAAAGATATCAGGGTAGCGCAGCAAAAGCGTGAGAAGTATTGACTTACTAAGGATATAGAAACTTGTTACTTATATTATAGATGTTGAAATGGGAACAGGAAACTTGATCTCAAATATATGTATTGATAAATTAAGAAATTGTTAGTAAGTAACATTTTTGTTAATTGGATAAGGAACCAAATAGTTAGATCAGACTTTGATAAATGTGCATGATCAAGTAGTTCAGATTAATATAAAATTGAACTCAGACTTTATATGTGTTTGACGCTCAAGTTATGAGCATGGTTACTTACTGAGTCATTGTGACTCACACCACAATAGTTTGTTAGTTTTGGAGGTCAGTAGCAGTCATACTGAGCCACCAGGATTTCAGTGAAGACTTTAAAGACAGTGGATCACCCCAATTATAGTCGAGAGAGTCTTTGAGTCCTAGGTCGAGTTATGGGTCCTCACGGTCCCTTGTATTTGTATTTGCATTTGTATTTCATATGTAAGAGTTATGTATTAGTATAGTTTTATTTTGAGTTCTGGCCGGAGGCCAAGTGATTTGCTTTTGTTCATTAAGTTCAGGCCTGAGGCCTAGATGATGATTGCATATGATTTGAATTGTATAGCAGGTTGTTTTCGGGTGCTGGCTATAAGCCAGGTTGCATGATGTTCTGCATACATCATGCCGAAATTTCATCAGAATCAGAGGCTTATGGAGGCAGGATTAGCGTGTCTTCTGCCGATAACATCCTGGCTCAGACGGGATGTTACATCATCACACTCTCAACCATCTTATTTGTAGTCCTTATTAATTTAAGCAAAAATATTTTTTTAAAAAAATTCTCCAAGTCAATAATAGTTTTCCTTCATTCTAATTTATCAAAAAAGTAAATTCTTCTGTATTTTTTACCCTTCTTATGTACACACATAAAATAAAGTATCAATTAATTCATTGTGCCCATAATATTCACAGGTCTTGTTGAAAAGAGGTTAATATTTTTGTCCTAATATTATATCAAAATTCACACCTTTTTGGCAATGATAATTTTTTAAACACAAAAATAGTTTTTTTTTTTAATAATAATACAGATTTAACCCTTGTAACGAGCTTTGTCCCAGTGAATCTCAAACCAGTTGGCTTTAAGGCACTAGATATTAAGACACCCTTACAGACTTAATTGCTCAGATCTCATATGTTAAAAAGAAGAAGTGTATGATTTACTTAAGCTTTCTCTTTAACCCTTGTAATGAGCTTTGGGTCAGTGACATCCAGACCAGTAGTTGGCCTTAGGGTATTAAGTGTAAAGACACCCATACAGACTTAATTGATTGAGTTAGAAAGACTACGAAATTGAACTTATTTATACACATTTTTTTTAATAAAACAACTCAAACTCTAACCATTTTACATGAATAATCACTGTTTATTGAGGTAAAATATCCGGTTACTAAGTAAAAGCTTGATTATTGTTATTATTAATATTTTAAACTAACTCAAACTCTATTATTTTACGTGAACAATCACTACATGCTGAGGCAAAATGTACGATTACTAAGTAAAAGCATGATTATTATTTTTTTAAAAAAATAAAAACATAATTTTAAGTGCCTTTAGGTGCTACCTCCAACAAACTAGATAACTAAATATTATAAAATTTTCACTTATAACCCACGATCATATATTACCTTGTATGTTGATAATACATGTCAAATGAGCATATAAAGATCAAATTTAATCAATATTATGGAGAATTCATAAACTTAAATTATTCAAAAAGAAAAGAATAAAAATAACTTGTTACAAAGTATTGAGATGCGTCTCCGGAGCGAAAACTCCTTACACTGCCATCTTTGAACAATAATTTCACTTGATTTGTCAAAAATTTATTGTTAATTTGTGTGCATTTTTTTTTTTAAAAAAAATTTAAAGAAAATCAACACAAAATAAATTTTTTTTTTTTTTTTACACATAAAATAAAACATATAATTTTATTTTTTTTACATAAAACAACAACACAAAAACGAAAATATTTTTTTGAAAGAAAAATATAACAATGAAACATAAAAATAAAAATTATCTAGTCAACTATCCCCTCCCCAACCAAATTGGGCGTTGTTCCCAGTGTCTAAATAAGAAGAAGTCGAGTTAAAAGATATTACTTGGTTAGTATGGAATTGGCAATTGAATATATGACTATTTAAAAGAAAAAAGTTACAGATTAAGATTCAATTCCACTTTACGCTTTTTACCATAATCGCTATCAGACCAGTTCAACCTAGAAAGAATGTGGTCGATTTTTGGCTCATAAGTTAAAAATTGGTCAATTAATTCATCAACTTTTCTTGCAATTATGACGATATTTTTTATCGGTTTCGAAATGAACCCATGTCTTTTGGCATCCTCAAGGAATACTAAAAGAAAATTGAAAAAGTAATCAACATTAAGTAGTCAAATGGATTTTCGATGAATATTCAAGTCCGCACATGATACAACTGTGAATATTTCTACGCAATAAATGCATCAGCATGATTAGTTATTTTAGTAAATCTTTCAGATATATCTTAGACAATTTATTATTCTCCTTTTGATTTTCCGATGAGGTTTTCGTCTGTTAAATATTTTGGAATGATCCTCAAAACTTGACTGCCACCTTCTTGCATGGCCTTTGAAACATATACCATCAATCCAAGATTGCCACCGCCTCATACTAAGTGCATGTTTCTTTCCGTTATAACTCTATCCAATTCTTTTGTAGCTTCAACAAATTCTGTTTTAGTTCTAGAGCTAGTTCCATAAAACACATAAATATTAGTGACTCATCGTCTTGAAGTTTTCTCCATTTTTGTTCTCTCTTTTATCTGGATGTGTCGAAGAGGGAAATGTCATGTTGTATTTATGAATTCTGAAAAAGAATGAGTTATAAGAACACTAGTACCTGAAAAATGATAATTGTCAGATAAAGAATAAAATATATCATGAAAGTCAAAAAGTTTATATACTGTCGGCCAAATTAAAGTAAAGGAAATCAATACAGTAAATTAAAATAAATCAAAACAGTAATTTAAAGTAAAATAAATCAAAGTAATAAATTGAAACAATATGTACTAGTAGTTATGTTTGTGGCTCACATCTTCCTCTGATTTTACGTCCAGTAACGGCTTGAACGCCCTAGATGGGTCATGGATATGCTTCCCATCCAATTTTCTTATAAATTGGAAAATAAAATCTTTTAAAGTCAGATTCTCGAGACTGTATTGTTGTCTTTTTGTTTTTTGAAATTGTGTATGCAAATTGTAAATTACTCGATGAACATGTTCATTAGGATATATCTCAGGAGTCAATGATATATCATCTAAATACTCCTTACTCAGGCCATCTCTAATAAATTGAATTTTATCTTCACGATTTTCAGACACCATTCCTAAAGAACGACAATGAGTGTTACACGTTTGTAACAAACATAGCTGTTTTTCCCTAAACCAGACATGTAAGAATTGAAAGATTCAGATGACTCACCTACCATGCGAACCCTTGCTTCAATTACCCAACGAATATCACTAGGAATATCATTGATCCTAAAAAGCCTCATTCTCTCAGTGCATGCTTTGTAAATTTTCATCAGTGCATTTTGGGGGAGAGAAGGAAAATATTTGTGGAGTTTTACGAGATTTTCTTCCATGCCTTAATTGTAGGGTATTAGTAATTTTAGGAAACTAAAAGAACAATTTACAGATTACTGTATCCGCTGTTTAACTAAGGAGAAAAACTCTGACAAAAAGAAGAACAATTCAACAAAACTGAAGAAACACTGGGAATTAGACCAATATAAAAGAAAGGAAAAGAAGATAACGTCTTGAAATACATCAATCACAGTACACTGGGTTGAAAGGAAAATAGATTCTTGAAGACTTGAACACTCCAAAATGATTTCAGACGTTGTCTATTCACTTTAAGTACATCACAATCCCTAGGATTCTCAATATCAACAACTCTATATGGGTAAACGTGCTTCATAATAAATGGGCCACTCCATTTGGATTTCAATTTTCTATGAAATAAATGAAGACAATAATTATAAAGAATATTTTTGACCAATTTCAAATATTTTTCGTGAAATTCGATTATCATGAAATACCTTAGTTTTTAGAATTAAGAATTCTCGGATTCGCATATGAATTATTCTTTAGCTCTTTAAGTTCATTTAATTACAATTTATGTTCATGACTAATATTTTCAAGGTTTGAATTGAATGCTTTAATAGCCTAATATTCCTTATGCTCAAGTTTTACAGGAAAATGACAAGGTTTTCCATAAACTAGATGATAGAAAGACATTCCCAAAGATGTTTTGAAAGTTATTGGGTATGCACAAAGTGCATCGGTCAGTCGAAGAGACCAATCTTTGTGATTTGAGTTGACCATTTTTTTCTAAAATTTATTTGATTTCCCTATTTGCTAGTTCAACTTGACCATTTATCTGAGGGTGATAAAAGGTGGAAATTTTATATGTAACTCCATATTTTTTCATTAAGGACTCTAAAGGCCTGTTACAAAAGTGTTTACTTCAATCACTAATATTGGCCGGATTGATTCCAAACCAACTTAAAATATTTTCTTTTAAAAATTTAATAACAGTTTTGTGATCATTATTTCGACAAGGAATTGCCTCAATCCATTTTGAGACATAATCAGTTGCAACTAAATTATATAAAAATCCAAATGACGGTAGAAATGGACCTATGAAATATATTCCCCGAAAATCAAAGATTATGATGACAAGGATGAGATTTAAAGCATCATGTTTCTTTTTGAAATGTATCCCAATTTTTGTCAATTTTCATAAGTTTTATAAAAAACATGTGTATCTTTAAAATTTATGGGCCAATAAAATCCACACTGTAAGATTTTTACAGCGATTTTCTTAGATGAAAAGTGACATCCACATGCATCTGAATGACAAAACTGAATAACACCACTTATCTCATTGTTCGGTACTTATTGTCGAAAAATTTGATCAGGGTAATACTTAAATAGATATGGATCGTCCCAGTAGAATCTTTTGACTTCGGTTAAAAATTTCTTCTTGTCTTAGTGGCTCCAATATAAAGGCATTTTTCCTATTGTAATTAGTATACCAAAGTACTGTATTTAAAGAAAATAAAAAATCATCAAGAAAAGAGTCGTTGATAGGAGTTGTGTCAATCGATGACTCATTTGTGAGTTTCAATAAATGATCTGCAACCATATTCTATGCTCATTTCTTGTCCTTGATTGTGAGATTGAATTTTTGAAGTAGCAAAATCCATCGTAGTAATCTTGACTTTACATCCTGTTTAGACATCAAATATCTAACAACAGTATGGTCAGAATAAATAATGCTTGAGAAACTAATTAAATATGATCAAAATTTATCCAATATAAATATTATAGCAAGTAGTTCTTTTTCTGTGGTAGTGTAATTCATTTATTCACAGTTTAAAATTCTACTTGTGTAATAAATTACATACTGCTTACCTTCATTTCTTTGTCTTAATACTGCACCAAATGCATAATCACTGGCATCACATATTAGCTCAAAATGCAAAGACCAATAAGAGGATTGTATGATAGGAGCAGAAGTTAAAAGACTGATAATATTTTCAATTGATTTTTGACATTCTTCTATCCATTCAAATATTTCATATTTTAATAGAAGGTTAGACAATGGCCTGGATATAGTATTAAAGTTTTTATTGAACCTCTTATAAAATCCTGCATAACCTAAGAAAGAACAAATTTCCCTGATTGTTTTTTGTGGTAGCAATTTAGAGATTACATCTATTTTTATCTTGTCGACCTTAATACCTTTAGATGAAACAATGTGACCAAAAAATTCATGAATTAGTCATGAAATGATATTTTTCCCAGTTTAACACAAGCCATTTTTTGTCATATTTTTTCAAAATATTTTCCAAATTATTCAAGCAATTATCAAATAAATTCCCAAAAATAGTTATATCATCCATAAAGACCTCTAAATAGTGTTCAACCATGTCATTAAATATGCTTAACATTTATTGTTGGAATATTGCTGGTGTGTTAAAAAGTCCAAAAGGCATTTTCCTAAATGCAAATGTTCCAAAAGGACATGTGAATGTGGTCTTTTCCTAGTCTTCTAAGCAATGGGGATTTGATAATAACCTAAGTAACCATCCAGAAAGCAATAGTATGGATGTTCTACCACTCTTTCTAAAATTTGGTCCAGAAATGGTAAAGGAAAATGATCTTTTCTAATGGCATCATTTAGTTTTCTATAGTCAATGCGCATATGCCAACTAGATAGGATTCGATTTGGAATTGATTCTTCTTTGTCATTCTTTACTACCGTTATTCCAAATATTTTAAGCACAACTTGTGTAGGACTTACCAACTTACTATTAGAAATAAGGTAGATAATGCCTACATCAAAAATTTTAAGGACTTATATTTCTACCACCTCTTTCATATGAGGGTTTAATCTTCTTTGGGGTTGACGATATGTCCTAACATTATCTTCTAAATATATTCTCTATGTGTAGATCAAATTAGTTATGCCTTTTATATTTTTTAAAGTCTATCCAATTGTCAGTTTATATTCTCTCAACACATTTAAGAACTTACCTTCTTGATTGCTTGTGAGGAAAAAAGAAATTACCACAGAGTAAGTTTGTTCATCTCCAAGAAATGCATATCTCAATTATTCTAGAAAACTCTTTAATTCCAATTTGGGTGTTTCCTCATGTTTTTCTTCTTCCAGTATTCTTAGTTCCTCTAAATTTTGTTTCTCTCAATCATCTTCCAGTACCTGTGTAAAATCAAGAAAAAAATCATTAGGAATATCTTAATCTAATTGCGTACTTGATTAAAGAAAATTAGATGTATAAATTTCCATGGGATCATATAAACTCTCATGAATATGTTTCTCCAAAATTGGTTCAATTAGTTTCATGCTCTCATTTTCATTGTCCCCATCGTATGATTGTTTGTACATGTTAAAAACATTAAGTCCCAACGTCACATTGGCAAAAGACAAATTCATTATTCCATTTTTGCAATTAACTAAAGCATTAGCTGTTGCTTAAAATGGGCGACCAAGTATTATAGGAATAAGCTTATAATTATATGCTACAGGTTATGTTTTCAAGAAAATAAAATCCACAGGATATATGAATTTCTCGACTTATAATAATATGTCTTCCATAATTCTTTTCGGTACCCTTACTGATCTATCGGTAAGTAAAATTATAGTCAAGCTTGGTTTTAACTCGCCAATAGTAATTTATTGGTAAACCGAAAATGGAAGCAAATTGACAATAGCTCCAAGATCAAGCGAAACATGTTCAATTTTTTGATTTCCAATCATACATGAAATAGTTAGACAACTAGGGTCCTTGTATTTTAATGCATTATTGGTTTAGAGAATGGAATTTACCTGTTCATCTAGAAAAGATTTCTTTCTTACCTGATGTTTTCTCTTAACGGTGCACAAGTCTTTCCGAAATTTTTCATAAGATGGTATATGATGGATGACATCTAACAAATGAATATTGACCTTTTACGTGTTTGAATATTTCATATATCTCTGGGAAATGATTCAATTTCTTTATTTTTAATGCTTAAGGAATTAAAGGTGCTTGATAAAAATTATTATCATCACCGTAAGTAATGGTTCATCAATCCATTCCTTACCCTCTGAATCTGATTTATTTTCAGCTTCACGAGGTTTAAGAATAGGTCTATGGATGACCTTACCACTGCAAAGAGTAATAACAGATTTGACTTGGTTTATGTATTTACTACCAAAACTACTATCGTGATTTGATGATTCTTGAGGTTTGGTTGTGGTTGTGTATAAAACTTTCCTTTCTCATTAATGGTCACTACATATGTGATTTTGGAAAAAGTATCTTTCAAATAAATTAATTTTTCATGTTTCTTAATGAATACATGCAATGTATCCTCAAGTGTTTTCCTATGTGGTGGTAGACCACGCCACCGGTCCGGTACGATTCCGAATCGGAACCGAATCGATCGGTTCCCGATTCCACGAGTGTGGAACTGGAACCATGGTTAATTCTGGTTCCACGAGTGTGGAACCAGAACCGGACCGGTTAATTCCTGTTCCGCACTTAAGTGAAACCGGAATCTGAATCGGAACCGGAACTGTACCATTCGGTTTCGATTCCGATTCCCTTCGGTTCTTTTTTTAAATAAAAAAATTTGAGATTGAAAAATTAATTTAAAATTATGAATTTTAATTTATATAATAAACTTACATTAAATTACAAATAAAATTATTGTCTATAAAAATTACAAATAAAATTATTAAATTAAAGAGCTTCAACTTAAATTTTTAAAAACTTAAGCTGCCTTTATATCCTCCAGGGGTGAGAGGAATCAAAGCTCAAGTAGTTCCATTATAATTTTAAGATATTGCCATTACAATATTCATTATCAATGTCTGTTGATCCTTCAGCCCCAGTTCCGCTTGCACTTGCAGATGCATTGTCGAACAAGTCTTAAAATTCATCGGGGATATCTTCTTGTTACCTCATATCAGCTCGGGTTCAATCATCCACACATAATGTTTCTTCTAGAGTGATTGGATGTAATAAAGACCGTCCAACTTCCAATATATTATCTCCCATGCTGAAGGCTTGCTCAACCGTAAAAGGGAAAATAGGTGATGCCAATATCTTTTTTAGCAATAATTGATAATACTGGATATATATTTTGATGTCGATTCCACCATTCAAGGATTTGAAAATTTTTACTAACTAAACTTTCAGTTGAAAACTCGAAATTTATAGATAAATAATTATCTAATTTCATATTATTAGTCATATTATCCCTATGTTTTTATTTCGTTGTAGTAACAAACAATCACATGCGCTAAGTCTTGTTTGCATTACGGATTCGCTACTACTAGATTTTCTACTGATTGCAAGTTATATGTTCTAATATAATCATTAAATAACTTTATTAAATCAATTTTTATTTTAGCTATTATTCTTGTAACATCAATTTTATCTAATATAAATATCCATAGAAAGTTTGTAAAAACATTATTTAAACATTCTAATTTAAATATAGGATAAAAAATAGTAGCAATAAGATAAAGTAAATGAATGTCTCTAAAATAATGCAACCATTTTCGTTTCATAACATTAATAGCTTAAAATAAAACAATATCATTAAATCATGACTTTCAACATGCTCATCGAGAGTACCAACAATATTCAAACTTTCAAGAATAAATAAATGTACTGTAGGATAATAAGCTCCACTAAAAATATTTGTAGCATCATTAAAAAATTTTAAAATATCTAAACTTTTATCACAAATTTCCCATTGACTAGGAAAAAGTATAATATGTTGAAAAAAAAACTACATAATGCATCTTTGTATTGTAAAGTTTGACATAAGAGAAAATAAGTTGAATTCTAACGTGTTGGAAAAAAACTTGAATTCCAACGTGCTAGAACATCTCGTGAAAATTTTATCAGTTTAATGTCATTTAATTTACAAAAACTTGGCTCATTCTCTCCTAACTTGAGAATATGACTGAATACAATTATGTGCTTTATTAATAGGATCAATAAAAGGTGAAAATTTATTAAATCAGTGATTGATGCAGTATTTACAGATGCATTATCAAATCCATATTTATCAAAAATTACTTTCATCATTCTATAAATATTTTGTGCAGTATGTTGTTCATAAAAAAAAAAACTCTAAATGCAATAAGTCATTTTTGCATGTTCCATGATGCATCAATTCAATGAAAAGTCACACCCATGTATGAGTGTGTTCGCCAATGGTCACTCCAAATATCAGAACAAATAGAAAGATGATATTTAATATCTCTAAATATTTCATCTAAAATAATTTTACCATCTTTGTATAATTTAAAATTTAAAATTTGACTTTTTGTTGTATTTCGAGTTATTCTACAAGCAGCAGGATTTAAAGCATTTTGAACGTAATTAGTAAAAACAAGTTTTTCACCAAAACTTAAAGAAAGATATGCCATACAAGTTAATTTAACAAATTCTTCTCTATTTTTAGCATCAGAATATTTAAATAAATATAAAGAACTCATACCTCTACTAGATGATGCGTACCTGGCCATTTGAGTTTGCGTCGTATCAAGTAGCTCAATCGGATATCGGATGAAAACATTACGGCCAAAATATCAACTTACGTAAAATTGGAATTTAAGACTGTACTTCGTGATGCATATAGTAATTTTCCATTTTCATCATTTTTTGCTCCGGATTTCATCATTTTAGTCCCGAGTTGATTCCATTATGTCCCGATATTTTATTTTTCAACAAAACACATCAAAACGTTCATCAAAACCTAGAAACTAAATAAATTATTAGGCAAAATGGGCTGTAAATATTGAAATATTTTTCGCTCATCACACCCCCAAACCTAACATTTGGCTAGTCCTTGAGAAAAACGACAAAATAAAATACAAGAAATAAAAAAATATTAAACTAAGCCACTTTCGTAGGGATCACGGTTGCATTTAACATATGCAACAAGCCTTTAAAATCTAGGTGTCACTAGTGGATGAGTTGTAGTCTCGCGAGGGTTTACAGCGATGATACCCACAAACTGTTGGTTTAATTCTAGGTCCCAAGATCATCAAACAAGCATGAAATATGTGTGAATACACATCAAAGAAGTTACGGAATACTTGCATTGATCGGTTGAGACGATTGACGAAGAACAAAAACCATTTATTCCTTGGAGAAGTCACGCCCAATGTGCAGCAGTCCACTGCTCCAAATTTCAGTTTTGTATCAACAATTTGAGCTTCAAATCTTCGTCGTTTGATTCCAGGCTCGTGGGTGAGTTTCCCTAACACCTTCGTATAACTCTCGGTAGTGTGCTAGCACTTGGATTTTGCCACAAAACCCTCAAAAATTGCTTCCCTTGCTCGACAAAGTGAACTGAAACAGTGAGCATTTCACAGCCCTATTTGGGCGTGAATGGAGAGAGAGATGAAGGAGAATAGTGTTGGTTAGTTGGTTAAATCATTTCCAAAATGCTTTATATATTTTCCATAAAATATATTAAACATTTACCAAATAATTCATCAATAATTAAATGGTAAATCTTTTCCCAACCACTAACACTATTCCACCAACTTATATCACTCAAAGTGTCAAGTTGTCTTTCAATCAATCAATCAATCAAATATCACATCACTCAAAGTGACGTTTGATTTTGACGCGTGATGTGATGAATGATTTGACGCTTGATTTGATTTGTGTGCCGCACTCGAATTCGAAATGTGAATACGCTCGCAATCACACTTGGGCTCGGATTTGTTAATTCCCAATTAGCGAATTTTCCATCGCCTCGTAATTAAATGATTACGCCTAGCGTATTCACTATTCACGTCGCTAACGAATTAATTCTAAATTAACTCGTTCGCCCGAATTAAAATCTAATTTTAATTCTGCGTCTAAATCCAATTTTGTTTAATATATCGAATATATTAATTCATCCGATTAATTCCAAATTAACCGTTTTCTCTCTTAACAATATTTTATCGCAGATAAAATATCTCGGTAATTATCCAAGATTAATTAAAGTACGAGTCATACACCATCGGTGTACCATTGGGAAGCGAGCCATGAGATTCCCTGATATATTGGCAGTAAATACGGTCGTCGGACTATCCGAACACGTACGTACCAAGTACTACGTTTTACCGATTCACAAGACAAGGTTGGCTTCTAGCAAAGCACCATGCCTACCCAATTCTCCGAAAATATCCTTACAGGAATGTATGATCTATATCAGGCGTAACATACATCGTATCGTGCATATCGGTCCAGTATCGGATAGTTACGTGCTAGGCTTGGGGCTGGAGCTGTGTCTTCCCCGTACGAAGCACATGTCGGATGTCTGGTAACTAGTCTCTATAATCGGATATACATGAACTAGTCATAATATCCCGATGGTTGCGCAACACTTAAGAGCACTAATACCGTATCCTGCGTGACATCATCTCCACTATGACTGGAGTGATACTTCCGTCTTGACATCACACCCAATACTCTACGATTCTCAATATACCCAGTATCGGTGTACACAGAACCGGTTAAAGCCCTGGACGACCTCAACCAAAGTATATTGATTGTCGTAAGTATTAGCGGTGCAAGTCTCAAGTTAAGACCAAATACACCTACCCTGATGTCGGACTCCCATAGACACACAGTCATACTACCAATAGGATTTCGATGGGGTCTATCCAGAGTGAACCTGTTTCCCGTACCATCGGTGAAACACAACCTCCTACCGCACTTGCATAAGTATCCAATACTTAAATATATTAGAACTATGTTGTTGTGCCCTCACAACGCGCACAAGTGCGATGCTAGTCTTTTACGCATTACCGATGTCCTATCTCGATAATACTCTGACTAGGGATATTTAATGATTAATCATTCGTGGACTGATACTGTCTCATATCATCTCAATCCAGGAACTAATCATATGGACCTCTCATCATTTATACATCTAAGGTGATCTAATCACAAATGATAAGAGTGTAATTTCCTTGTCATATAGTTAATTTGTACAACAACACCATGATCTGTACAAAAAGTGACGCTATGGGTCATAATTGCCCAAAAATCTCCCACTTGGCCTATAGCCAGTCACTCGAGTGTCTAACACCCGAACTATGTACGGTTCGCTCAAATTGCTGAGAAAAGGTTTTCGTCTATGGTTTTACATGAATATCGTCTGACGCGATTTATACGATCATCACATCACCACGATGTATGATCCGAACGAATCAGATGAATATGGAAGTATATATCTGGATCGTCGATGAGACCATTAATTCTTTAGCTTGTGCTGACGCTTAGCTCAACTGCTAACATAACTATATCTAATCTAATTAGATTTGTTATCGACCCAAATGGCTTCTATTGCTGCCTCAGCTGCAGTAATTACCCTATTTATTGTTTATTCGGCAACAGTATCTTGCTATGAAGATTTCCAGCTCACTGTTCCGTTATTCAAACTTTATAGTACCGTTATTTTTATCGGTTCGGAAACTTACAGCAGTTATCCCAGTCACTTCAAGTTCTCATTCTCCATAGATTAAGACAACATCCTTAGTTCTCCAAGATACTAAGTATGTTCTTAACATCAATCCAGTGACTATCACTTGGATTGGCCTGATTATGACTCCATGTGCTCAAAGCATATGAGACACCAGGTCGCGTAGATTTTTCAATGTACAACTTCTAAGAGAGTGTTAACAACTTCAAATCTATCTCAGTAGATCTTTATTCCTAGAATAAAGGTTGTTACTCCCAAGAATTCTATGGAGAATTTCTATGAAAGCCAAGCTTTCGCCTATTGTTTTATATGGGAATTTCATTTCCAAGAATTGAGTATATTATCATTATTTTATTAAATGACATTCTTTGTCAGTGTGCTCCACTAACCTCCTTATATACACAAGAATCATTTCATTTTGAATTAAATCATAAACTATTATGATTACATCAAAACGATGATTCCAAGAACCTAATGCTTGCTTCAATCCAAACATAGATCGAATAACCTGCAAACCTCGTTTGCTAGTTATGGTACGACAAAATCGTCAGGATGTTATAAACATCCTTCAAAGGTTTCCGTTTAAGGAAAGTGATTTTGACCTTTAACTGACACATTTCATAAATGAAACGTGCAGCTACAGCAAGCATTATCCAAATGGATTTACCGTGGCAACAGGATAAAAGGTTGAACCATAATCAACACAATATTGATAACGATACCTTTCCGTTACAAGCCTAGCTTAGTACGTTGGTATGTTGCCATCCATGTATGTCTTCCTTGAAGACTTTTACAGTACCAATAGGCATAATGCCTTGCGGTACATCAACTAGTGTCCAAACATAGTTGGTATACATGGAATCCATTTCGGACATCATGGCACTTTGTCATAATAGGGAGTCGATACCTTGTATCACTTCCTCAAACGTAGTCGGTTGGTATACCTCAATAAGATTGACATCTTAATGAGGTGAGATCAGAAACCCATACCCCAGGTTATTTTCTGATTCTCTCCGATCTACGCGGTTCTTGTGTATTCGAAGATTACTGGTATAGTTTCATACTTGATGAACTATTTGTGTTCCATTAAGGACTTCGTGCCTAGAACAGTATCACCCCGATTTTTCATCAAGGTTTACTGTCCTCCCACTTACCACTGCATATCGGTATTCCTCTTAGGAAAACCGCATGGTGAGCAACAATCACATCGTTCTCAAGTGAGATGTATAAGTATTATACTTATGGTTTTCCTTAAGAAAACGCACACTTGGCACTTTTCCGATTTGGGTTCTGGTTTGGTATCATCCAAACATATGCCCGGCATTCCCAAATTATTAGGAGTGAGAAACCCTGTTTCTTTCCCGTTCATATCCAATATGAATTCTGTCAAACAGATTTTCATGGAACCTTATTCTAAATAAGTTTTGCAATGTTAATGCTTATCTTTGAAGGAAAAGGTAGCTCAAAGCGATTCAAGATTAACCTTATCATGTCCAACAAAATTCGGTTTCTCCGTACGGATACACCGTCAAACTGACGTGTTCCAGGAGGAGTCCTCATTGAAAGAATATTGTACTCTTTCAAGTATTTATGAAACTTATTGCTTAAGTATTTTCCATTTCGGTCTCACCGTGACGGTTTAATACTTTAGCCGATCTGTTTGTCTACTTCGTGTCGAAACTCTAAAAGTTTCCAATTTGTGTTCTTCAAAAGAAACACATAACCATAACGTGATGCCACATCCGTTAAGGTCATGAAATATTCATATCCACTTCTAGCCTAGCTAGATATGGGCCCACTTACTTCACCATGGATAGGGCTTACAGATCGGTGGCACTTTCACTATTACTAAGTAAATAGTATTTTAGGTACTTTACCTAATAAACTAGATTCGTAGACTTTATTTAAATAGTCAAATCAGTCCTAGTACCCACTCTTCAAAAGTGTGGATATACGAGTCTTGTTTAATTGTGTCCTAGACAACAATACCACAAATAAGTCTCTACTGATCAAAACAGTTTGAGCTATTTATCTGACATATTATATGTTTGAGATTTATTCATATTCAAAATATAAATACTGTTATTCACATCTAATGCGTTTATCTCAATATCATCTTTATATAATGAAACACTTTAGTGTTCTAGAATATAAAGGTTTATCCACAATGGATTAAACACTGATATAAAGATAATGTTTCTAGTCAAACTAGTTACATTATAACAGTTCCTAATTTAAGTACACACCCGAAAGGTAGTTCTTAAACTTAGGATTCTACGATCGAAACAGCGACTTTCGTCTCGTTTCTGATTCGCAGATTAATCTCAGCTTGAAGTCAGTATCCTGCTCACAGCAGATTCTGAGCATCAATACATATATTTTATGTACCACACTAAGTATTTTAAAATCCAATTTTAATGCTAGTAGTGAACATAATTTTGACAAATTTATTTAAAGTCAGAGCCTTGCCCTTTCTTTAATTCCTTCGTGTCTGCCATATCCAAACGGCAGTCACTTTGGGATATGTCCTTTATCTTTCCAAAAGATAATAATGATTTTACCTTTACCCTTTTCAATATTTCAGAAGCCTTTGGCCTTGGGTTTCTAGAATATTGAAGTAAGGTGCGCCTTGCGCTACTTACCTAATTGCAAAGTTTGACTTTATCTCCTCGAGAATAGTCATTAATTCTCCAAGAATTATTAATTACAATTTTAATACTTCTTAAATCTAAACATAGATTTATTACAAGAATATAGAATTAAGCACTTTAAGTCATCATAACATAAATCTTCCAAAGATTATGCTCCACTTATTTGCTTAATTCTGGGCATAGGCATAATAGGTTATTTTATCAAATAAAGTAACTTATTATTTATTTCCAGGACCATCCTGAAATTATCCCCAATTTGAAAATTAAACATTTTAATCCAAGATTATTATTTCAATGTCCAACTTTCAATGATTCTATTTAAATGTCCAATCTTGATTTTAATAGTCCAACTATTTAATCAATCATTTCAGGTACTATTTATTATAATGATTACAATAGTCCAACTATTCAATCAACTATAATTTTAATTCAATTATAAATTTTAATTCATTATATTGATTACTATAATCCAATTATAAAATCAACTATTTATTGAATTAATTTGAATATAGTCCAACTATATCAATTAAAACAACATTAAATATTAGTCCAACTAATATTTTTAATTTATTTGACGAGTGATGTTGTTTTGAGTGCGTATGCGAGTAATTGAACGAATCTTGCAAATTCAATTCTTCAATTCTTGCCCCCACTATTTTTCGGCGAGCCTCTAACCCTCTGTCGAGTACTCTCGGGAAACCGCATTTCCTAGTGGGCTAGGATCCCGTTAAATATCACACCAATCTTGACTTGGCCAACAAATGTATGATAATTAACAAGGTAGATCTCTAAGATCAATTAGATCCAATCCAATTCCTAGGTCCGGTAGGTGGACATCCAAGTCCGAAACATATATCCCATATATACCTACATATCCAATATTTACCCTAACCTTTTTCCTCTGAATCAACTAGGCCTTGGCTTTGGCACAACAAACCTAATGATCCCAGTCAAGCGCGACCCATTGACCATGGAAAGCTTCGTAATCAATGTCGAGTGACAAGAAGTGGTCTTGACTTTGGCCAACAAACCAAAACTTGGACAAGACACCGATATAGAACAAAACTCTCGTGATTCAAACACATCTTCGACGGACAAAGGGCTTGACTTTAGCCAACAACCCAATGTCAATCTCGAATCTTGAGTAAGAATCACTCAATGAAAGGAAAAACGCATGATATTTGATGAGGGTTTTTCGCGTGCAAATTGGCTACCAATTTATTATCTTTGTTAAGGTCTCATCATCATACACCCTTAAACATGCATTCTAAATACATAATAAAGCGCATATGGAAATAAATAATAATGATATGAGGATGGATACTTAACACATTGATCCTAGATCAAATCTCTCATTTTTCTCTCTCAAACTAGCACTTGTATTACTTCTACCCGTTACACTACACACTTCTAAAGAAACCTCATTTACATTGAGGGGAATAGGTGAGAAGAGAATACAAAGAGAATAGAGGTGATAAGGCTGGACACGCAGGCCCAATTTAATAAATCGAATTTATTACAACAATTTCCAAAATTGCCCCCACCCGACTAATATCCATCCGATATACATTATTCATTCATCACAACCATGTATTCACACAAGCGTGTTATCAATCAATCTAATCAAATTAATTAATCTGATAATTAGTGATCATCCAATGTTCAAACAATGATTTGATTTTGCTCGAGTCAAACTCGTTTTGCGAATAAGTACTCAAAGTACGAATCTCGAATTAAATTAAACTACAACATTAAATCCAATTTAATATGTATTTAATACTAATTCACTATTTAATTCCAAATTAATATTACACTTTATTAATAAACCTTTTACGACTTAAATTCCAAATTTAATCGCTACAGGTCTCAAAGCCCGATTAACATCCAATGTCCGTTTAATTCGAGACCAATGGGCTTTCAATTAATTTCTTTAAGGCGTGGGCTTCGGCAACCAAAGCCCAATCACGGAGTAACCCCATAAGCCCAGAAATCAATTTAGTCCCATTAGGCCCAATTAAACTTTAAAGGTTCATTAAGTCGCATTTGGGATTTATGGATGTGGTTTTGGGCCCAATTGGATCCAATCCAATTTGCCTAAACCCAACTTTGTACAACAAAGCCCAATAAGCCCAATAACAATTTTATAAGCCTAAATCCAATTTTAAGGCCCATGTAATTAAATTATAAAGTCCAATTTCATAATCTAATTAACCTAAAGTGCATCTCATGATTAATCATCGAAATCAATATTTCCAAAACATCAAATTAGTCCAATTAATCATGTTCATCATCATCATCACATGTCCAACACATTAATGAAAAATCAACCATTCACCATGCTCAAAGTCTCGGCCAAGGGATGCATTTGTGTCAAAATCCGAATTCAATCTAATCAAATCCAAATTAACATTAAATCATCATCCCGAATTGTTTCTAACTCATCCAATGAATCAAAAAACAAAAATTCCAAGACATTAGGGCATCGATCACATGCGGCCAATGTGGGAATTTTGGGGATTTTTGTTCAATTCAAAATTTAATCCAATTAATCTTAAATTAACATCATCCTACATGATTCTAACTCATCCAATGAATCAAAATCAAAAAATTCCAAGAATTCCAAATTTCCTTATACATTCGGCCAAGGTGATATTTTGGGGAAAATATGATCCAATCATTATTTCATTTAATTGATCCAATCAATCCTTAATTAAACATGTTATAAGCATACTCAAACATTCAATTCATTCAAATCATGCTCAAAACAAGTTTACCCAATTTTAAGCCCTAAAATTTCATGCTTGAACCTAGGCTCTAATACCATTGTTGGTTTAATTCTAGGTCCCAAGATCATCAAACAAGCATGAAATATGTGTGAATATAAATCAAAGAAGTTGCGAAATACTTACATTGATCGGTTGAGACGATTGACGAAGAACAAAACCATTTATTCCTTGGAGAAGTCACGCCCAATGTGCAGCAGTCCACTGCTCCAAATTTCAGTTTTGTATCAACAATTTGAGCTTCGAATCTTCGTCGTTTGATTCCAGGCTCGTGGGTGAGTTTCCCTAACACCTTCATATAACTCTCGGTAGTGTGCTAGCACTTGGATTTTGCCACAAAACCCTCAAAATTGCTTCCCTTGCTCGGTAAAGTGAGCTGAAACAGTGAGCATTTCACAACCCTATTTGAGCGTGAATGGAGAGAAAGAGATGAAGGAGAATAGTGTTGGTTAGTTGGTTAAATCATTTCCAAAATGCTTTATATATTTTCCATAAAATATATTAAACATTTACCAATAAATCATCAAATAATTAAATGGTAAATCTTTTCCCAACCACTAACACTATTCCACCAACTTACATCACTCAAAGTGTCAAGTTGTCTTTCAATCAATCAATCACATCAATCAATCAAATGTCATATCACTCAAAGTGACGTTTGATTTTGATGCTTGATGTGACGAATGATTTGACGTTTGATTTGATTTACATGCCGCACTCGAATTCGAAATGCGAATGCGCTCGCAATCACACTTGGGCTCGGGTTCGTTAATTCCCAATTAGCGAATTTTTCGTCGTGTCGTAATTAAATGATTACGCCTAGCGAATTCACTATTCATGTCACTAATGAATTAATTCTAAATTAACTCGTTCGCCCGAATTAAAATCCAATTTTAATTCCCTGTCTAAATCCAATTTCATTTAATATATCGAATATATTAATTCACATCCGATAATTCCAAATTAACCGTTTTCTCTCTTAAACGATATTTTATCCCAGATAAAATATCTCCGTAATTAATCCCAGATTAATTTTCTCTCTCTTGAATTAATCCCAGATTAATTAAAGTGCGAGTCATACATCATCGGTGTATCATTTGGAAGCGACCCATAAGATCCCCAGATATATTGGCAGTAAATACGATTGTTGGACTATCCGAACACGCACGTACCAAGTACTACGTTTTACCGATTCACAAGACAAGGTTGGCTTCTAGCAAAGCACCATGCCTACCCAATTCTCCGGAAATATCCTTACAGGAATATATGATCTATATCAGGTGTAGCATACATCGTATCGTGCATATCGGTCCAATATCTGATAGTTACGTGCTAGGCCTGGGGCTGGAGCTGTGTCTACCCCGTACGAAGCACATGTCGGATTTCTGGTAACTAGTCTCTATAATCGGATATACATGAACTAGTCATAATATACCGATGGTTGTGCAACACTTAAGAGCACTAATACCGTATCCTGCGTGACATCATCTCCACTATGACTGGAGTGATACTTTCGTCTTGACATCACACCCAATACTCTACGATTCTCAATATACCCAGTATCGGCGTACACAGAACCGGTTAAAGCCCTGGACGACCTCAACCAAAGTATATTGATTGTCGTAAGTATTTGCGGTGCAAGTCTCAAGTTAAGACCAAATACACCTACCCTGATGTCGGACTCCCATAGACACATAGTCATACTACCAACGGGATTCCGATGGGGTCTATCCAGAGCGAAGCTATTTCCCGTACCATCGGTGAAACACAACCTCCTACCGCACTTGCATAAGTATCCAATGCTTAAATATATGAGAACTATGCCGTTGTGCCCTCACAACGCGCACAAGTGCGATACTAGTCTTTTACACATTACCGATGTCCTATCTCGATAATACTCTGACTAGGGATATTTAATGATTAATCCTTCATGGACTGATACTGTCTCATATCATCTCAATCCAGGAACTAATCATATGGACCTCTCATCATTTATACATCTAAGGTGATCTAATCACAAATGATAAGAGTGCAATTTCCTTGTCACATAGTTAATTTGTACAACAACACCATGATCTGTACAAAAAGTGACGCTATGGGTCATAATTGTCCAACACAAATGTCTTATAAAAGTAAAAAGATAGTAAAACTAATGCACACAAAAACAAAAAGACAAGAGAAAAGAGAATAAAGAAGTCGGTGACTAAACAGGTGAAACTTCTTATCCAAGTCAATAATTGTTTTGTTTCTTTATAAATTATCAAATAAGTAAAGTCTCCGATTATTTTTACCATTCTCTATATACACAGCCAACAAAATATTAATCAACTCATTTTGCCCACAATAGTCACAAGTGCAGTTGAAAAGAGAGTAATATTTTTGTCCTAAAGTTATATCACAATTCACACTTTTTTTTTTAAAGTAATGGATTAATTTTTCTGATTTTTCTGATTTTTTATTTTTTGGTTTTTTGGTTTTTGTTTTTTGTTTATATACAATATCATTCATCTATGTAGCGAGCTTTGGGCCAGTGACTCCCAAACCAGTTGACTTTAGGGCACTAGGTATTAAGACACCCTTACGGACTTAATTACTCAGACTTCATATATATATTTTTTGCAACATCTCCGTTCAGTGACTCCCAAACCAGTTGGTTTTATTACTCTAGGTGCTAAAACACCCTTACAGACTTAATAACTAGGATCTCAGATGTTTTTTTTTATCCCATTAGTTTTTTAAGATTCTTCCTCCAACAAACCAGCACACTAAATATTACAAACTCGTCAATTACTACTCATGTCCGTATGTAACCATGTATGTTGATGATACCTACCAACTGAGCATATGAAGATTCATTTTAGTCAGTTTTATGGAGAATTTAAAAATTAAATAATTCAAAAAGAGATAAATAAAAATTGACTTGTTCTGAAATAGGTTTGAGATACATCTCAGGAGTGGAAACTCCTTATACAGTTATCTCTTACCAATTTCACCTGATTAATCAAGTTAAAAACACTAAAACACTAAATATTTTTGTGATTTTTGTAAAAATTTTCATTTTTTTTGTATTTTTCGAAAAAAAATAGACTAAAAATAACACAATAAAAATAATATACTATTAACTATTCCCCTCCCCTAAACCTAAATGAGACATTGTCCCCAATATCTTAAACAGTAGAAGAAGAGTTTAGAAAACAGTACTTAATTAGCTGAAATTCTACATCTAAATGAAAAGTTAAAGGTTAAGATCCAGATTTATCCGACGCCTCTTACCACGATCGTTCTCGGACCAATTTAGCTTTGGAATGATACGGTCAATTTGTGGTTCAAAGGCTAAGATTTGGTCAATTAAATCTAGGGCAGTTCTGGCAGTGAAGAATAGTTCTTTTATAGGTTTTGACCCGAACCCATTTCTCCGGCCATCATCAAGAAAAACATAAAGAAAATCATAAAATCCATCAACGTTGCACAGTCCAAGCGGTTTCTGGTGTATGTTAAAGTTCGCCCAAGATAGCACCGTAAATATTTCCTTCATTATGCCTAAGCCACCTGGCAAAGCAAAAAAAGCATCATCACAGTTAATCATTTACACCAGTCGTTCAGACATATCTGGCACGATTAATTTCTCTCCGTTTGATGGTCCAATAAGATTCGCCTCCACCAAGATTTTTTGGATGATTCCCAAAACTTGACCGTCTCCTTCCTGTACGGCCATTGAAATAATCACCATAAGTCCAAGATTGCCACCGCTATGTACTAAGTGCATATTCCTTGTAGCAATGACTCAACCCAATTCATGTGCTGCCGCTACGTATTCTGGCTTAACACCAACACTAGTATCGTAAAACACACAGATGTTTTCAACTCGTCTTCTTGAAGTGTCTTCCATTTTTATTTGGATGCCTTCAAAAGTACAATGAGGATTTGAATTTATGACACTTGAAAATGGTGAGTAAAAATAATAGCACTAGTACCTGCCAAATGATAATTATTAGTTAAACAGCAAAATAAATTATGATAGTAAAAAAGGTCTGGATCCTGTTGGAGAAAATAAAAGAAAAAAACAAAACAAATCGCAATTATTAGGAAAAGACAAAGAAATATAATATTTACAATAATTTACAGCTTGATTGACGTCTATGCGTCAGGGACGAGCTTCTCATCCAATTTTCTTAAAAATTGGCAAACAGAGTCTTTTCAAGTCAGATTCCCGAGACTTAACTGTTGTCTTTCTTTTTGGAATTGTGTATATAACACGTGAATTTCGTGATACCATATCCACTAGGATGCGTCTCAAGAGTTTTAGATATGTCATCCAAAGACTCCTTACTCAAGCCATCCCTAATAAAATTAATCTTATCTTCACGGTTGTCAGACACCATTCCTAAAGAACGACAACGAGAATCACAAAACATACGAGCACATTTATAGCATACATCCATTCTTTTAGCTCTTCTCTTTTTAGCATAAGTGCTTCTTCCTAAACCAGGCAGATGTGCAAAAAAAAAAGTCAGAGGACTCACCTGCCAATCGAACCCGTGCTTCAATAATCCAACGAATATCAGTAGGAATACCTTTGATCATCAGTAGTCTCATCTATTTTAAAGGAGCTTTGTAGACTTTCATCTGAGATTTTTGAGAGAGAGAAGGAAATTGCTTGTGATGATTTGTGAGAACTTCTTCCATCCTAAAATATGACTTTACTTACACAAATTAAACACACCAAATCACAATCTATACACAAATTGCATGGGTTGCCTCTCAGTTAGTGCTACATTTAACATCATCTGCTAGACATGACTGCCCGAACGTTAGGCTAGATCTAAAAGTGTGACAGTTTCTTTTTATCTCTCAAAGGATTCTCCCCAGTAGTGTTTGACATGCTGACTGCTAACCTTGAATTTGTTGTTGGGCTTGGGGTTATATATCTCAACAACTCCATATGGTAACACCTGAGTAATCACAAATGGATCTGACCACTTTGATTTCAGCTTTCCAGGGAAAAGTTTTAATCGTGAAACGTATAACAACACCTAGTTCCAATTGTCCTAGTTCCAGTTGTCTGGCGCACTATTTTTTTATCATGCCATCTCTTGGTCTTTTATTTATAACAATCTGGCATTCTTATATGTCTGTAGGCGAAATTCCTCCAATTCGTTGAGTTGGTGAAGTCTTTTCTCTCATGTAGCTTGTGGATCAAGATTCAACTTCTTCAGTGCCCAGTACACCTTGTGTTCAAGTTCAACTGGCAGATGAAATGCTTTCCCAAACACCATTCGATATGGGGATATACCAATGGGTGTTTTATAAGCTGTCATGTAGGCCCATAATGCGTTATCCAGTTTTGTAGACTAATACCTCTTTGTTGATCCAACGGTTCTCTCTTAGATTCTTTTGATCTCCCTATTTTAAACTTCAACTTGCCCATTTGACTATGGATGGTAAACAGTGGCCACTTTATGAGTAGCTCCGTATTTGGATAGGCGTGGATCAAAGTATCTGTTGTAGAAATGTGTACCACCATCGCTGATAATTGCCCGAGGTGTTCCGAAGTGAGTGAAAGTATTCTTTTTTAGGAATTTAATCACCACTTTTGAATCATTGGATGATAGTGTAATTACTTTAACCCATTTGGAGACGTAGTCCATTGCAACTAGTATATACACGTTTCCGAATGGTTGAACAAAGAGTCCCATAAAATCAATCCCCATACATCAAATATTTCGACTTCCAAAATATTTTGCAGAGGTCCTTCATTTCTCTTTGAAATATTTCCTGCACCTGTCACATTGAAAAGCAAAAAGATAAGCATCTTAAAAAAAGTGGGCCAGAACAAACCTGATTGAAGAATTTTGGATGCAGTTTTGTTTCCGCTGAAGTGTCCACCGTATGGTGATGAATGACAATGCTGCAGAAGACTGTTTCCTCTACCTGTGGAACACAACGTCTTAGTAATTGATCAACACAGCATTTGAATAGGCACGGCTCATCCCAGACATAGTGCTTGACTTCATTGAAGAACTTCTTTCGTTGCTGAGTTATCCACTCCAACGGTCATTTTCCTGACACTATATAGTTGACATAGTCAGCATACCAAGGTACATCATGCTGTTTCATTGCGATCAGGTTTTTGATTGATGAATGATCTGTGTAGACCACCACCTTCAGACCCAGCAAATAGAAGTGGAATTTGTCAAAAGCGAACACAACTGCAAGCAACTCTTTTTCAGTGGTTGTGTAGTTGAGTTGAGCTTCATTCAGAGTTCTGCTGGAGTATTAAATGGTGTGGAAAATCATTATTTTGCATTGTCCCAAAACTGCACCTACAGTAAAATCACTAGCATCGCACATCACCTCAAATGGAAGGGTTCAATATGATGCTACTATGATGGGAGCATAAATCAACTTCTGTTTTAGGATCTCAAAAGCTTCATGGCATTCTTTGGTGAAGTTGAAAGACACATCTTTCTCTAGAAGATTGCACAATGGTTTAGCAATCTTTGAAAAGTCTTTGATAAATCTCCAGTAAAAGCCAGCATGTCCGAGAAAACTCCGAATCCCTTTGAGAGATGTTAGTGAAGGTAATTTTTAAATTATTTCAATATTTGCTTTGTCTACCTCGATTCCCTTTTATTAGATTCGACGTCCAAGGACGATGCCTTATTGTACCATAAAGTGGCATTTCTCTCAATTGAGTGCCATGTTTGTATCTTCGCACCTTTGTAACACCTATTCATATTTTACAAGCAGTGGTCAAAAGAGTCTCCAAACACAGAGAAGTCATCCATAAAAACCTCCATACTCTGCTCCAGCATGTCTGAGAAGATAGCCGTCATGCAATGCTGAAATATGGTAGGATCATTACATAATCCAAATGGCATCATGCGGAAAGAAAAAGTACCATACATCCAAATGGAATGTTGATATGCAGCTTTTTGAAGACTTCCAAGAATTGAGCAAACTGTTTATCCAACTTGTTTTTTCTGAAATCGCTGTGGAAAATGTGGAAGTGGAGTAATTTGATCTTTTTCCTTTGATTCTTTTTCCTCCATCTGTTGCTTTACTTCTTTTTGAAATTTTTCAATGGATGCTTTGATTCCAACATCTTTGTTGATTTTAGTACCGCTTTTCAATGTAATAGCTTGATAATTTTCCTTCCCTTGGTTCATTGGATTTGGTTCTGTGTTGCTATGAAGGTTTCCTAGCGGTCTGTAACTCTGAGCATTGGCCAGTTGTCCAATTTGATTCTCCAGTTCTTTGATGGAATCACATTGGCTTTGAAACATAACATCATATGTTTCTTGTTGCTTTTTGAACATCTCTGTAATCCATTCTTTCATTTCTGGTTCTTTTTCAAATTCTTAGCCTTTGTTTTGTTGATGGAATCTAGGTGGTGGATTGTTCTTTTGCCCTAAATTGTTGCTCCATGAAAAATTGGGATGATTCCTCCACCGTGGATTATATGTGTTGGAATATGGATTGTTCACCTGCCTGTTGAAATTATTGACATAGTTCACCGTCTCTTCTTATTGATTTGGCTCTGGTCCTCCTCCATAAGGTTAATTTGTGGCTCCAGCAATGTTTACAACTTGCGCGCTGAGTGTTTCCAGGCATTTGCATATATGATCCAACTTAGTATTCACTGCTGAGTTGGCTCCAACTTCATAAATTCATGCAATTCATTGAATCATGCTCCTTTCTGTTGTCCATAAGGAATTATTGTTATCCATTTCTTCGATTAAGTCCCAGGCTTGATCTTCTCCTTTTGCCATCAAAGCTCCTCCAGCAGAAGCATCAATTGTGGTTCTCATCAGTCCATAAAGTCCATTATATAATGTTTGGACTTGAAGCCATTTCAGAATCTCATGGTGGGGATCTTTCCGGAGCAAATCTTTGTACCTTTTCCAAGCTTCGTAGATAGTTTCCGAGTCTTATTGTACAAAAGATGTGATGTCATTCCTCAGTTTTACTGTTCTGGCTGGTGGAAAATACTTTGCAAGGAATTTGGTGGCTAGAGTGTTCCAAGTTGTGATAGAACCTACTGGTAGTGAATGTAGCTAAGCTTTTGCTCTGTCTTTCAAGGAATATATGAAAACATGCAGTCTCATTATTTCTTCTGCTCCTCAGATGTAATTGAAAGTGCCGTAAACTTCCAGGAAGTTGCTGATGTGGGCATTAAGATCTTTAGTTGCATTCCCCCCAAACTGAACTGACTGATAAATCATTTAAATGCATGTTTTGATGCCACGAGCATTTGCAGGTAAGGGAGGAAGTACAATACAGGAAATGAGGCTGTCAACCATCGGAATGGTTCTGTCTCGAATGGGAATTGGTGGTGCAACCTCCAAAGGTTCAGGTTCCATGTTGATGATTGCTTCTTGGACTTCTTGTCTTTCTCTTCTCAACTGTCTGATAGTTCTTTCAATCTCTGGGTCAAGCGGTCAGATTTCAAAGCTTCTGGTTCATCTCATGTAGTGTCTGAGAACCTGAAACACAAGAAAAAAAAACAATAAGTAAAAAGAATTTAGATACAAGTAAAGGTATCTAACCTCAAAACTAATAGTGAAAGATAAATAAGTCTCCGACAACGGCGCCAAAAACTTGACTGGCATTATCACACGCGTATAACACAAGCGCACGTATCGTTCAAGTAGTATAAAAAGTATTGATCCCATGAGGACGTAATACATAAGCTATTAATTGTGAAGTCAAATGATTACAAGTATCTAAAGGATTGGTTGTTTTGATTGGAATGGTGATTTTAATTTTTTAAAACAAGTAAATAAAATTGTGCGGAAGTAGATTTAGAAATTTCAAATTTATAAAACAATCCAGGGTTGTGAATTCTTCCAATATTTTTTAAAAGATGAAGTGGTTATTTCACGTTTGTTCAATATATTGGTTTACTAACCTAGAACACGAAAATATATAAAAGCCTCTTCCGATGGTCAGTTACAAATATCCATTGTAACCTAATTAATCATATTCCTATGTCAACAAAGTTACTTGAATTCATTATGATTAAGTTCCAATTATGGTTACCCTCACCCGACAGGTATATTCCTATCCTGTAAGGAAATCTATTAAATGGTTATATAACTATCCTCAATGTAGATCATGGGCTATTAAGTCCAAAGACTGAAACCTAAAATTCTTGTCAAGTTTATTTTAAGTTTACCGGATCAATCTTATTAATGACCAGTTAACAAGAAGCATTAAGTTTAAGACTTAATAAGTAAACCTTTGTATTACCTAAACTATAAAATAACCCCTTATAACCCGGTGATATTGGAATTCATCACAATCCCATATAACAGACTTAGTTAGGACACATATCTAAGTCTAATAAAAGCTTAAATAAAATAAAAGAAATAAAGTAAATGCTAAAAATTAAATAAAGTAAATGTTAGAAATTAAAAATATAAAAGTACAATAAAAGAAAATGTTGGGGTTAGAGGATCCACTTTTAATATTTCAAAATTAGAAATCTCTCTTATTCTCAATGTTTACTGATTAATTAACCAGACTATAAAGGTGGTAATTTCATTTGTCTCAATTAAATCCAACTGACCATGTAGGTGGTAGCAAGTTTATTACCTAAACTGACCATATAGGCGGAAACTACGTCTGAAATAAAAATCTGACCATATAGGTAGTAATAAGATTGTCACCTAAACTGACCATATAGGAGTAACTAATTAATCCAAATTTTAATTAAAATAAGGGAGATTAATCTAGTTTATTATATTAAAAGTCTTACCTTTTAACCCCAGTAAAATGAGATTACGTGCTCTTACTGTAAATGAAAACACACAAACTTTTATTAATTAAATAAAAAAAAATTACAAGAAAACTTAAATAAAAATATAAGATATTTTCCTTTAGTTTTTCATGGAGAAATTCCTCCAAATAAAGCATGGAAAATTTATAAAGTTTAGCATGTAATTTATAGGAAAATCTAAAGGCTTCCACTAATTTATCCACCAATTGCTCCACCAAACATGAAATCAACCATGGCACCAAATCCTCCACCAAACAAACAAGAATATTTGGTGGAATTTTAACAATTTTTATTTTTTATTTTATTTATTTTATTTTATATTTTGAAAATGACTATGGTAATTACACAAAATATACTAGATTATTTATCAATTTCGGTCTTGTAAACTTAGAATACGAAATTATTTAAATCTTCAAGGATGTATATCTTTGTGTCTTCTTTAATTTGAAACTTAAATCAGCTCAATCAGATATCTGATGAAAAAATTATGGCCAAAATACCAAACTTGCGTAAAATTGGAATTTAGGAATGCACACCGTGACTCGTATAGTAATTTTCCGTTTTTGCCATTTTTTGCTCCGATTTCATCATTTTAGCCCCGATTTGATTCCATTAAGTCCTAATAGTTTATTTATCTACAAAACACATCAAAACATTCATCAAACCCGAGAAACTAAACAAAATATTAGGTAAAAGGGGCGGTAAATATTGATATATGCAACAAGCCTTTAAACCTCTAGGTGTCACTAGTGGACGAGTTGTAGTCTCTGGAGGATTTACAGCGACCCACAAAAGTCTTATAAAAGTAAAAAGATAGTAAAACTAATGCACACAAAAACAAAAAGACAAGAGAAAAGAGAATAAAGAAGTTAGTGACTAAACATGTGAAACTTCTTATCCAAGTCAATAATTGTTTTGTTTCTTTCTAAATTACCGAATAAGTAAATTCTCCGATTATTTTTATCATTCTCCATATACACAGCCAACAAAATATTAATCAACTCATTTTGCCCACAATAGTCACAAGTTCTGTTGAAAATAGAGTAATATTTTTTCCTAAAGTTATATCACAATTCACACCTTTTTTTAAGCAATTGAATAATTTTTCTGATTTTACTGTTTTTTTTTTATTTTTTGATGTTTTGATTTTTTTTATTATATACAATATCATCCATCTATGTAGCTAGCTTTGGGCCAGTGACTCCCAAACCAGTTGGCTCTTAGGGCACTAGGTGTTAAGACATCCCTACGGACTTAATTACTCAGACTTCATATATATATATATATATATATATATTATATATATATATATATATATATATATATATATATATATATATATATATATATATATATATATATATTTTGCAACATCTTCGATTCATGTAGCGAGCTTTCAACCAGTGACTCTCATACCAGTTGGTTTTATAGCACTAGGTGTTAAAATACCCTTACAGACTTAATAACCCGGATCTCATACCAGTTGGTTTTATCCCATCGTTGTTTTTAAGATGCTTCCTCTCAAAAAACCATAGAACTGAATATTACAAACTCGTCAATTACTATTCATGTCCGTATGTTACCGTGTATGTTGATAATACCTACCAAATGAGCATATGAAAATTCATTTTAGTCAGTTTTATGAAGAATTCACAAATTAAATAATTCATAAGGAAATAAATAAAAATTAACTTGTTCCGAAATAGGTTTGAGATACGTCTCAGGAGTGGAAACTCCTTACATAGCTATCTCTCACCAATTTCACCTGATTAATCAAGTTAAAAACACAAAAACACACAATATTTTTTTGATTTTTGTAAAAATTTTCAATTTTTTTATTCTTCGAAAAAAATTAAATTAAAAATAATACAATAAAAAAAGATAGTATTAACTATTCCCTTCCCCGAAACCTAAATGAGACATTATCCCCAATGTCTTAAGCAGTAGAAGAAGAGTTTAGAAAACAGTACCTGGTTAGCTGAAATTCTACATCTAAATGAAAAGTTAAAGGTTAAGATCCATATTTATCCGACGCCTCTTACCACGATCGTTCTCGAACCCATTTATCTTTGAAATGATAGAGTCAACTTGTGGTTCAAAGACTAAGATTTGGTCAATTAAATCTGAGCAGTTTTGGCAGTGAAGAGGAGTTCTTTTAGAGGTTTTGACATGAACCCATTTCTCTGGGCATCATCAAGAAGCACACAAAGAAAATCATAAAATCCATCAATATTGTACAGTACAAGCGGTTTCTGATGTATGTTCAAGTTCGCCCAAGATAGCACTGCAAAATTTTCCTCTATAGTGCCCAAGCCACCTGGCAAAGCAATAAAAGCATCAGCACGGTTAATCATTTCTACCAATCATTCAGACATACCTGGCAAGATTAGTTCCTCTCCGTTTGATGGTCCAATAAGATTCGCCTCCGCCAAGATTTTTGGGATGATTCCCAAAACTTGACTGCCTCTTTTCCTGTACTGCCTTTGAAACGATCCTCATAAGTCCAAGTTGCAACCGCCATATACTAAGTGCATATTCCTTGCAGTAATGACTCGGCCCAATTCATGTGATGCCTCTACGTATTCTGGTTTAACACCAACACTAGTACCGCAAAACACACAGATGTTTTCAACTCGACTTCTTGAAGTGGCTTCCATTTTTATCCAGATGCCTTCAAAAGTGCAATGATGAATTGAATTTATAACACTTGAAAATTGTGAGTAAAAATAATAGCACTATTACCTGCCAAATGACAATTATTAGTTAAACAGTAAAATAAATCATGATAGTCAAAAAGGTTTGGATCCTGTCAGAGAAAATAAAAGAAAATAACAAAATAAATCACTATTATTAAGAAAAGACAAAGAGATATAATATTTACAATAATTTACAGCTTGATTGACGTCTATGCATCAGGGATAAGCTTCCCATCTAATTTTCTTATAAATTGGCAAACAGAGTCTTTTTGAGTCAGTTTCCCGAGACTTAACCGTGGTCTTTCTTTTTGGAATTGTGTATATAACACGTGAATTTTGTGATACACATATCCACTTGGATGCGTCTCAAGAGATTTAGATATATCATCCAAAGACTCCTTACTCAAGCCATCCCTAATGAAATTAATATTATCTTCACGGTTGTCATACACCATTCCTAAAGAACGACAACGAGTATCACAAAACATACAAGCACATTTATAGCATACACACATTCTTTCAGCTCTTCTCTTTTTAGCATAAGTACTTCTCCCTAAACCAGGCATATGTGAAATAAAAGAGTCAGAGGACTCATCTGCCAATTGGACCCGTGCTTCAATAATCCAATGAATATCAGTAGGAATACCTTTGATCATCAGTAGTCTCATTCGTTCCAATTGAGATTTATAGACTCTCGTCAGAGATTTTTTAGGGAGAGAAGGAAATTGCTTGTGAAGATTTGCGAGAACCTCTTCCATCCAAAAATTTGACTTAACCTACACAAATTAAACACATAAAAATAAAACACACCAAATCACAATATATACATAAATTGCATGGGTTGCCTCTCAGCTAGTGTTAAGTTAACGTCGTTAGCTAGACATGACTGCCCGGATGTTAGGCTGGATTTGAAAGTATAACACTTTCTTTTTATCACTCAAATATTCTCCCGAGTAGTGTTTGACACGCTGACTGCTGACCTTGAATGTGTTATTGGACTTGGGGTTGTATATCTCAGCAACTCTGTATGGTAACACCTGAGTAATCACAAATGGACTTGACCACTTTGATTTCAGCTTTCCAGGGAAATGTTTTAACCGTGAATCGTATAATAACACTTGCTGCCCTAGTTCCAGTTATATGCGCACTATTTTTTTATCATGCCATCTCTTGGTCTTTTATTTGTACATTCTGGCATTCTCATAAGCTTGTAGGTGAAATTCCTCTAATTCGTTGAGTTGGTGAAGTCTTTTCTCTTATGCAGCTTGTGGATCAACATTCAACTTCTTCGGTGCCCAGTACACAAGATGTTTAAGTTCAACTAGCAGATGGCGGGCTTTACCAAACACCATTCGATATGGGGACATACCATTGGGTGTCTTATAAGCTGTTCGATAGGCCCATAATGCATCATCCAGTTTTGTAGACCAATCCCTCATTGTTGATCCAACGGTTCTCTATAAGATTCTTTTGATCTCCTTGTTTTAAACTTCAACTTGCTCATTTTACTATGGCTGGTAAGCAGTGGCAACTTTATGAGTAACTTCATATTTGGATAGGAGTGCATCAAAGTATCTGTTGCATAAATGTGTACCACCATCGCTTATAATTGCCTGAGGTGTTCCGAAGCGAGTGAAAATATTCTTTTTAAGGAATTTAATCACCACTTTTGAATCATTTGATGGCAGTGCAATTACTTCAACCCATTTAGAGACGTAGTCTATTGCAACAAGTATGTACAGGTTTCCGAATGATGAAAAAAAAGGGTCTCATAAAATCAATCCTTCATACATCAAATATTACCAAAATATTTTGCAAAGGTCTTTCCTTTCTCCTTGGAAAAATTCCCGTTCTCTGGCACCTATCATATTAAAGAGTAAAAAGATAAGCATCTTTAAAAAGAGTGGGCCAGAACAAACCTGATTAGAGGACTTTGGCTGTAATTTTGTTTCCGCTGAAGTGTCCACTGTATGGTGATGAATGACAATACTGCAGAACACTTTGACCTCCTCATGTGGAACACAACGTCTCAGTAATTGATCAGCATAATATTTGAACAGGTACGGCTCATCCCAGATATAGTGCTTGACTTCTTTCAAGAACATCTTTCGTTGCTGAGTTGTCCACTCCAACGCCATTTTCCTGACACTATATTGTTGACATAGTCAGTATACCAAGGTATATCATGTTGTTTCATGGCAAACAGCTTTTAATCTAAAAATATTTCTTTGATTGTCAATTCTTTACCAGCTGTTTCTTCATTCTCGAGCCTTGATAAATGATCTGCCACTTGGTTTTATGTCCCTTTCTTATCTCTGATCTACACGTCAAATTGTTGCAGAAGAAGAATCCAACAGATTAATATGGGTTTGGCATCTTTCTTCGCGATCAGTTATTTGATTGCTGAATGATCTGTGTAGACCACCACATTCAGACCCAACAAATAGGAGCGAAATTTGTCAAAAGTGAACATAACTACAAGCAACTCATTTTCAGTGGTTGTGTAGTTGAGTTGAGCTTCATTCGGAGTTCTGCTGGTGTAGTAAATGTTGTGGAAAATCATTGCTTTGCGTTGTCCCAAAACTGCACCTACAGTAAAATCACTAGCATCACACATCACCTTAAATGGAAGGGTCCAGCTGGTGCTACTATCATGGGAGCATAAATCGGCTTCTATTTTAGGATCTCAAAAGCTTCATGGAATTCTTTGGTGAAGTTGAAAGGCACATCCTTTTCTAGAAGATTGCATATAAGTTTAGCAATCTTTGAAAAGTCTTTGATAAATCTCCTGTAAAAGCCAGCATGTCCGAGAAAACTCTGAATCCCTTCAACAGATGTTGGTGGAGGTAATTTTTCAATTGTTTCAATCTTTGCTTTGTCTACCTGGATTCCCTTTTGTGAGATTCGATGTCCGAGGACGATGCCTTTCTGGACCATAAAGTGGCATTTCTCCCAATTGAGTACCAGGTTTGTATTTTTACACCTTTGCAACCCATGTTCCAGATTTTCCAAGTAGTGGTCAAAAGAGTCTCCAAACACAAAGAAGTCATCCATAAAAACCTCCATACTCTGCTCCAGCATGTCTGAGAAGATAGCCATCATGCAACGCTGAAATTGGGCAAGAGCATTACATAATCCAAATGGCATCATGCGGAAAGCAAAAGTACCATACGGACATGTAAAGGTGGTTTTCTGCATTCTAATTGTACCCCGAATATTTGTCCAAAAAGAAATAGTACTTATGTCCTGCCAGTCTGTCTAGCATCTAATCAATGAATGGCAGCGGGAAATGATCATTCCTTATTGCTTTATTCAGCTTTCGGTAGTCCATGCATACTCTTCATCTAGTCATTGTTCTTGTTGGAATCAGCTCGTTCTTTTCATTTGTGACTATAGTTATTCCTCATTTCTTCGGCACACACTACAAGGACTCACCCAACTGTTGTCTGAGATGCGGTAAATGATTCTAGAATCCAACCATTTGATGAATTTATTTCTTCACAACTTCCTTATGAATGGAGTGAGTCTCTGTTGATGCTCCTTTGTGGTTTGTACTCATCATTCATCAGAATCTTGTGCATGTAACATGATGGACTACTGCCTCCATTTCTGCTACTCATCATTCATCAGAATCTTGTGCAGTAATATGGACTAATGCCACGAATTTCTGCACTTATAGTCCAGCCAATGGCTCTCTTTTGTTCTCGTAACACTCCAGTAACGTTTCTTTCTTGCTCTCAATTTTAGTGAGAAGAAATAATAATAGGTAATTCGGAAGAGCGTTTCCCCATAATACATACCTGAGATGGCTCGGAAGTAATTTCAGCTCCAACTGTGGTGGTTCTTCATCGAAGGTTTGATTCAATCTTTCTTCGGTATTTTCCAGACTTTCCACTTATGGTGTCGATTTGAATCGGAATGGCTTGTCAAGATAGTTAATACATTCCATAATTCATAATTTATCTCGATGTAAGTCATGTTGGTGATGCAACCTTAAGTTTGTCCGCCCGTTGGGACTTGTATCGTTTCCTGGACGATACTATCAACCAAATCAATTCTGAATATTCTTCCTTATTTCATCACCGGGAATTTCATGGCCTTTGAAAACATTGAAGGTAACTTTTGTCCTAACTTTCATGTTAGTTCTTTTTTTGTACCTCAATAATAGTTCGAACTGTAGCCAAAAATGTGTTTTCACGGATTATAGGCCATCTTTGTCTCCTCCTGTCAAGGATGATGGAAATCTGCGGGGGAATGAGTGTTTTCAACTTGACCAGCACATCTCAACGGATTCCTCCGAAAATATGAACCATTCGATCAGCAAGTTACAAATGACTGAGGGGCAGCATTGCTTATCCAATTTAAAATTTTCCTTTATTAAATAGAAAAACTGCATTAAATTAACACTTGTAATAAGTTCACATAAAGCCACCGATATAATGTTCTCCAATGGGCATGTGTGGATAATATGACCCATAGCGTCACTATTTGCACAGATCATTGTGTTGTTGTAGCAAATTAACTATGTAATAAGGAAATTGCACTCTCATCATTTGTGATTAGATCACCATAGATATATAAATGAAGAGAGGTCCCTATGATTAGTTCCTGGATTGAGATGATATGAGACAGTATCAGTCCACGAAATTAAATATCCCTAGCCGTAGTATTATCGAGACTGGACATCGATAATGCGGAATAGGCTAGTATTGCACTTGTATGGCGTTGTGAGGGCACAACGACATAGTTCTCATATATATAAGTGTTGGAGACTTATGCAAGTGCGATAGGAGGTCGTGTTTCACCGATGGTACGGGAAACAGCTTCGCTCTGGATAGACCCCTCGGAATCCCATTGGTATTATGACTAGGTGTCTATGGGAGGCCGAAATCAAGGTAGGTGTGTATAGTCTTAACCTGAGACTTGCATCGCTAATACTTACGATAATCGATAAACTTTGGTTTTGGTGGTTGGGGGCTTTGACCGGTTCTGTGTCTACACCACTTCTGGGTTTATCAGAGAGTCGTAGAGTATTGGGTGTGATGTCAAGACGGAAGTATCACTCCAGTCATAGTGGAGATGATGTCACGCAGGATACGGTATTAGTGCTCTTAAGTGATGCGCATCCAATCGTGATATTATGACCAGGTCATGAATATCCGATTATAGAGACTAGTTACCAGACATCCGATATGTGTTTCGGACGGGGTAGACACTTATCCAGCCCCAGCCCTAGCACGTGACTATCCGATACTGGGCCGATACGCACAATACATTGTATACTACGCTTGATATAGATCTAAATATTCTTAAAGGATATGTCCGGAGAATTGGGTAGACTTGGCACTTTGCTAGGAGTCGACCTTGTCTCGTAAATCGGTAGAACGTAGTACTTGGTACGTACGTGATTCGGTACACCGACGACCGTATTTATAGCCAACTTATCCGGAGATCTCATGGGTCGCTTCCCGATAATCCACCGATGACGCACAACTCGCACTCTTGAATAATCTGGGATTATATAGAAGAGAGAGAAAATTAATCTAGGATTAATTACGGAGATATTTTATCTAGGATAAAATATCGTCTAGAGAGAGATAACGATTAATTTGGAATTAATCGGTAAATTAATATATTCGATATATTAAACGAAATTAGATTTCGACGCGGAATTAAAATTAGATTTTAATTCGGGCGAACGAATTAATTTAGAATTAATTCGTTAGCGACGTGAATAGTGAATTCGCTAGGCGTAATCATTTAATTACGACGCGACGGAAAAATCGTTAATTTAGAATTAGCGAACCCGAGCCCGAGTGTGATTGCGAGCGCATTCGTATTTCGAATTCGAGTGCGGCGACGCAAGTCACATCAAGCGTCAAATCAATCAGTCGCATCAAGCGTCAAATCAATGTCACTTTGAGTGATGTGATGATGATGTGATTGATTGATTGAAAGACATTGACTTAAAGTTGACATGACTTAAAGTTGACATGACTTAAAGTTGATGTGATAGTGATGTGTGATTGATGGCATAGTGATTTGCTTTTATGGTTTGACTTTTAAAAGCAAATGAAATGCAAATTAAAGTGAAATGCATTTGAAATTCATGAAAGTGTATAAGATACACTTGAAATTAAAATGCAAAACAATTTAACATACACAAAAAATCTCTTCTCTCTCATTCTCTCTTCTTGCTCACGCCAAACACAAAAAAACATGGACTGGTTTTGGAAGCCAAATACCGTGAGCTAGGGAAGCAAGAGTGGGTTTTCATGGTGAAAACCGCAAGTGCTAGCACACTACGAGTCTTGCGAAGGTGGTAGGGAGGTTCACCCATGAGCCGGGATCCGTCGGACGAGCTTGGAGCTCCGTTTCTCATCTCAAAATTCTGTTTGTGAGGGAGTGTGACTGCTGCAGTGGGGCGTCCAAGGCAGTGAGCTTTTTGGCTCGATTCGTCTCCAAATCGACTCAACCGATCGATGTGAGTATTCCGCTACCTCCGTTGATGTATTCACTCATTATTTCATGTCTTGATTTGATCTTGGGACCTAGATAAAAACTCAACAATGGCATCAAGAGCTAATGTTGCAAGCATGAAATTTTAGGGATTTAAAATTGGGTATTTGTTTTGAGCATGATTTGAATAAATTGGATGTTTGAGTATGCTTATAACATGTTTAATTGATATTGGTTGGATCAATTTCAAAAATGTGATTGGATCAAATTTTCCCAAATTGGAATCTTGGCCGAATGTATGATGAGTTTTGGGATCTTGGATTTTTTTTTTTTTGATTCATTTGATGAGTTAGAATCGATTAGGTTGATGTTAATTTGAATCGAATTGGATTGGATTTCGAATTGGACAAAAACCCCAAAATCTTTAGTTGGCCGAATGGTATATTGCCCCTAATGTCTTGGATTTTTTGATTTTGTGACATTGGATGTGTATGAAATCATTTAGGATGTTGATTTAATGTCGATTGTGGGTTCGATTGGATTGAAACCGAATCGGACACAAAATCCTCTTTTGGCCGAGACCTTAAGCATGTAAATGGGTTTGATTTTTCAATTTGTGTGTTTGACATATGATAATGAATCAAGCATGATTAATTGGACTAATATGGTGTTTTAGAAATGTTGATTTAGGTTATTAATCATGTAATGCACTTTGGTAATTAAGTTGCGGAATTGGATTCATGTAATTTAGTTATTTAGGATTTAAATTGGATTTGGCTTCTAATGTTGTATTGGGCCTATGGGCTTGATTTATCAAGTTTGGTTTAGGCCAAGTGGATTGGATCCAATTGGGCCCAAAACCTTAACCATAAAGCCCAAATGCGACTAATGAACCTTTAAAGTTCAATTGGGCCTAATGGGCCAAGATTGATTTATGGGCTTATGGGGTAAATCCCGATTGGACTTTGGTTATCGGTTTGACCCGAGTTGACCAAAAGTCCACGCCTTAAGAAATAATCAAAAGCCCATTGGACTTTAATTGAATTGACGTTGGACGTTAATCGGTCTTTGAGACGCGTTACGATTAGATTTGGAATTTAAATCGTAAAAGGTTATTAAAAAAAGTGTAATATTTAATTTGGAATTGAATAGTGAATTAGTATTAAATACATGTTAAATTAGATTTAATGATGTAGTTTAATTTAATTCATGAATTCGTACTTTAAGTACTTATTCGCAAAAACGAGTTTGACTCGAACAAAATCAAATCGTTGTTTGAACATTGGATGATCACTTAATTATCAGATTAATTAATTTGATTAGATTGATTGATAGCATGCTTATATGTGTGAATACTTGGTTGTGTTGAATGAATAATGTATATCGGATGGATATTAGATGGGTGGGCAATTTTAGAAATTGTTGTAATAAATTCGATTTATTAAATTGGACCTGCGTGTCCAGCCTTATCACCTTTATTCTCTTGTATTCTCTTCTCACCTATTCCCCTCTATGTATATGAGGTTTCTTTAGAAGTGTAGTGTAACGGGTAGAAGTAGTACAAGTGCTAGCTTGAGTGAGAAAGGGAGAGATTTGATCTAGGATCAATGTGTAAAGTATCCATCCGCATATCATTATTATTTTATTTCATACTCGTTATTATGTATTTAGAATGCATGTTTAAGGGGTATGTATGATGATGAGACCTAACAAAGATAATTAAATTGGTAGCCAATTGCACGCGAAAAACCCTCGTTTTATATTAAGCGATTATCCTTCCATTGAATGATTCTTGTTCAAGATTCAATTGGCATTGGTTTGTTGGCCAAAGTCAAGACCTTGTCAATGGATGTATTTGAATCATGAGAGTTTTGTTCCACATCGGTGTCTGTCCAAGTTGTGATTTGTTGGCCAAAGTCAAGATCACTTCTTGTCCAACGACATTGATTACGAAACTTTCCTTGTCAATGGGTCCCGCTTAACTGGAGTCATTAGGTTTGTTGTGCCAAAGCCAAGGCCTAGATGATTCGGAGGATAAGGTTAGAAAATGTATTAGATACATTGGCATAAGTAATATGTTTAGGACTTGGATGTCCACCTAACCGGATCTGGGAATTGGATTGGATCCAATTGATCTGTGAGATCTACCTGGTTAAGTAGCATACAGCTTGTTGGCCAAAGTCAAGGTTGTATGTTATTTAACAGGATCCTAGCCCACTAGGAAACACGGTTTCCCGAGTACTCCACAGAGGGTTAGAGGCTCGACGAAAAATAGTGGGAGGCAAGTATTGAATTTGCAACATTCGTTCAATTACTCGCCATACACGCTCAAACAAATATCATTCGTCAATATTTTACGTGTTTTAAAAATTTATATAGTTGGACTATATACAAACTCATTCAATATAGTTGATTTTTAATTAGATTATAGTAATCAATATAATTGAATTAAAATGATAGTTGATTTTATAATTGGATTATAGTAATCAATATTAAAATTATAGTTGATTAAATAATTGGGTTATTGTAATCATTATAATAAATAGTACCTTATTAAATTGATTAAATAGTTGGACTATTGAAATCAAGAAAGAATTGAAAAAGTTGAATATTTAAAATATATAATCCTTGGATTAAATGTTTTAAATGATTTAATTTTCAATTGGGAATTAATAATAGGTTAATTATTTGATAAAATAACTTATTATGACTAAGCCCATAATTAAGCAAATAGTAGAGCATAAAATCTTTGGAAGATTTATGTGATGACTTTAGTGCTTAATTAATATACTTATAATAAATCTATCTTTAGATTTAAAAGTATTAAAGTTGCAATTAATAATTCTTGGAGAATTAATTGACTATTCTAGTGGAGAAAAGTCAAAGTTTGCAATTGGGCATGTTGCACAAGGTGCATATCGTTTCGATATTCCGAAACCCAAGGCTTGGCCAAAGGTTTGTGAAATATTGAAAAGATAATTGACATATCCCAATGTGACTACCATTTGGATATGGAAGACACGAAGGAATTAAAGAAAGGGCGAGGCTCTAACTTTAAAAATATTTGTCAAAGTTATGTTCACTACTAGTATTGAAATTGGATTTTAAATACTTAGTGTGGTACATAAAATATATGTATTGATGTTCAGAATCCGCTATGAGCTGGATACTGACTTCAAGCCGAGATTCTCTGCGAATCGGAAACAGGACGAAAGTCGCTGTTTCGACCGTAGATACCTAAGTTTAGGAACTACCCTTTGGTATGTACTTAAATTAGGAACTGTTATGATGTAACTAGTTTGACTAGAGACATTATCTCTATATCAGTGTTTAATCCGTTGCGGATAAAACCTTTATATTAAAGAACACTAAGTGTTTTATTATATAAAGATGATAGTGAGATAAACACATTAGATGTAAATAGCAGAATTTATATTTTGAATATAATAAAATCTCAAACATATAAAAATGACAAAAAAATAGCTCAAATTGATTTGATCAATAGAGACTTATTTGTGGCATTGTTGTCTGGGACACAATTAAACAAGACTCGTATATCCACACTTTTGAAGAGTGGGTACTAGGACCGATTTGACTATTCAATAAGGTCTGCGAATCTAGTTTATTAGGTTAAAATACCTAAAATACTATTTACTTGGTAATAGTAAAATGGCCACCGATCTGTTAGCCCTATTCATGGTGAAGTAAGTGGGCCCATGTCTAGCTAGGCTAGATGATAACATGAATATTTCGTGACCTTAACGGATGTGGCATCACGTTGTGGTTATGTGTTTCTTTTAAAGAACACAGATCGGAAACTTTTGAAGTTTCGACACGAAATAAATAAACAGATCGGCTATAGTATTATTCCGCCACGGTTAGACCGTAATGGAAATTACCTAAGCAGTAAGTTTCATATGTACATGAAAGAGTACAGTATTCTTTCATATGAGGACTCCTTCCAAGACACGTCAGTTAGACGGTGTGTCCGAACCAAAAACCAAATTTTGTTGGACATGATAAGGTTTATCACGAGTCGCTTTGAGCTACTATTTCCTTCAATAGGACATGTATTAACAGTGCAAAACTTATTTAGAATAAGGTTCCATGTAAATCTGTTTGACAGATATCATATAGGATATGAACAGGAAATAAACAGGGTTTCTCTCCTGATAATTTGGGTATGCCAGGCATAACGTTTGGATGATACCAAACTAAAAGACCCAAATTGGATAAGTGCCAATATAGGTTATCCTAAGGGAAACCTTAAGTATAGTACTTATAAATCCCACATGAGAACAATGTAATTGTTGCTCACCATGCGGTTTTCCTGAGAGGAATACCGATATGCAGTGGTCAGTGGGAGGATAGTGATACTCGATGAAAATCGGAGTAACACTGTTCAAGGCACAAAGTTCTTAATGGAACACAAATAGTTCATCAATGATGAATCTATACCATTAATCTTCAAATACACAAGAAACTAGTAGATCGGATAGAGTCAGAAAACAACCTTGGGTATGGGTTTCTGATCTCACCCTATAAAGATGTCAATCTTACGGAGGTGTACCATCCGACTGCATTTAGAGGAAGTGATACGAGGTATCGACTCCCGGTTATGGCAAAGTGCCATGAATCCGAAATGGATTCCATGTATAACAACTGTTTTGGATACTAGTTGTTGTACCACAAGGCATTGTGCCTATTGGTATATTAAACGTCTTCAAGGAAGACATACATGGATGGCAACATACCAACGTACAAAGCTGGGCTTTTGACGGAAAGGTATCGTTATGGTAAATCCATTTTGAAGATGCTTGAAGATAACTGTATATTTCATTTATGAAATGTGTCAGTTATAGATCAAAATCGCTTTCCTGAAAAGGAAACCTTTTGGAGAATGTTTATAACATTCTGACGATTTTTGTATAACCGACAAACAAGGTTTGCGGGTTATTCGATCCATGTTTGGATTGAAACAAGCATAAGGTTCTTGGAACTGTCGTTTTGAAATAATCATAATGGTTTATGATTTGACTCAAAACGAAATAATTCTTGTGTATATAAGGAGGTTAGTGGGAGAACGCATTGACAGTGAAATTCCCATATAGCAATTGGTGAAAGCTTGGCTTTCATAGATATTCTTTCAATAGAAATTCTCCGTAGAATTCTGGGGAGTAACAACCTTTATTCAAGGAATAAAGATCTACTGGAATAGATTTGGAGTTGTTAACACTCTCTGGGAAATTGTACATTTAAAATGTACTTGTATTGGTGTCTCATACGCTTCGAGCATATGGAGTCACAATCGGGTCAATCCAAGTGATAGTCACTGGATTGTAGTTAAGAACATCTGTTAGTATCTCAGAGAACTGAAGATGCTGTCTTAAACTATGGAGAAGTAGAACTTGAAGTGACTGGGATCACCGCTGCAAGGTTCCAAACAATTAAATACTACGGTACTATAAAGTTTGAATAACGGGACAGTGAGCTGGAAATCTTCCAAGCAAGATAACTGTTGCCGAATAAACAACAAATACGGATTATTGCTGCAGCTGAGGCAGCAAAAGAAGCCATTTGGATCGAACATAAATCTAATTGGATTAGATATAGTTCTATTAGCAGCTGAACTAGGCGTCAGCACAGGCTAAGGAATTAAAGGTCTCATCGACGATCCAGATAATACTTCTATATCATCTGATTCGTTCGGATCAAACATCGTGGCGATGTGATGATCGTGTAAATTGCGTCAGACGATAAGGAAACAAATCCGCTGACGAAAACCTTTCCTCAGCAATTTGAGCGAACCTTACATAGTTCAAGTGTTGGAACACTTGAGTGACTCGCTACGTGCCAAGTGGGAGATTGTTGGATAAATGACCCATAGCGTCACTATTTGCACAGATCATTGTGTTGTTGTAGCAAATTAACTATGTAATAAGGATATTGCACTCTCATCATTTGTGATTAGATCACCATAGATATATAAATGAAGAGAGGTCCCTATGATTAGTTCCTGGATTGAGATGATATGAGACAGTATCAGTCCACGAAATTAAATATCCCTAGCCGTAGTATTATCGAGACTGGACATCGATAATGCGGAATAGGCTAGTATTGCACTTGTGTGCGTTGTGAGGGCACAACGACATAGTTCTCATATATATAAGTGTTGGAGACTTATGCAAGTGTGATAGGAGGTTGTGTTTCACCGATGGTACGGGAAACAGCTTCGCTCTGGATAGACCCCTCGGAATCCCATTGGTATTATGACTAGGTGTCTATGGGAGGCCGAATCAAGGTAGGTGTGTATAGTAGTTTAACCTCGACTTGCATCGCTAACTTACTTACTAATCGATAAACTTTGTTTTGGTGGTTGGGGGCTCTGACCAGGTTCTGTGTACACCACTTCTGGGTTTATCAGAGAGTCGTAGAGTATTGGGTGTGATGTCAGACGGAAGTGTCACTTCAGTCATATTGGAGATGATGTCACGCAGGATACGGTATTAGTGCTCTTAAGTGATGCGCATCCAATCGTGATATTATGACCAGGTCATGAATATCCTATTATAGAGACTAGTTACCAGACATCCGATATGTATTTCGGACGGGGGGCAGACACTTATCCAGCCCCAGCCCTAGCACGTGACTATCCGATACTGGGCCGATACGCACAATACATTGGTATACTACGCTTGATATAGATCTAAATATTCATAAAAGGATATGTCCGGAGAATTGGGTAGACTTGGTACTTTGCTAGGAGTCGACCTTGTCTCGTAAATCGGGAGTAGTAGAAGTGGTACTTGGTACGTACGTGATTCGGTTACACCGACGACCGTATTTATAGCCAACTTATCCGGAGATCTCATGGGTCGCTTCCCGATAATCCACCGATGACGCACAACTCGCACTCTTGAATAATCTGGGATTATATAGAAGAGAGAGAAAATTAATCTAGGATTAATTACGGAGATATTTTATCTAGGATAAAATATCGTCTAGAGAGAGATAACGATTAATTTGGAATTAATCGGTAAATTAATATATTCGATATATTAAAAGAAATTAGATTTCGACGCGGAATTAAAATTAGATTTTAATTGGGCGAACGAATTAATTTAGAATTAATTCGTTAGCGACGTGAATAGTGAATTCGCTAGGCGTAATCACTTAATTACGACGCGACGGAAAAATCGTTAATTTAGAATTAGCGAACCCGAGCCCGAGTGTGATTGCGAGAGCATTCGTATTTCGAATTCGAGTGCGGCGACGCAAGTCACATCAAGCGTTAAATCAATCAGTCGCATCAAGCATCAAATCAAATGTCACTTTGAGTGATGTGATTGATTGATGTGATTGATTGATTGAAAGACATGACTTAAAGTTGACATGACTTAAAGTTGATGTGAATAGTGATGTGTGATTGATGTGCATAGTGATTTGCTTTTATGGTTTGACTTTTAAAAGCAAATGAAATGCAAATTAAAGTAAAATGCATTTGAAATTCATGAAAGTGTATAAGATACACTTGAAATTAAAATGCAAACAACTTTAACCATTACACAAAAATCTCTTCTCTCTCATTCTCTCTTCTTGCTCACGCCAAACACAACAAACATGGACTGGTTTTGGAAGCCAAATACCGTGAGCTAGGGAAGCAAGAGTTGGGGTTTTCATGGTGAAAACCGCAAGTGCTAGCACACTACGAGTCTTGCGAAGATGGTAGGGAGGTTCACCAATGAGCCGGGATCCGTCGGACGAGGCTTGGAGCTCCGTTCATCATCTCAAAATTCTGTTTGTGAGGGATGTGAACTGCTGCAGTGGGGCGCCAAGGCAGTGAGCTTTTTGGCTTCGATTCGTCTCCAAATCGACTCAACCGATCGATGTGAGTATTCCGCTACCTCCGTTGATGTATTCACTCATTATTTCATGTCTTGATTTGATCTTGGGACCTTAGATAAAACTCAACAGCATGGGACAGTGAAACTGCCAGGATCTTTCAACTTTAGGGGAAGTTTCCTCTGAATGATGGCACTGCATTCTTCTGTCAATGCAACTATCTCGTAATCACTCAATCTCCATTTTCGTGAAAGAATATCTTTCATTAATTTGACATAACTGGGCATTTCTTCCAATGCTTCTACAAATGGAATGTTGATATGCAGCTTTTTGAATACTTCCAAGAATCGAGCAAACTATTTGTCCAACTTGTTTTTCTGAAGTCATTGTGGGAAAAGTAGAGGTGAAGTGATTTGATCTCTTTTCTTTGCTTCTTTTTCCTCTATCTATTACTCTGCTTCTTTTTGAACTTCTTCAATGGATGCTTTGATTTCAACATCTTTGTTGATTTCATTACCGCTTTTCAAGATAATAGCTTGACATTTCTCCTTCTCTCGGTTCCTTGGATTTGGTTCTGTATTGCTAGGAATGTTTCCTGGCGGTCTGTAACTCTGAGCATTGGCCAGTTGTCCAATTTGATTCTCTAGTGCTTTGATGGAAGTAGACTGGCTTTGAAACATAGCATCATATCTTGCTTGTTGCTTTTTGAACATCTCTGCAATCCATTCTTTCATTTCTGGTTCTTTTTCAAACTTCTAGCCTTTGTTTTGTTGATGGAATCCAGGTGGTGGATTATTCTTTTGCCCTGAATTATTGCTCCCTGAAAAATTGGGATGATTCCTCCACTCTGGATTATATGTGTTGGAATATGGATTGTTCACCTGCCTGTTGAAATTATTGACATAGTTTACCGTCTCTTCTTATTGATTTGGCTCTGGTCCTCCTCCATAAGGTGAACTTGTGGCTCCAGCAATGTTTACAACTTGTGCGCTGAGTGTTTCCAGGCATTTGCACTTCTGATCCAACTTAGTATTCATTGTTGAGTTGGCTCCAACTTCATAAATTAATGCAATTTGTTGAATCATACTCCTTTCTGTGGGCCACACGGAATTATTGTTAGCCATTTCTTCGATTAAGTCCTAGGCTTGATCCTTTTTCCATCAAAGCTCCTTCAGCAGCAGCATCAATTGTGATTCTCATCAGTCCAGAAAGTCCATTATAGAATGTTTAGACTTGAATCCACTTTGGAATCTCATGGTGAGGACATTTCCGAAGCAAATCTTTGTACCTTTCCCAAGCTTCGTAGAGAGTTTTCAAGTCATGTTGTACAAAAGATGTGATGTCATTCCTCAGTTTTGCTATTCTGGCTGATGGAAAATACTTTGCAAGGAATTTGGTGGCCAGAGTGTTCCAAGTTGTGATAGAACCTTCTGGTAGTGAATGTAGCCAAGCTTTTGCTTTGTATTTCAAGGAATATGGGAAAACACGCAGTCTCATTGCTTCTTCAACTCCTCAGATGTAATTGAAAGTGCCGCAAACTTCCAAGAAGTTACTGATGTGGGCATTAGGATCTTCAGTTGCATTCCCCCCAAACTGAACTAACTGCTGAATCATTTGAATGTATGTTTTGATGTCACATGCATTTACTGGTAAGGGAGGAAGTACAATAGAGGAAATGAGGTTGTCAACCATCGGAATGGTTCTGTCTCGAATGGGAATTGGTGGTGCAACCTGATAAGTGCATGAAAATGAACTTTGAAACAGTACTTATTCGGGTTTATTGTCAAATATTTAATTTTATATTTTATATTTTATTATATAAATTTCATCATTATATTAATTTAGAAAGTGTTCAGTATTAAATTTTATATAATATATTTTTAATATAATTTTGACCCTAATATTAATTTAGGAAATATTTAACCATTTAAATTATTTTACCGATTTCTTATTTATTTTGCAGGATTGAATTAGGGTTCAAATTGCCTATTCTAAATGCCCATGCAACACAGAGAGATTGAAAAGGCTGCTTGGTATTTTAAAAATAAAATAAATAAATAAATAAATAAAAAGTGAAACAAAGGGCTGCTGTGTTGGATTATAAAAAAAAAAAAAAAAAAAAAAAAAGAAATGAGAGACTTTTGTGCATGAAATATAAAAAAAAAAAAAAAAAAAAATGATGTTGTGCTGCATGATAATAAAAAAGTCAACGTAAATCAAACCTAAGGGCAGTATGCGATAAGAAATAAACAAAATAGGCTGTTGAATTGAGATAAAAATAAAAAATAAAAGTGAATCATGAGAAAGAGGCGGTTGCATGAAGAATAGGGTTTTCAGTGTAGGGTTTCAGCGTGTAGTATTAAAAGGTGAGCTTGCTACGTGAACAAAGTGGGCTGAGCAGAGACAGAGAAGAACAGCCGAGAATCATCAGCAGTGGCCGAGAGGCAGAGCAGAGAAGAAATCATAGCACAGAAACCGGGACACGGAGCCGTGATAATTCAGAACGACATGTCTCTCCAATCCCAGGCTATTTTTATTTCTTTTATGGGGAACTAATCTCCTAAGTAAAGGTAGGGATGAACTCTTGTGTTTGATTTTTATTATTTATGTTTTTGATTTTCTGAGTACCTTTTATCATTTAATAAAATTAATTTTTGTTATTCTTTATTATTTTACGATTATTTAGCCCAGAAATTATGTTTTTTCAAATCACATATAGATCCAGTCATACTTCTTCTATGTGTGGTTTGCGAATTCAATTGTGACTGGTAAAGTTATTTTGCGTGTTGGTCTTCTACTGCAGTATTGCTTGAGGGTTTATTGTCGATGTTAGATAACTGTAATGATGAATTTTGTGTGCTATTATTATAGAGAAAATAATCATTAATTACCTTATAATTTAATATGTGTAGAATTGAATATATTCAGGTTGTTGGTTTGGGATGTGAAACCCTCAACTGAGTAATAATGTGAATTAATAACTCAATATAGAAGTTTGATGCAAGAGGGATTCCTGACGCTTTGATGTTTTTCTCTGCCGTTATCTTTTTTTTTTTTTGTCTTTTCATTATTTTATTTATCTTTACTTTAATTAAAATTTCTATCGTTTTATTAAATTAAGTTACCGTTAACATTTTTGTTGGAGTAAATTAGTTCATGTAACCATCTCTCTGAAGAATTGACACCTCAGCTATACTGCGATAACCGTAAGTTATTAGCGTAATCACAACCTCCAAAGGTTCAGGTTCAATATTGATGATTGCTTCTTGGTCTTCTCGCTTTCCCTTCTCAACTGTCTGATAGTTTTTCAATCTTTGGGTCGAGCAGTCGGATTTCAAAGCTTCTGGTTCATCTCATGTAGTGTCTGAGAACCTGAAACACAAGAAAACAAAAATAATTAGTAAAAAGAAATAAGAAACAAGTAAAGGTATCTAACCTCAAAACTAATAGTGAAAGGTAAATAAGTCCCCGGTAACGGCGCCAAAAACTTGACCGGCGTTATCACACGCGTATAACACAAGAGCACGTATCGTTCAAGTAGTATAAAAAATATTGATCCCACAAGGACTTAATACCTAAGCTATTAATTTGTGAAGTCAAATGTTTACAAGTATCTAAAGATTGGTTGTTTTGATTTGAATGGTGATTTTAAATTTTTAAAACAAGTAAATAAAATTGTGCTAAAGTAGATTTATGAAAATTCAAATTTATAAAACTATCTAGGATTGTGAATTCTTCCAATATTTTTAAAAGATGAAGTGGTTATTTCATGTTTGTTCAATATATTGATTTACTAACCTGGAACATGAAAAATATGTAAAAACCTCTTCCGATGGTCAGTTACAAATATCCAGTGTAACCCAATTAATCATATTCCTATGTCAACAAAGTTACCAAAGAAAGAATGAAAAATTTACAAAATTTAGCTTGGTATTATAGGAAAATCTAAATGCTTCCACCAATTTCTCCACCAATTGCTCCACCAAATATGGCACCAAATCCTCCACCAAACATGCTTTATTTTATTTTATATTTTGAAAATGACTATAGTAATTACACAAATTACACTAGATTATTCATCGATTTCGGTCTTGCAAACTTCAGAATTTGAAAATATTTAAATTTTCAAAGTTGTATATCTTTGTGTCTTCTTTGATTTGGAACTTGAATCAGCTCAATCGGATATCGGATGAAAAAGTTATCACCAAAATACCAAACTTGCATAAAATTAGAATTTAGGACTGCACTGTTGGAGTTTCTAAGTCCCGAGGATCGAATCAAAAGCAAGAAATAATTGTGAATACAATCGAAGAAGTTACGGAATACTTACATCGATCGGTTGAGTGACGCGGCAATGAATAAAAATTAATTTTTTACCCTTAAGACCTCTCGGCAGTGAGCAGTCCATCATCCTCCATATTTCGATTTGGATCATCTTCCAAGCTCCAAGCTTGTGTCATATGGTTCCAAGCTCGCGGGTGGGTTTCCCTATCATCTTCGTATGTCTCTCGGAGTTCTAACTCTCATGATTTTTGCCACAAAAGCATCCTAATCATTCCCTCATGTTCACGGTTTTTGGGCAGTGAGCAGAAGAAGAAAAGAGCCCCATGGGCGTGAGAGAGAAGAGAGAAGAGAGAGGTGGTTAAAGTGTGTTGGTATTTTGGCATCAAGTGTATCTAATACACTTTTGTTAATTTCAAATGCATTTAACACACATTTGGCTTTCAAAAAGTCAAATAAACTATGCAAACCACTTTCATCACTATTCACATCAAGTCACATCCATCAAGTTGTCAAGTCACATCACTCAAAGTGACAAGTGATTTGACGCTTGAAGTGACTAGCGATTTGACGCTTGATGCGAATAATGATTTGACGCTTGATTTGACTTGTGTGCCGCATTCGAATTCGAAATGTGAATGCGCTCGCAAACAATCTCGGGCTCGGGTTCGTTAATTCCAAATTAACGAATTTTCTGTTATATCGTAATTAAATCTAATTTAATTAAATAATCATGCCAAGCATAATTACTATTCACGTCGCTAACGAATTAATTCTAAATTAATTCATTTTTCGAATTAAAATCTAATTTTAATTCCACGTTGAAATCCAATTTCGTTTAATATATCGAATATATTAATTTATCGATTAATTCCAAATTAATCGTTATCTCTCTTTAAATAATATTTTATCCAAGATAAAATATCTCCGTAATTAATCCTAGATTATTTTTCTCTCTCTTCTAATTAATTCCAGATTAATTAAAGTGTGAGTCATATGTCATCGGTGAATTTTCGGAAGTGACCCATGAGATCCCCGGATATGTTGGCAATAAATACGGTCGTCAGACTATCCGAACACGTACGTACCAAGTATTACGTTTTAACCGATTTACAAGACAAGGTTGGCTTCTAGCAGAGCGTCATGCCTTCCCAATTCTCCAGAAATATCCTTACAGGAATATAAGATCTGTATCAGGCGTAGTATATGTGGTATTGCATATTTCGATCCAGTATCGGATGATCACATGCAATGCCTGGGGCTGGTTCAGTGTCTGTCCTATACGAAGCATATATCGGATGACAAGCAACTAGTCTCTTTATTATCGGATAATCATGACCAAGTCATATTATCCCGACGGTTGCAACCTTTTTAGAGAACCAGTTATGTATCCCTGCGCGATCATCATCTCCACTATGACTGAAGTGATACTTCCGTCTTGATATCACACCCAATACACTACGATTCTCGATATACCAAGAAGAGGAGTACATAGAAACCGGTTAAAGCCCTGGACGACCTAAACCAAAGTATATTGATTGTCGCAAGTATTAGCGGTGTAAGTCTCAGGTTAAGACCAAATACACCTACCCTGATTTCGGACTTCCATAGACACATAGTCATACTACCAATGGAATTCCGAGGGGGTCTATCCAGAGCGAAGCTGTTTTCCGTACCATCGGTGAAACACAACTTCCTATTACACTTGCATGAGTATCCTATACCCAAATATATGAGAACTATGTCGTTATGTCCTCACAACGCGCACAAGTGTAATACTAGTCTTTTACGCATTTATCGATGTCCAATCTCGATAATACTCTGACTAGGGATATTTAATGATTTATCCTTCGTGGATTGATACTGTCTCATATCATTCTCAATCTAGGAACAAATCATAAGGACCTCCTATCATTTATATATCTTGGTGATCTAATCACAAATGATAAGAGCGCAATCTTCTTTGTCACATAGTTAATTTGTATAACAACACCATGATCTGTACAAATATTGACGCTATGGGTCATAACTGTCCAACAATCTCCCACTTGGCCTATAGCCCGTCACTCGAGTGTCTAACACCCGAACTATGTACGGTTGGCTCAAATTGGTGAGAAAGCGTTTTCGCCAGTGGATTTGCATGATTATCGTCTGATGCGATTTATTCAATCATCACATCGCCATGATGTATGATCCGAACGAATCAGATGAATAGTCGAAGTATATATCTGGATCGTTGATGAGACCATTAATTCTTTAGCCTTGTGCTGACGCCTAGCTCAGCTGCTAACAGAACTATATCTAATCTAATTAGATTTATTTTTGACCCAGATTGCTTCTATTGCTGCCTCAGCTGCAGCAATAACCCGCATTTGTTGTTTATTTGGTAACAGTATCTTGCATGGAAGATTTTCAGCTCACTGTACCGTTATTCAAACTGTATAGTACCTTTTGCGACTTATAGTCATTTTCATCGGTTTGGAAACTTGCAACAGTGATCCCAATCACTTCAAGTTCTTCTTCTCCATAGTTTAAGACAACATCCTTAGTTCTCTAAGATACTAACGGATGTTCTTAATATCAATCCAGTGACTATCACTTGGATTGACCTGTTTTTGAATCCATATGCTCAAAGCGTATGAGACACCAGGTCGCGTATATTTTTCAATGTACGAGTTCTCGGGGAGTGTTAACAACTTTAAATCTATCCCAGTAGATCTTTATTCCTAGAATAAAGGTTGTTATTCCCAAGAATTCTACAGAGAATTTTTCATGAAAGCCAAGCTTTCATCGATTATTTTATGGGAATATCATTTCCAAGAAATGATGTATCATCATTATTTATAGGACAGCCACTGTCAGTGCGCTCCCACTAACCCTCTTATACACAAGAATCATTTACGTTTTGAATTAAATCATAAACTATTATGATTACATCAAAGCGATAGTTGCAAGAACCCAATACTTACTTCAATCCCTCCATGGATCGATTAACCTGTAAACCTTGTTTGCTAGTTATGGTACGAAAAAATCGTCAGGATGTTTTAAACATCCTCCAAAAGGTTTCCGTTAAAGGAAAGCGATTTTTTTCCCGTTCAGCTGTCATATTTCATAAATGAAACATGCAGCATCAGCAAGCATTATCCAAATGGATTTACCGTGGCAACAGGTAAAAGGTTTCATCGTAATCAATCACAATGTTGATAACGATACCTTTCCGCTATAAGCCTAGCTTAGTACGTTGGTGTGTTGCCTTCCATGTATGTCTTCCTTGAAGACTTATATAATACCAATAGGCATAATGCCTTGCGGTACATCAACTAGTATTCTAAACATAGTTAATATACATGGAATCCATTTCGGACATCATGGCACTTTGTCATAATAGGGATTCGATACCTTGTATCACTTCTCTCTGATCTACGCGGTTCTTGTGTATTCAAAGATTACTGGTACAGTTTCATCCTTGATGAACTGCTTGTGTTCCATTAAGGAATCGGTTCCTTGAATAGTATTACTCCAATTTTCATCGAGTTTTACTATCCTCCCACTTACTACTGTATATCAGTATTCCTATTAAGAAAACCGCATGGCGAGCAACAATTACATTGTTCTCTTGTAAGATGTATAAGTACTATACTTGGTATCCCTTGGATAACCTATAATTTACACTTTATCCAATTTGGGTTCAAGTTTGGTATCATCCAAACGTATGCCTAGCATACCCGAATTATCAGGAATGAGAAACCCGGTTTCCTTCCCGTTCATATCTAATATGTAATCTGTCAAACAGATTATTATGGAACCTTATTCAAAATAAGTTCTGCACTGTTTATGCTTATCCGTTGAAGGAAATGGTAGCTCAGAGCGACTCATGATTAACCTTATCATGTCCAACAAAATTCGGTTTATCCTGTTCGGACACACCGTCAAATTGATGTGTTCCGGAAAGAGTCCTCATTGAAAGAATACTATACTCTTTCAAGTATATTAGAAACTTATTGCTTAAGCATTTTCCATTACGGTCTTACCGTGACGGTTTAATACTTTAGCCGATCTGTTTGTCTATTTCGTGTCGAAACTTTAAAAGTTTTCGATTTGTGTCTCAAAAGAGACACATAACGCGATGCCACATCCGTAAGGTCACGAAATATTCATATCCACATCTAGCCTAGCAGACATGGGCCCATTTGCTTCACTATGAATTATGGCAAACAGATTGGTGGCATTTACACTTTTACCACGTAAATAGTGTTTTAGGCACTTTGCCTAATAAACTAGATTCGTAGACTTATTGATTGGAATCAAAACCGTCCGAGTACCCACTCTTCAAAAGTGTAGATATACGAGTCTTGTTTCATTGTGTCCCAGATAACAATGCCACAGTAAGTTTCATCAGATCAAATCAGTTTGAGCTATTTGTTTGTCATGCGATATGTTCGAGATTTATTTATATTCAAAATTTAAATACTGTTATTCACATCTAATGTGTTTATCTCAATATCATCTTTATATAATAAAACACTTTAGTGTTCTAGAATATAAAGGTAAATCCGCAACGGATTGAACACTGATATAGATAATGTTTCTAGTCAAACTAGTTACATTATAACAGTTTCCAAATTTAGGTACACACCCGAAGGTAGTTCCTAAACTTAGGTATCTACGGTCAAAACAGCGACTTTTGTCCTGTTTCCAATTCACAGATTAATCTCATCTGAAGTCAGTATCCTGCTCATAGCAGCTACTGCACATCAGTACGTATTTATGTATCACACTAAGTATCTAAAATCCAATTTCAATACTAGTAGTGAACATAATTATGACAAACATATTTAAAATCAGAGCCTTGCCCTTTCTTTAGATCCTTCATGTCTGCTTTGTTCAAACGGCAGTCACGCTTTCGCGATCCCGTTTTCCACAATTTAGACAGACATCTTGGGATATGTCATTTATCTTCCTAGAAGATTATAATGATTTTGTCTTTGCCCTTTTCACATTCTAGAAGCCTTTGGCCGAGCCTTGGGTTTTTGGAATATCGAAGTAAGATGCGCCTTGAGCTTATTGCCTTATTGCAAACTTTGGCTTTATCTCTTTGAGAATAGCCATTAACTCTCCAAGAGTTATTGATTTGCAATTAAATACTTCTAAGATCTAAGAATAGATCTATGAAGATCCTTCAATTCCATTATCATACTTTAAGGATCTAATCCTTAGTTTTGATTAAGAAATTAAGGAGTCTATTTGGCAAGCATACTGGATTAAGTACTTAAGTTATCATCACATGATCTTCCAAATATCATGCTCTACTATTTACTCAATTCCGGGCTTAGTCCTAATATGTTATTTTATCAAATAAAGTGACTTATTAGATTCCAGTACCATCCTGAAATTTTATTCCCAATTTGAAAATTAAACCATTTAAATACATTTTCCCTAGGATTATGTTTTAAATGTCAATCTTTCAATTTCATCTTGATTCTAATAGTCCAACTATTTAATCAACGATTATGGTACTATTAAATATAATGATTATTATAATCCAACTATATTAATCAACTATACTTTAATTGGTTAAATTTAATTATATTGATTACTATAATCCAATTATAAAATCAACTATAAATGAATAGTTTGAATACAGTCCAACTGTTTTAAAACAACGATTAAATATTAGTCCAACTAACATTTAATTTATTCGACGAATGATATTTGTTTAAGCTCGTATGGCAAGTAAATAAACGAATATTGCAAATTTAATACTTGCCTCCCACTATTTTTCGGCCCTCTGTCGAGTACTCGGGAAACCGTGTTTCCTAGTGGGCTAGGATCCCGTTAAATATCACACAATCTTGACTTTGGCTAACAAATTGTATGATAATTAACTAGGTAGATCTCTAAGATTAATTGGATCCCATTCAATTCCTAGGTCCGGTAGGGGGACATCCAAGTCCGAAACATTTATCTTATATATGCCAATATATCCAATATATTACCTAACATTTTTCCTCTGAATCAACTAAGTCTTGGCTTTGGCACAACAAACTTAGTGATCCCAGTTAAGCGGAACCCATTGACCATGGAAAGCTTCGTAATCAATGTCGATGGACAAGAAGTGGTCTTGACTTTGGCCAACAAACCAAAACTTGGACAAGACACCGATATGGAACAAAGCTCTCATGATTCAAACACATCCTCGATGGACAAAGGCCTTGACTTTGGCCAACAAGCCAATGCCAATCTCGGATCTTGAGTAAAAATCACTCAATGGAAGGAAAAACGCTTAATATTTTGCGAGGGTTTTTCGCGTGCAAATTGGCAACCAATTTATTATCTTTGTTAAGGTCTCATCATCATACACCCTTAAACATGCATTCTAAACACATAATAAAGCGCGTATAATAAAATAATAATGATATGCGAATGGATAATTACACATTGATCCTATATCAAATCTCTCCATTTCTCTCTCCCGCTAACACATGTATTACTTCTACCCGTTACACTACACTTCTAAAGAAACCTCATTTACATTGAGGGGAATAGGTGAGAAGAGAATACAAAGAGTAAGGAGGTAATAAGGCTGGACACGCAGGTCCAATTAATAAATCAAATTTATTACAATAATTTCTAAAATTGCCTCACCCTTCTAATATCCATCTGATATATATTATTCATGCATCGCAACTATGTATTCACACAAGCATGTTATCAATCAATATAATCAAATTAATTAATCTGATAATTAATGACCATCCAATGTTCAAACAATGATTTGATTTTGCGCGAGTCAAACTCGTTTTGCGAATAAGTACTCAAAGTACGAATTCTCGAATTAAATTAAACTACATAATTAAATCCAATTCAATTTGCATTTAATATTAATTCGCTATTTAATTTCAAATTAAATACTACACTTATTAATAAACCTTTACGACTTAAATTTCAAATTTAATCGCTACGGGTCTCAAAGCCCGATTAACGTCCAACGTTAATCTAATTAAAGTCCAATGGGCTTTCAATTAATTTCTTAAGGCATGGGCTTTTGGCCAACATGGGTCAAACCCAAAGACTAAAGCCCATTAAAGGAATCACCCTTATATGCCTTTGAAACCAATTTAGGCCCATTAGGCCCAATTAATGTTAAAGGTCCATTAGTCGCATTTGGGCTTAACGGAAGTGGTTTTGGGCTTAATTGAATCCAACCAATTTAGCCTAAACCCAACTTAGTACAACCAAGCCCAATAAGCCCATTTACAACTTTAAAAGTCCAATTTCCAAAATTAGGCCCAATATAATTAAATTCCAAATTCCAAATTCTCAATTTAATTACCAAAGTGTATAACATGATTAATCACATAAATCAACATTTCTAAAACATCGATTAGCCTAATTAATTGTAACATCCCGCCTAGGCCAGGATGCTACCGGCAGGAGACAGGAGTACCCATCTCCATAAGCCTCTGATTCTAACGAAATTTCGGCATGATGTATTCGTAACATCATACAACCTGGCCTAAAGCCAGCATCCATACAACAAGAACCAAACATCTCGGCCTCCGGCCGGCATATCAACATCAAGGCTCCAGGCCTGAACTCAATGAATAAAATATAAAACTTGGCCTCCGGCCAGAACTCGAAAATAAAACTATGCTATAACAAAACTATTACATAACTCATACAGAGGAAATACAAAGCAAATACAAAGACAAGGGCTGTGAGGACCCATAACTTGGCCCAGGACACGGGACTCTCTGTTGACTGTAAATTAAGGCGATCCACTGTCTTTAAAGTCTTCACCGATCATCTGCTGGTTCTATATGACCGCTACCGACCTGCAAAACTGCAAACTGTTGGGATGTGAGTCATAATGACTCAGTAAGTAATCATGCTCTAACTACAGCATAAACACACGAAAGCTTATATTTTCATTTCATTAAGTTCCTGAACCTATCTTTTACTGTAATCATGCTATTATATATTAAATCTGAGCTAATTATCTCATTTATATCCATCTATCAATATACTACTAGTAAGACCATGTCATACTTCCATTACGTTACTCTGACATCTCAAATACTTACTTAGTCGCCCTTGATAATCTAGATTCGGATATTAAATGTAATCATCTTTCAATTATTACATTGAAATATCATCAAATCGGATTAATAAGATATCCTTTCTATTTAACATCAAACAGACTAAAAACCAACCATACCAACCTGTATGTGAAACCATGTAACCATACGCTATTATCTTACCGATTGTTCCTTTTTATGTGATCATATAATGCACACAATATCAATCATATACATATAAATGCAACCATATTATCATGCTTCAATGTCAACTGTAAGTACCTCATAACCTTTCTAAAATATATGACTTATATACCTGTCATGGAAATTACGCTCTACTCAATATGCCATGCTTAATGAACGATTACCTTAAATCCGTTTATGAGGATCTTACATATGAATGTGCTAATATTATTATGCATAGTATCAACTATATGCATCTCATATGAAAACACTAGAATACATGATCATATGCATGTCAGGTAAACTGTACAAGACTTTAACATGCTATGGTTTCTAGAAAATACTTTCCGAAAATCTTTTCTTGAAAATTCTTTATAAAACTCTTTTCTGAAACTCATTTAAAATCTTCTTTTAATAAACTTGTCTTTGAAAACATGCTCTAATACTTGGATCTCTGGAAGCTGTTTTCTAAAATCGAAATCTGTTACTTTGAGAATTGAAAACCGAAAACTGAAAACTTTCTCTGAAAACTGTTTTCTGAAAACCTGATATTTCAAAACTACTTTCTAAAAACTGGTATTTGAGTATCTGTAGAAAAAATTATGCATGGAGGCGTTACGTCTCGCCGTCCCCCCATACGCCCTAGAGTTAGATATGCAAACCCATGACATTGGGGCGTTACGTATCGCCGTCCCCCAAAGCATGTCATACCTGCCCTGAAACTGGTGGTCTTGGGGCGTTACGTCTCGTCGTCCCCCAAGCCACAATCTGGAGCTGGGGGTGCGGATCTATGCTACCATCAAACTGGGGTCTATGGGCGTTACGTATCGCCGTCCCCCTAGCCCGTCTGGAGGATCTGAGAGCGTCCCCTCAGTCCTCGACATGTGCACATGTCTCTGTCCGTCAATTCCAATCAGTGTACAACTGGGATGGGTCAAATCCAAAATCCCGAATCTATATGAAATCCGTCAATTCCGAGCTGTACCTCAAGTTACATACTGGGGTGAGTTTTTCCCTCATGCCCCGGAAATCGGAAAACTCATGCTTAACAAAATCTCAAAACTGGATGAAACATCTTTATGTAGTACAGTCCTTTCAAGCTTTCAAAAATATTCATTTAAAATACTTTGAATTCTGAAAAACATTCTTAACTTTGATCAACTGTTGAAAACCTCAGCATAATATATATATATATATATATATATATATATATATATATATATATATATAATATATATATATATATATACATACGCATCCTCATGTTTCTTTCTATACTAGCTATGCTTTCTTGTAGTGTCCTATATGTACATATACATGCTCTTACACTTTTACTAATCAAACATGAATCTAATATCATAATTTCTATAGTTACGCATACACATGTCATCAAAACTGTTCTAATACACAAGCATCACATAAATACAAACATCAAATTCTCTGTTCATAAACTCATTTACATATATTCATATGCACATCTACTCTATGTTCATTTAACATTCATCAAAATAATGTTAGGCAAAACACATACTTACCATACACAAACTTACTTACATCCTCCGGCAATATATATATATTATTTATCTTATGTACATACTTCAATACTTATGTTACTAAATACATACATATATATGTTCGTTCTTGTGTGAAATTCTACACTTGCACTCATACATGCCTAAACACATCAACTCATATATTTACTAATTTATACTTATCCCTTTATACTATCGCTTTTATGCTATTACACACATTACATACATACTAGGTAATTGTACAATCACACGCTCATTTTGGTTATACATATTACATAAGCTTTCTAGCTATTTCCAACATTCTTGATTTTACACATAGCCTAGTTTATCCGTAATATGTCTATGTTTATCTCATTGATAACTTTAATCCCATTCCCTAGGGTGTAGTTTCTACACCCCCCATACCCAAGTCTTATTAAATTATATTTATGACCTTATTTATATGTTTTATCTAAATGAACTTACATGTGCCTCTCTACACCTCTATATGCTCATACTCATTCCTTACTCATACCTTTGCTTATAATCGCTTATTTTTATCTATATGTGTATCTAGTTACACCTGCTTCTTTCTCTCACACTCATCTATATGTATAAATATATACCAGTTTCATGCATATAATATACACAATTCTAGTACATAATTGATTCCGAACATTACTAAATCTTTTAAGTATTAGGGGCATGAGTTACTTACCTGGCTAAGCGAATGCCCGCGATCCGGGTCCGATCTGTCAAACAAGTAACAACGCAAGGTTAGTACCGCTATTTACGGAACTTCCAACTCATCTATAATAACTACGGGCTTCCCCGGAACACCCGAATCATCTCCGATACTACGGTACAAACTTCATTACTCTAATACATATCTTTCTATACTATTCCAACTAGCTGGGTAGCCTAGAACCTCATTTTACGCGTTTGTGGCAGATCTTACGGAAAAGTTTCTGCAAACACTACGGAAGGGTCTCGAACCCTCCGATCTACTCCGGAATTACCAAATTACCCTCGCAATGTCATTTTTACATCTTAACTATGGTTACGGTCATCTACGCTCAATCGCGCGAGAAACTCCGTTTTACTGGAATCTCAATAATTCTACTGGATCGATCATATCTCATCCGATTCTCCCCGAATTCTACCACATTTATCGTTTTAACATATTAAATCATATCCCATTCAATTCATGTCAATTCACCACACTACGAAACTACTGGAAACATCCGAGTATAAAACTATAAACTTTAAAATGACGAATTCTAAACGGAGAGTCGTACCGAAATTCCGAGGCCATATTCGGACTCCCATCGGCCATACGAACGCGGTGGTGTGATCAGAATTCCGATCAGAGCTACTGTTCATCACGGGTTACTGTTCATCCGTCGCTTTCTTCCTCGTTTTACATGCAACCGGCCGCTGTTCGGTGAAATCGACACACACACTCGTAGTACTCATCGAGGGCTTCGATTTGGTAGGTGGCTCGGGCCGTGAGATGGACCGACGAGCCAAGATCGGAAAACCCACCATCGCGCCTATTCTCCTCGATTTTCTCGTCATCGGCGGTCCTATTTGGCCGATCACCGGCCACCAACCCACTCCCCATCGCCGTACGGTCACGATGCCACCGGTGCACCTGCCGGACGCCGGCCAGAGGCTCGCCGGCGAGCTGCTCCACAAAAGGGGAACGATGGGGTCGGGTGAGGGGTTTTCTTTTGATTTTGCCATTTTTGCTATTTAGAGAAACCTTGAGGCTTTAAATACAGCCTTGGAAAATATCAAATAAACCCCTGCGAAATTACTAATCAACCCCTTTCTGGACCTTCTAGAATATCGCAATTTCGGAGCCCTTATGATGCGATTATCGAAAAGTATTCAACACGAAAGTTGTTCATCTCGGAAAAATGAGTCTGATGGTCCAAAAATCAACTCGATCAGAGTTCTTTTGCCAATTCTGTGGCCAAAACTGTAAACTTTACGCGTTTTACGAAAATCGCATATTTGACTTTTGATCTCACGCGTTTTCCAACGCGACGAATATTCGAAATCAATTATTCCAACTCATATAACATCACTTAAACTATTATTCTTCATCATAATCATGCTCCGAGACTAAAATGTCCGTCCGGGAATCTTCTAGAACAGTCCCAAAAATTTGGGATGTTACATTAATCATGTTCATCATCATTATCACATGTCCAACACATTGATGAAAAATCAAACCCAATTCATACTATATATGTCTCGGCCAAGGAGGGGATTTTATGTCTGATTCAAATTCAATTCGATCAAATCCAAATCAACATTAAATCCGCATTCCCGATTGATTTCCAACGCATTCAATTATCAAAATCAAAAAATCCAAGACATTAAAATAAGGCACCATTCTCGGCCAAGCTAAGAATATTGGGGAAATTTGTTCAAAACACAATTTCTTGAAATTGATCAAGTCAAAATTCAATTAAACATGTATTAAGCATACTCAAACATCCAATTTCATCAAATCATGCTCAAATACATTTTACCCAAATTTTAAGCCCTAATTTATTTTCATGTTTTTCAATCGCTCTGATACCATTGTTGGAGTTTCTAAGTCCCGAGGATCGAATCAAAAGTAAGAAATAAGTACGAATACAAATCGAAGAAGTTGCGGAATACTTACATCGATCGGTTGAGCGACGCGGCAACGAATAAAAATTAATTTTCTGCCCTTAAGACCTCTCGCCAGTGAGCAGTCCATCATCCTCCATATTTCGATTTTGGATCATCTTCCAAGCTCCAAGCTTCCGTCATATGGTTCCAAGCTCGCGGGTGAGTTTCCCTATCACTATCGTATGTCTCTCAGAGTGCTAGCTCTCATGATTTTTGCCACAAAAATCGTCCTAATCCTTCCCTCATGTTCACGGTTTTTAGGCAGTGAGCAGAAGAAGAAAATAGCCCTGTGGGCGTGAGAGAGAAGAGAGAAAATAGAGAAGAGAGATGTGGTTAAAGTGTGTTGGTATTTTGGCATCAAGTGTATCTAATACACTTTTGTTAATTTCAAATGCATTTACCACACATTTGGCTTTCAAAAAGTCAAATAAATTATGCCAACCACTTGCATCACTATTCACATCAAGTCACATCTATCAAGTTGTCAAGTCACATCACTAGCGATTTGACGCTTGATGTGAGTAATGATTTGACGCTTGATTTGACTTGCGTGCCGCACTCGAATTCGAAATGCAAATGCGCTCACAAATAATCTCGGGCTCAGGTTCGTTAATTCCAAATTAACGAATTTTCCGTTGTGTCGTAATTAAATCTAATTTAATTAAATAATCATGCCAAGCATAATTACTATTCACGTAGCTAACGAAATAATTCTAAATTAATTTGTTTGCCCAAATTAAAATATAATTTTAATTCTGCGTCGAAATCCAATTTCGTTAATATATCGAATATATTATTTATCGATTAATTCCAAATTAATCGTTATCTCTCTTTAAACGATATTTTATCCAAGATAAAATATCTCCATAATTAATCCCAGATTAATTTTCTCTCTCTTCTAATTAATCCCAGATTAATTAAAGTGCGAGTCATACGTCATCGGTGAATCTTCGGGAAGTGACCCATAAAATCTCCGGATATGTTGGCAGTAAATGAGGTCATCGGACTATCCGAACACGTACGTACCAAGTACTACGTTTTACTGATTTACAAGACAATGTTGGCTTCTAGCAAAGCGCCATGCCTTCCCAATTCTCCAGAAATATCCTTACAGGAATATAAGATCTGTATCAGGCGTAGTATACGTGGTATTACGTATTTTGATCTAGTATCGGATGATCATATGCAAGGCCTGGGGCTGGTTCAGTGTCTGCCCCGTACGAAGCATATATCGGATGACAAATAACTAGTCTCTTTATTATCGGATAATCATGACCAAGTCATATTATCCCGACGGTTGTAACTTTTTTAGAGTCAGTTCTGTATCCCTGCACGATCATCATCTCCACTATGACTGGAGTGATACTTTCGTCTTGACATCACACCCAATACACTACGATTCTCGATATACCCAGAAGAGGCATACACAGAAACCGGTTAAAACCCCGGATGACCTAAACCAAAGTATATTGATTGTCGCAAGTATTAGCGGTGCAAGTCTCAGGTTAAGACCAAATACACCTACCCTGATTTCGGACTTCCATAGACACATAGTCATACTACCAATGGAATTCTGAGGGGGTCTATCCAGAGCGAAGCTGTTTTCCGTACCATCGGTGAAACACAACCTCCTATTACACTTGCATGAGTATCCTATACCCAAATATATGATAACTATATCGTTATGCCCTCACAACGCGCAAAAGTGTAATACTAGTCTTTTACGCATTTATCGATGTCCAATCTCGATAATACTCTGACTATGGATATTTAATGATTTATCATTCGTGGACTGATAATACTCATATCATTCTCAATCCATGAACAAATCATAAGGACCTCCTATCATTTATATATCTTGGTGATCTAATCAAAAATTATAAGAGCGCAATCTTCTTTGTCACATAGTTAATTTGTACAACAACGCCATGATCTGTACAAATAGTGACGCTATGGGTCATAACTGTCCGACATGCACTTCGTGATGCATATAGTAATTTTCCGCTTTCGCTAGTTTTTGCTCCAAATTTCATTGTTTTAGCCCCGATATTTTATTTATCTACAAAATACATCAAAACATTCATCAAACCCGAGAAACTAAATAAAATATTAGGTAAAAGGGGTGATAAATATTTATATATTTTCCACTCATCAGTTACTCTCAGCAATTTAGCTTTGAGAGTCAAACTTACCATGCCTATGGTAAAAGATGCATTTTCAAATGAGGAGGCGAGAAGAAAAGACGTGGGCACGGATTAGACACAAGACCCTGTCATGGAGAATCGAGGATGACAAGAAGATAAAAATTAAGGTAGTGGGAGAGGTCCAATAAAAAACATAGGCAAATCCATAGACAGAAGAAATTTTGCCTACAAGTGCTACCATTATGGCATAGATGGCAACTTAAAGAAGAAATACTGAAAGTTGCAATGAGAGCAGAGTTAAGGCAATTCCTAGCCGAAAAATAACGATGCGAAGACACTGGTAGTTGCCTCAGTAGATGTAGCTATATGCTCCATCCAGGAAGAAGCGTGTCGTCGCACCGCAACTCAAGATGTTAAGTGGGTGGTAGATACTATAGCATCCTACCACGTCACTCCTCACAAAGACTTCTTCACAATAAACAAAGTAGGAGGCTTTGGAGCAATGAAGATGGGAAATACCAGTTCCTCTTAGATAATTGGAATTGGTGATATTCAGATACGGAAAAATACATGGTATATAATAACATTGAAGGAGGTGAGAAATGTTCCAGAACTTCGGTTCAATCTACTCTCGGGGGTAGCTCTTGACAAACAGGGCTATGTTATCCACTTTAGCTATGGCACATGTAAAATGATAAAAATATGTCTTGGTCATCGTCTGATGATATATTTGTGGCACTTTATACAAAACTCATATGAAGATATATACAGAGAGCCTCAATGTAGCAAAACAAGAGGCTTCTCAAAATCTGTGGCACCAGAGACTCAGTCACATGAGTGAGAAAGGATTGTCTACCTTGATAAAGAATGATATAATCACTATCTCCGAGAATGTTTCTATAGAACATTGCAATCACTGCCTATTCGATAAGCAATATAGAGTCTCCTTTCATTCTCTTTTACAACAAGATTAGAGTTGCTCAGTCTAATGCACTCTGATGTTTGTGGTCTCTTGGAGGTTAATATTAAGGTTGGTGCTCGGAGTGCTAATCCGGATCGTATTTATGTCCGATTCATGAATATGAACAATTTCTTTTTCCATAATATTACTTGTTTGGGGTAGTATTTCTTGCTTTTATATAAATATTCGATCTAATTACGATTATATTGAAACTAAATATAGTTTATTGATATTTATATATTAGACAAAGACTCGATAATATATTTTTTAGTACGTAGTTAAAAAGTAGTTTGTAATTGATATTCGGAAGTGTCACTACTAGAAGTATATTATCAAATAAAGTTCCTGGTCAAGATTTACTGACACGGGTTGGTTAGTAAAACCCATTGAGACCAATACATATCATATATCGAGACTTGGTCTGATGGTTTATCCCAATGAACCATGAGTCTTGGGAGACTCGTATAGACGTGTAGGTGTTTATTTGATAAAAACTAAATAACGCACCGAAGATTTCCTAATAGATGGTACACGTCAATAGGAATCTTCTCGAGTTGAGTAGCATAATGGTCATTCGGCTTGAGATACCACTATGGATATATGAATATCCTCCACACTTTTATGATAGTCACGTCATCGATCTATTTAAATCAGACCTCTGCCTGTTCGTTGCGTATGGACTGAAGCTCATAATATCCTGTGAGTATCAGATAGAATCTGTCAGTCTTGTGTACAGGGAGTAGGTATCATTTACGCATTTGCGATCTAGTAAATCCATGGCTTTGGCATACTTCAGAAGCGCGTTCTGAGTGTTATTTAGAGATCGTAAATTTAAAATTCGGTTATATTATACCTCAAGGATTTGACGTTCTTATATATATCCCCGGTATAATATTGATAGCCTGTGACGGAGAGATTATACGTATGAAATGATGTCGACTTGTATAGTTTATTGAGATTATCCATGGTCGTCATAATTCATGAGTGGGTGGTTATAGACATGAAATCGAATTTTGTGACGGATAAACCTAAACTTAGAGAGTTCCACAATATGAAGTGTACTCGTTGAGTATTTGGGAAACAAGCTATGAATAATATAGATTATTCATAATACTTTACCGAATTAAATGAGTTAATTCGAGTAGTTTAAACGAATAAACAAAAATACATGCATTATGGGTATTTCGGTCAATTAATAATTAATGTGTATTTATATTTGATATAAAATTTGATTTGATACATATTAATTATTTGTCAAATAAGATTTTGACACATTCTATATTATAAGTATTTGTTATATAATGTAAATAAAAATATATATACAATAATAAGCGGACTAATTAATTATTTAGATGTTTAAATATTAAATATCTAGATAATTAAATTATTCCAATATTACATAATTACTGTGCAATATGTTTGATTATTATTGGTTATATGTGGCATGATTTTATTAAGCTTAAAGTTTACAAATTGGATTTGTTAACTTAAAGATTATTATTATTAATTAATTAGATTAATTGACCAAATACCCTTCTTTAAACCCCAAAGTCGGTTATGGTCTAGTTTTTTAAGTTGAAAATTTTGTTTTCTCCTTCACTTTGAAGTCATGGCCGAAACTTATCTCCATTAAAGCACCAAAAAATTTTCTTGAAGAGTCAAGGAAGAAAGTGAATAAATTCAAGAAAAAGTTTAAGGAAATTACAAGATTTGGAGGTAATCTTCAATAATATTAAACTTAGAAAGCTTGTTTCTTATTCTTGAATATCTAGAATAGTTCTAGGGTTTCTTCCTTTCTTATATTTTGGGGATTTTTTATTTGGAGGATAGATTTGGAGGCAAGATGCCTGTGTGAAGTTAGATTTGATAATATTATTGTAATATTAGTTCAATTTTATCATTTGATGACTTGTTGTCATTCTAGAGTGTTATGACCACTCTTGTAACTCCTAGAATTGTTCTTGAGTTCTTCATTTGTGGTGACTTGGTGTGATTATTAATATGATTAATGTTGAGAAAATTGGATTTAAAGCATGATATTTTTGGTTACCAAATCAGATCTGGAAATTCTATATTTTTTGTGATGAAACGTATGTTGTATGAATGTATTGGATATGTTATGGGCATTGGAAAAATTGCTGAAAATTATTTCGGAGTTGTAATATGTGAAAACGGTGAAAAATAATGTTACCGGTGAGTTTTTGGCTTACCGGATATCCGTTGTCCAAACAGTGAATTGGTCAATGTTTGGGCAGCCCATGAACTGCCCAAGCACTATTGGAGCTGACCTGGGCAGCCCCCATGTGTTTTGGTTGGTCGGTCGGATAAAAACGAATTTTATGCCATTTTGTGGAAAAATATTTTCATAGTTTCGTAGTGTTTCTAACCTATTTATTTCTTTATTTGATATCGAATAAATATGCTTAGGTGATTTATTCATATTGAATATTGAATAATTTATTTGGCAATTTTAAAAGTTTTTAAAGTTGTGATTTCGCCCGAACAGTGCGCTTCCGCTGCGCCCGCGCTAAAACCCCAATAAAAATTGGTATCATAGCAGGTCTGATCCTTCATCCATTACATTTTTCATACTTTATATATGATATATAATCCAATTTTGATATTTTCAAATGCATATAATTTAGATATTTCTTAATACTTCGATTCTACGCTAACGGAACACATAATGGAGATTTAATAGTTAAGTTAAGTTATGTTTTCCCGGGTAGAATTAAACTGTTGAGAAATTGATCTAAATTAAAATCTGCATTTGATGTAAAATAAACCCTTCTTTAGGAATATCCCTGCTTCAATAAGGCATTAAAGTAACTAGTATTAGGAATATTTATTTCTTGGTCCGCCTTGTCAGTATGGATGTAAATGTTTTCTTGATGTTGTATTTGTATCGTGTCAAAGCTGTACAGTTATGGTTGATGGTAGTTCATTTGCGCTGGTAGAACTTATATGATAAGACAAATTCAAGTGAAAGTGGAAATCCCGAACATGACAAAGCTGTCAAGACTACATCGGTAGCTTGAGTTTGTCACTGACAAGTGAAGCCTTGATATGTCTCCTTGTGAACGTGCCAAAATTGTCATAACGAGAAATGGTCAGGACCAAAATCAAGAGTCATAGTGGGTGTGATTGACAATGAGTTGTCTACCTGTGAATATACGTATGCGAGAACTTACCAAAGCTGTGAGTTGAAATATATTCACGGGGTCCACTTCTCATTATAGAATTCAATTTAATTATTGAATTCCCATTTTCCTTTGGGGATAAACGTATTACGTAAAGTAGTGGGAGGCACTGTTGGATTAAAAATCCATAACTAAGGTAGTGTGTAATATTATGAAAATTACCGCGTTTGTTTTCCTTATTCTATATTGTTGATATAATTAAACTTCTAATCCACTGCATGCATATTATTTTTATATTTTTTCTGACTTTCCTTCCGGTTGCAGATTTCTAGAATAGGTTCTAGATTTAGAATAGGCTTGGATATTATTAGATTAGATAAAACCATCGGGAACCGCGGTTCCAATTTTCTTGGAAAATCAAGATGGTTAGTGATTTAGTTACTAAGTCACATTAAGTAATCTAAATAGATATCTGTTTTAGGATATAATAGTCTAGAGAGAATAGTTTCGTTTGCAGTAAGAATTGACGTGAATTAGTCTATGTCTCAAGATTCTTGACTAGCATTAAGAAAATCTCATTAGGTATTTATTTATCTGATAATGACATTTCTTAGTTTTAGTTACCTTTAGAGATACTGTGTCTGACACAGTTTGCTAATCAATTATTTACAATTGTTGTGAATAGTTGAAGGCAAATAATAAAGCTAAAGAATAGAGATATGTATAGTTATGTGTAGAGAATATCGATTTTCACAACACGACAACTATAGGTATTGGATACCAAATCTCCTGTCTAGTTATTTAAAATATTATTTAATGATTGTTTTGATATTTGATATTAGAACTTGTGACTATTGGATAGTTACTTGTTCTTTATAAACAATTGTTACATATTTTAGTACGACTAGTAGTGTCATTGATATAAAGATAAACATTAAGAAATATATTTAGTGAAGTAAATAACTTAGAACAGTATTTTATGAGATTTTATCATTTAAGCATTAGATGCTTATTCCGTATGGTAATAATGGTCTGGTACGAGATCACACTACATATCTTTATCCATTTAATAAATATTATATTCGGGAATATGATTAAATCTCATTTAATAAATGATTGTCATTGAACCGCAGATTTATTAAACTAATACATTGGATGTATATAGTTTAATGAATTATAAATTACCTTGGATAGTTTTCTTTACTTTGTAACTTAGTTAATGAGTTTTCATGACTTAGTTACGTGTTTCTAAAAGAACACATATTGAACATCTTGAATGGTTCGAAAACATTCAATATGTTTCTGATGAAGCGCCGCTAGAATATTTTGAATGGTTCAAAGATATTCGATTTGAAGTGTTGAAAACTATATCTTTAAAATTCATCATGAGTCTTTAAATTGTTCAAAGATGTTTGATACGATCAAACATATGAATTTATGGCAATTAGTTCTAAGATTATTCAATGAATAAGATTCTTACTCAATATTATTCTTCGGTGATTCCATCGTGATGTAATTAGTCAGTGGGAGAAATCGAATCTTATATGATTTGATTCGTTTGATATTGAGTGTTACTAAATTAGTTTCAATACTCTTGGGGATATGCTCCAGTGACACTAATTCATCCTTTTAATTAAGGTTCCATTTGTTTCTACAGTTACGTATATGATATGTATAAGTAAAGAATTCGAATCTTGAAAAGTTTGAGATTTGAATCTTTCTTTTGTATAACGGTTATATAATTGAAAATTACTTGCGCCTGTGAGGTACAAGTAAAATTTTATCATTTATTCTATTTAATAAAATATTATATTTTATTTGATAGAATATTTTTTCTACGAACCTGAGTGATAAAATTATTTTATTATTTGGTGTGTAGCATCATATGTTAACGATTGTAGAATAGACTTCACTTATTGAAGTTAAATGTGAGAGTGATAAACTATAAATGGAACTACATAATTAATAAGATGAAAATGCACTTAGAAAGCTTCCATATAAGTCCAATAGGATGTCAGAATCATTAGCGTAATATTTGATACTTAATGGTTCTGCTATTTTCTTATTGAAGAAAATTATCATATAACTTATAGTGGGAGCGATATTTGATATCGATTTCGGAAGTTAGCATTGAACCATAGATTTAAGATTGTTCGTAGCTTACTACAATCAAGTTTTGAACTTTATTAAGCTTTCGTTATGAATCGTTCATAAAATGTGTAAATTATTTTCGCAGTAAAAACAAAGTGAGCTAATTAAAGGTTTGACTTTTATAGTATGACAGTGACAAATGTTATACTCAGTAATCTATTGTAGATTCTAAAGAAACTTGTCTCTAGTCACACTAATTGAATAATTAAAGATCTATTAGTTAATGTTGATATTAAACTTTGTATTTTGGCTAAAGAATGCAAAGTGACGTTCTTGAATGGTGTTTTCGAAAAAGAGATCCATTGTGTTTTCTTTGTTTGAAGAGTTCATTCTAGAATGGCCCTAGAGTTTGTATTCTGCTAAGATCATAGTTTGATATACTAGCTTATACAGCCTATTGTAGACTCAGATAAGCTTTCCGGAAATCTGTGATTTCTAATTTTGATATAGTCAGATTGTCTGATTTTATCAAAGTATAGACAATACATATGTGATAGTAAGGTTAGTGGGAGCATAAAAATTTATTTCTAGTATTGTATATCCTAATGACATTATCATTATTAATGTAATAATGAGATGTTTATGAGGTAAAAGGTTTACTTAAGTTTTCTTTTCTCCGTGAAAGTTGTGGGGGTAGTCTCTGTTATATTTGATATAAGGTTTCACGTACGATATATAAAAAAGACTTGTGAGATACTCCCATGTTAGTATTCCTAGAACATTATAAGGATCTAATAAGCATGCATAACAATTGATTTGATCATTATAAGGTGCGGAATATACTTACAATGAGTGATAGAGCTTTTAAAAATTTTGAGATCCAAGATCTCCAAGATCCAATCTTTAGGATGATTCCAAGCTTTAGGATGATTCCAAGCTTTTGAGTAGTTTCCCTATCACCTTTGTTCACTTCCAAAGTGCTAGCTTTTGTTGATTTGAAAAACAAATCAAAGAGAGTAGGAGAGCATCAAATTCGGCCAAGCCTTAGCTCCTAGGGTTTGTTGTGTTTTTGATTTGTGTTAAGTGTTTACCAAAGTTGAAATGCCTTTTTGTTATTTACCAAAAGGTGAAACCATTTCACCTTTTACCCAAAACAAGGTAGAGATTGGTAAATCGTATTCATTAAGGCAAAACAATGTGGTTGTGTGGTGGGAACACCTACCACACTTTTGGCTCCAAATATTTGAATCCGAAATTCAAATATCTCTACGGGCATTTGCCGCGGCTCGGTTCCATTTAATCCGATTAAACGATCCTTCGTCGCTAAATAATTAAATCTAATTTAATTAAATAACGATGCCTCACAAATATATTACGAACGTCGTTCACGAACTAATTCTAAATTAATTCGTTCGTTCGCATTAAAGTCCGACTTTAATCTCGTAATGAAATCCAATTCATTTAATATATCCGATATATTAATTTTAGCCCATTTGAATAAATTAAATAGAAAAATCAAATTTAACTATTAAATTTATTTTACCGATTAATTCCAAATTAATCGCGTTCTTTCTCTACTGAACACTTTTAATCCCAGATTAAATAAAGCCCATATTAATCCCAGATTAATTTTCTCTCTCTTAATTAATCCCAGATTAATTCTAATTTAAGTCAACTGTCATCGGTGAATCCTTGGGAAGCGACCCAAGAGATCTCTGGATATGTTGGCAGTAAATCTGGTTATCGGACTATCCGATAAAGCGAGTACCTCGTACTACGTGTTTACCTATTTACAAGACATGGTTGGCTTCTAGCAAAGCACCGTGCCTACCCAATTCTCCAGAAATATTCTTACTGGAATATATAATGTATGTCAGATGTAGAATACCTAGTATCTCGTATTGCGATCCAGTATCAGATGTCACGTGCTAGGCCTGGGGCTGGAATAGTGTCTGCCCCGTACGAAGCACATATCGGATATCAAACAACTAGTCTCTTTGAATCGGATAATCATGACCTTGTCACATTATCCTGATGGTTGCAACACAATAGAGAACGAGTTATGAATCCCTGCGTGATCATCATCTCCATATGTCTGGAGTGATACTTCCGTCTTGACATCACATCCAATACACTACGATTCTCGATAAACCCAATAGAGGCGTACACAGAACCTGTTAAAGCCCTGGACGACCAAAACCAAAGTTTACCGATTGTCGCAAGTATTAGCGATGTAAGTCTCAGGTTAAGACCAAATACATCTACCCTGACGCGGACTCCCATAGACACATATACATACTACCAATGGGATTCTGCGGGGTCTATCCAGAGCGAAGCTGTTTTCCGTACCATCAGTAAAACACAACCTCCTATCGCACTTGCATAAGTATCCTATACTTAAACATATGAGAACTATGCCGTTATGCCCTCACAACGCGCACAAGTGCAATACTAGTCTATTCCGCATTATCGATGTCCAGTCTCGATAATACTACGACTAGGGATATTTAATGATTAAACCTTTATGGATTGATACTGTCTCATATCATCTCAATCCGGAACTAATCATATGGACTTTTACCATTTATATATCATAGTAAATAAATTACGAAATGATAAAAGGCAATTTCAATATTACATAGTCAATTTTGCACAAAAACACAATGTCTTTTACAAACAGTGACGCTATGGGTCATAATTGTCTAACAATCTCCCACTTGGCCTATAGCCAGTCACTCAAGCATCTAACACCTGAACTATGTATGTGTTTTTTAAACTTTTGCTGTGAAATAGCTTTCGTCAATGGGTCTGCAATGTTGTCATCTAATGCGACCTTCTCGATCTTCACATCGCCACGATGTATGATCTCACGAATCAGATGGAAACGTCGAAGAACATGCTTGGATCTTTGATGAGACCGTGGTTCCTTAGCCTGTGCTATAGCCCCATTATTGTCACAAAAAAATGGAACGGGCTCAGCTGCTAACGGAACTACTCCTAATCCAAATAGGAATTTACGGATCCAAACTGCCTCTTTTGCTGCTTCAGATGCAGCAATATACTCCGCTTCTGTTGTTGAATCGGCAACAGTCTCTTGCTTGGAAGATTTCCAGCTTACTGCTCCGTTGTTCAAAAAAAATATGTACCCAGATTGCGACTTAGAGTCATCTTTATCGGTTTGGAAACTTGCATCGGTATATCCAGTTACCTCAAGTTCTCCATCTCCATAAATTAAGAAAGCATCCTTAGTTCGTCTAAGATACTTAAAGATGTTCTTAACTGCCATCCAGTGACCATCACCTGGATCGGTCTGATAGCGACTACACATGCTCAAAGCATACGAGACATCAGGTCGTGTACATATCATGGCATACATGATCGATCCGACTGCCGAGGTGAACGGTATCCGACTCATGCTGTTTCTCTCATCTTGAGTTTTATGACACATGTCCTTAGATAGAGAGATGCCATGTGACACTGGTAACATTCCCCTCTTGGACTGATCCATGTTGAATCTTTTCAACACTTTGTCAATGTACGTACTCTGAGGAGTCCAAGCAGCTTTCTAGATCTATCCATGTAGATCTTTATTCCTAGAATAAGGCTGCTTCTCCCAGATCTTTCATGGAGAATTTTAATGAAAGCCAAGCTTTCACCGATGTTAACATGGGAATGTCATTGCCCATAAGCAATACATCGTCAACATAAAGGACAATGAATGTCAGTGCACTCCCACTAACCTTCTTATATACACAAGGATCATCCTCGTTTTGAATGAAATCATATTCTTTTATGATCTCATCAAAATGTTGGTTCCATGACCGCGATGCTTGCTTAGTCCAAAAATGGACCGATTTAACTTACAAACCTTGTTTGTAAGTCGAGGCACGATAAAACCGTCAGGCTGTTGCATATAAACATCCTCCAAAAGGTTTCCGTTAAGGAAAGCGGTTTTAACGTCCATCTGCCATATCTCGTAATCGAAATATGCAGCAATAGCAAGCATTATCCGAATGGATTTAATCATGGCAATGAGTGAGAAAGTTTCATCGTAATCGACACCATGTCGTTGACGATACCCCTTCGCTACAAGCCTAGCTTTGTACGTTTGTACGTTGCCTTCCATGTCGGTCTTATTCTTGAAGATCCATTTGCATCCAATAGGCTTTACGCTTTCTGGTGCATCAACCAGTGTCCAAACTTGGTTGGTGTACATGGAATCCATTTCGGACTTCATGGCCTCTTGCCATAAATCGGAATCGATAACTTGTATCGTTTCCTCATACGTAGCGGTTTGTCTTCCTCAATGAGATTAATATCTACATGAGGTGAGATCAGAAACCCATACCTCTCAGGTTGGTTCCTGACTCTCTCCGACCTACGCGGTCCTTGTCTAATAGAAGATTGTGGTACAGTCTCATCCCGGATGGACTGTTCTTGTTCCGTGAGGATTCTATGCCAGGAACAGTATCACTCCAATTTTCATCGAGTTCTACTTTCCTCTCACTTACCACTGTATTTAGGAATTCCTTCTCAAGGAAAACCGCATGTAGAGCAACAAATACTTTGTTCTCTCGTGGGTGATAGAAGTAATATCCTTTGGTTTCCCTAGGATATCCTACGAATAGGCATTTATCCGATTGGGCTCAAGTTTGGTACCTTCCAAACGTTTGACGTATGCCCAGCATCCCCAAATCTTTAGGAATGAGAAACCCGGTTTCTTTCCTGTCCATATCTCATATGGTGTCTGTTGTACAGACTTTGACGGAACCTTATTCAAAATAAGAACTGCACTGTTTAATGCATATCCCTAGAAGGAAATAGGTAGCTCAGTGCGACTCATCATAGACCTTACCATGTCTAACAGAGTTCGGTTTCTCCGTTCGGATACACCATTTAATTGCGGTGTTCCAGGAGGAGTCCACTATGAAAGAATACCATACTCTTTCAAGTAATCTAGAAACTCATTGCTCAAGTATTCGCCACCATGGTCCGACCGTAATGTCTTTATACTCTTGCCGGTCTGTTTTTCAACTTCGTGTCGAAACTTTTTGAATTTCTCAAAAGTTTCCGACTTGTGTCATAAGATACACATAACCATAACGCGATGCATCATCCGTAAAGGTTACGAAGTATTCGAATCCACCTCTAGCCTGGCTAGACATGGGCCCACAAACGTCACTATGAACGAGGGCTAACAGTTCGGTGGCGCGTACACCTTTACCGCTAAAAGGTGATTTAGGCATTTTGCCTAATAAGCAAGATTCGCAGACGTCATATGAATTTGGATCAAATCCGTCCAAGTACCACTCTTCGAAAGTGTGGATATGCGAGTCTTGTTAATGTGTCCCAGACGATAATGCCACATGTAAGTCTCATCTTTGTTTCTTAGTTGAGCCTTTTGTTTGTTACATTATATGTTTGAGATTGATTTATATTCAAAATATAAAGACCATTATTAGCATCAGCTGAACATATCTCAAAATCATCTTTATAAACAAAACACCCAGTGTTTCGGAATACAAAAGTGTACCCGTATTGGGTCAAACAAGATACAGAGATAATATTCCTAGTCAAACTAGGTACATAATAACAGTATGATAGTTTAAGTACATGCCCCGAAGGCAGTTCTAAAACAAAAGTGCCCACGGCCAAAAAGCAACAGGTGTCCCGTTTCAACACGCAGATCAATCTCTCCTGAAGCCAGTCTCCTGCTAATCTACAGACACATCAGTACATATGTGAGTACCACAACCAGAATCAAAAATCCAATTTTAAAACTAGAAGTAGCCATGTTTATCTCAATAACAACATACCTGAGGCCGGTGCCTTGCCCGCCTTTATCTCCTTCTGAAGCGCCTTGTACTCACGGCAGTCACGCTTCCAGTGACCCCGCTTGCCGCACTGTAGGCAAACATCCTGAGATTTGTCCTTTGGCTTCCCAGAAGCCTTTGACTTTTTGGCCTTTCCCTTTTGAATATGCTTCTTCTTTCGCACACCTCCAGTTGCTTGGCCCGGGCCCAGCCCTAGGTCCATGAGATGTCGATGCAAAGTGCGCCTCGCGCTTGTTGCCCTTTTGAAGCTCCTTTTCAGCCTCCTTGAGAGTTGACAGTAACTCTCCAAGAGTATCACTGTTGTTCATCAAATTGTAATTTATGATGAACTGTCTCCAGGAATCGGGGAGAGATTGAAGGATCATATCCACAGTAATCTCTGCCTCAAGACTATCCCCATATTGGCCAGCTCATCGATGTCAGCAATCATCTGAGCCACGTGGGACTCAACAGACATGCCATCTGTCATCGTGAGTGAAAGAGCTTCTTGACTAACTCGTACCTCTGCATCCTCTTGTTAGAGCGATGCAGATCTTGCAACCTTGCTAACATATTATAAGGATCCAAGTCCCTATTTTGTCTGCGAAAGTGCTGAGTCATCGAAGCAAGCATAATGGACTGAGTTGTGTCACAATCATCGCTGTGAGTCTTCCAAAGCTCCAGCTCAAGTGTCTCATTCGGTCCGGGCTTAGGCCCAAGAGGTCTTTGTATAGTATACAACAGCCTCTCTGAACCTAGGACAATCCTAAGGTTCATTTCCCAATCAGCAAAATTTGTGCCCTTGAAGACATTATCTCCCATGATTATGTCGCGGACATTTCCTTTGCCAGTCATCTTGATCTACGATAGTCTAACTATCTAGTCAACGATAATGGGTACAGTCTAACTGTTACATAGAAAAATAACAATATATTAGTCCAACTAATAAAGTAATATTGACGAAATTATTTGAAAGCGCGTAAAGCTAAGTATCTGAATGAAATTGCAAATTCAATACTAGCCTCCCACTATTTTTCGGCGAGCCTCTAACCCTCTGTCGAGTACTCGGGAAACCTAGTTTCCTAGTGGGCTAGGATCCCGTTAAATAACATACAACCTGACTTTGGCCAACAAGCTGTATGAAATTTAACTAGGTAGATCTCGAAGATCAATTGGATCTCATCCAATTCCTAGATCCGGTAGGTGGACATCCAAGTCCGAAACACATATACTTTATATATGCCAATATGTCAAACATATTTTCCTAACCTTTTTCCTCTGAATCAACTAAGCCTTGGCTTTGGCACAACAAGCTTAATGATTCCAGTTAAGCGGGACCCATTGACATGGAAAGTTTCGTAATCAATGTCGATGGACAAGAAGTGATCTTGACTTTGGCCAACAAATCACAACTTGGACAAGACACCGATAGTAACAAAACCTTCATGATTCAAACACATCCGCAATTGACAAAGGCCTTGACTTTGGCCAACAAGCCAATGCCAACTTTGGATCTTGAGTAAGAATCACTCAACGGAAGGAAAAACGCTTAATATGTTTTTGAGGGTTTTTCGCGTAAATTGGCATCCAATTTATTATCTTTGATTAGGTCTCATCATACACCCTTAAGCATGCTTCTAAAACATCATAAGGCGCAAAAGTAAATTAATAACGATATGCGGATGGATATTTAAACAGATTGTTCCTAGAACAAATCGCTCTCTTTCCTCTCCCCGACTAGAACTATTCTAACTCCTACCCTTTTACAAAATACAATAAAGAAACCTCATATACATTGAGGGGAATAGGTGAGAAGAGAATTACAAGGAGTAATGAGATTAAAGGCTGGACACGCAGGTCCAATTTAATAAATTCTAAACTTATTACAATTTCCAAAATTGCCCTTGCCCTTCTAATATCCATCTGATATACATTATTCATACATCACATTTATGTATACAATCAAAACATGTTTATTACAATCAATCTAATCCAATTAATTAATCTTGATTAATGACCATCCAATGTTCAAACAATGATTTGATTTGCACGAGTCCAACTCATTTAAGAATAAATACTTTTGAGTACGTATTCTTGAATTATATCGAACTACAACTTAAATCCAATTTATTTGTATTCAATACTAATTCTATTTAATTCCAAATTAAATATTTACACTTACATAGTTGCCTTAAAGACTTGGATTCCAAATCCAATCTTGATGGGTCTCAAAGGCCCAATAACATCCAATGTCATTTTAATTAAAGTCCAATGGGCTTTTAATTGATTCTTAAGGCATGGGCTTTGGCCATAATGGATCAAACCCAAAATGCCAAGGCCCAATAGGAATCACCCTATTGCCATCAAATCAATTTAGGCCCATTAGGCCCAATCAAATTCTTTAAAGGGCCAAGTGATGTATTTGGACTTCATGGAATTGGTTTTGGGCCCAATTGGATCCAATCCAAAAGTCAAAACCAAACTTGGTCAAACCAAGCCCATTAGGCCCAAATACACACTTTTAGCCCAATTCAATTTTAAAGGCATTTATCATAATTATAATATTCCAAATATCACAATTATTTTAATTAAAGTGTATTAGCCATAATTAATTAATTAAACTCAATATTTCCAAAATATTAATTAACTTAATTAATCATGCTTAAACTAATAATTCATGCTTAACATAAAATCAAGCCAAAACACATCATTGCATGCTTGAGACATATTGAAGCCTAAGATCATCATTTCATGCTCAACATGCACTTTGATTTTAACATGAACATTATAGACATTGATTCTAATCATATTAAACCAACTATCATCATTTAAACATGCATCCAAACACATTATTTCATGTTTTAAAAAACAAAAACTGCAGTGCATGGTCAACCCCACATTCGGCCTCACTAAGTAATTTTTAATTTTTGTTGCTTTTGATTTATTTCAAATCTAATCATGCATAACTCTAAGTTATCATGTTGTAAACATACTCAAAGCATCAATTTCAAAAAATCATGCTCAAAATCAAAAAGCCCCAAATTTTTAGGTTCAAGAACCCTAGAAATTATCATGCTTAAATTAGGCTCATGATACCATTGTTAGTGTTCCTAGAACATTATAAGGATCTAATAAGCATGCATAACAATAGATTTGATCATTATAAGGTGCGGAATATACTTACAATGAGTGATAGAGCTTTTAAAAATTTTGAGATCCAAGATCTCCAAGATCCAATCTTTAGGATGATTCCAAGCTTTAGGATGATTCCAAGCTTTTGAGTAGTTTCCTATCACCTTTGTTCACTTCCAAGTGCTAGCTTTTGTTGATTTGAAAAACAAATCAAAAAGAGAAGGAGAGCATCAAATTCGGCCAAGCCTTAGCTCCTAGGGTTTGTTGTATTTTTGATTTGTGTTAAGTGTACCAAAGTTGAAATGCCTTTTGTTATTTACCAAAAGGTGAAACCATTTCACCTTTTACCCAAACAAGGTAGAGATTGGTAAATGGTATTCATTAAGGCAAAACAAGGTGGTTGTGTGGTGGGAACACCTACCACACTTTTGGCTCCAAATATTTGAATCCGAAATTCAAATATCTCTACGGGCATTTGCCGCGGCTCGGTTCCGTTTAATCCGATTAAACGATCCTTCGTCGCTAAATAATTAAATCTAATTTAATTAAATAACGATGCCTCGCAAATATATTACGAACGTCGTTCACGAACTAATTCTAAATTAATTCGTTCGTTCGCATTAAAGTCCGACTTTAATCTCGTAATGAAATCCAATTCATTTTAATATATTCGATATATTAATTTTAGCCCATTTGAATAAATTAAATAGAAAAATCAAATTTAACTATTAAATTTATTTTACCGATTAATTCCAAATTAATCGCGTTCTTTCTCTACTGAACACTTTTAATCCCAGATTAAATAAAGCCCATATTAATCCCAGATTAATTTTCTCTCTCTTAATTAATCCCAGATTAATTCTAATTTAAGTCAACTGTCATCGGTGAATCCTTGGGAAGCGACCCAAGAGATCTCTGGATATGTTGGCAGTAAATCTGGTTATCGGACTATCCGATAAAGCGAGTACCTCGTACTACGTGCTTACCGATTTACAAGACATGGTTGGCTTCTAGCAAAGCACCGTGCCTACCCAATTCTCCAGAAATATTCTTACTGGAATATATAATGTATGTCAGACATAGAATACCTAGTATCTCGTATTGCGATCCAGTATCAGATGTCACGTGCTAGGCCTGGGGCTGGAATAGTGTCTGCCCCGTACGAAGCACATATCGATATCAAACAACTAGTCTCTTTGAATCGGATAATCATGACCTTGTCACATTATCCCGATGGTTGCAACACAATATAGAACGAGTTATGAATCCCTGCGTGATCATCATCTCCATATGTCTGGAGTGATACTTCCGTCTTGACATCACATCCAATACACTACGATTCTCGATAAACCCAATAGAGGCGTACACAGAACCTGTTAAAGCCCTGGACGACCAAAACCAAAGTTTACCGATTGTCGCAAGTATTAGCGATGTAAGTCTCAGGTTAAGACCAAATACATCTACCCTGACGCGGACTCCCATAGACACATATACATACTACCAATGGGATTCCGCGGGGTCTATCCAGAGCGAAATGTTTTCCGTACCATCGGTAAAACACAACCTCCTATCGTACTTGCATAAGTATCATATACTTAAGCATATGAGAACTATGCTGTTATGCCCTCACAACGCGCACAAGTGCAATACTAGTCTATTCTGCATTATCGATGTCCAGTCTCGATAATACTACGACTAGGGATATTTAATGATTAAACCTTTATGGATTGATACTGTCTCATATCATCTCAATCCGGAACTAATCATATGGACTTTTACCATTTATATATCATAGTAAATAAATTACGAAATGATAAAAGGCAATTTCAATATTACATAGTCAATTTTACACAAAAACACAATGTCTTTTACAAACAGTGACGCTATGGGTCATAATTGTCTAACATCCCTTGTCTTGCATTAGATATGATCTAAAAAAGACACAGCAAGACTATCTATGTGACATTAGTATAACTGTTTGACAGTTAGTGTGTTTTTTATATATAATATTCATCTTTCATAATAATGATTCCTTTGTCGAAAGAGAAATTGGTTAGAATGTCTAGTCAATCTTATGCATTATAGGATGATGGCATAATGAATACTATATTATGTGCGATTAAAAATATCAATTTAGTCATAATTGTTACGAACTATTTTGATATGTTATAGACCATAAAATGTGTTTTGAAACATGTTCTTTGTTATCTTGGAGATATTAAGAACGAGTTTCTTATTCATGGAGAATATAATCCGTAACCATTAGGATCAAATTATTTTTTGTCTAATTATGATAATAGATTATCTATGTCATATAGAGTCAGAAAAGATACAGGGAGTGTCACAGTTGATTCTATTGTATTAGTGGAATTAGTTGTAACTTATGAAGTATTGACTTATGTAGTTGCATAGTGACCTTATAGATTAGAAGTTTTAATATTAGTATTGTGCTTGCAGTTGTCTACATAATATTTGGATTTGATCTCTAAATACATAGACAATTTAGTAGTTGTAGCACAATATTGATGTCGCATTTGAGTCATATAGTTGTATAACTTAGGTTATAAAATATATGAATAATGATGGCTAAGGGAAACGATTGTGTTTGTTGGAAAAACTCAATATGTTATAGCGGGCTTACTTGTCGTTGCCTACCTCTTGAGTGCTAGGTTAGCTTTTGAGGATCATGTGTATGTAATACATATTTAAATGTGTATATGATACCGTGGATTGGCACTAGAGAAAGTGGGAGAAATTGTTAGGGTTGAGCACTTGGGCAACGCGTTATGAATAATATAGATTATTCATAATACTTTACCGAATTAAATGAGTTAATTCGAGTCGTTTAAACGGATAAACGAAAATACATGCATTACAGGCATTTCGGTCAATTAATAATTAATATTTATTTGTATTTGGTATAAAATTTGATTTGATATATATTAATTATTTGTCAAATGAGATTTTGACACATTCTATTATTATATGTATTTGTTATTTAATGTAAATAAAAATATATATACAATAATAAGCTGTAACATCCCGCCTAGGCCAGGATGCTACCGGCAGGAGATAAGAGAACCCATCTCCATAAGCCTCTAGTTCTAACGAAATTTCGGCATGATGTATTCGTAACATCATGCAACCTGGCCTGTAGCTAGCATCCATATACAACAAGAACATAACAATCTCGGCCTCAGGCCAGTAACTCAACATCAATGCATTCATAAATAAGGCCTCAGGTCTGGACTCAATGAACAAAATAAAAACCACTTGGCCTCCGGCCAGAACTCAAAATGAAACTATACCATTACATGACTTATACAAACGAGATGCAAATACAAAAACCATACAAAGAGCCGTGAGGACCCATAACTCGACCCAGGACTCTCTTAACTGTAATTGGGGCAATCCACCGTCTTCAAAGTCTTCACCGAACATCTGCTGGTTCTACATGACAGCTACTGACCTGCAAAAACTACAAACTGTTGGGATGTGAGTCATAACGACTCAGTAAGTAATCATGTAAATGATTATAAAGTTTTAATTAAATGTCTATTCCTTATTCACTTCACAAACCTGACACTTTGTACTGCACCTTAACTGATCATCATCTGCCAACTTCTGTTTGCTATTTACACTATCAAACTTCTATAATATACATATATATATATATATACACACATACATACATACATATATATACATATATTCCTATATCACCAATATAAGAAGTACCATCATACTACTGGTGCATAACACTGAACTCTGCATACTCTCTATACTTGTTATTAATCAGTTCAAGTATTTATTATAACTTTCTTTCTTTCACTATATTAAAATATCATTAAATCGGATAAATAACATCTTATTTCTCCGTTATCATCATGATCCGAAACTATAACATCAGTCCGGAAATCCTCTAGAACGGTCCCGAAAATCTGGGATGTTACATAAGTGCACTAATTAATTATTTAGATATTTAAATATTAAATATCTAGATAATTAAATTATTCCAATATTACATAATTGTTGTGCAATATGTTTGATTATTATTGGTTATATGTGGCATGATTTTATTAAGCTTAAAGTTTACAAATTGGATTTGTTAACTTAAAGATTATTATTATTAATTAATTAGATTAATTGACCAAATACCCTTCTTTAAACCCTAAAGTCGGTTATGGCCTAGTTTTTTACGTTGTAAATTTTGTTTTCTCCTTCACTTTGAAGCCATGGCCGAAAATTATCTCTATTAAAGCACCAAAAAATTTTCTTGAAGAGTCAAGGAAGAAAGTGAAGAAATTCAAGAAAAAGTTTAAGGAAATTACAAGAGTTGGAGGTAATCTTCAATAATATTAAACTTAGAAATCTTGTTTCCTGTTCTTGAATATCTAGAATAGTTCTAGGGTTTCTTTCTTTCTTATATTTTGGGGCTTTTTGATTGGAGGATAGATTTGGAGGCTAGATGCCTGTATGAAGTTAGATTTGGTAATATTATTGTAATATTAGTTCAATTTTATCATTTGATGACTTGTTATCATTCTAGAGTATTATGACCACTCTTGTAACTCCTAGAATTATTCTTGAGTTCTTCATTTGTGATGACATTGGTTGATGTGATTATTAATATGATTAATGTTGAGAAAATTGGATTTAAAGCATGAAAAATGATATATTTGGTTACCAAATCAGATCTGGAAATTATTTATTTTTGGTGATGAAAAGTATATTGTATGAATGTATTGGATGTGTTTTGGGCATTGGAACAATTGCCGAAAATTATTTCGGTGTTGAAATATGCTAAAACGCTGGAAAACGGCATTATCGAGTGAGTTTTGGGCTTACCAGGTATCCGCTGTCCAAACTGTGAATTGGTCAATATTTGGGCAGCCCATGAACTGCCCAAGCACTATTAGATCTGACCTGGGCAGCCCTCATGTGTGTTGGTTGGTCGGTTTGGACAAAAACACATTTTATGCCATTTTGCTGAAAAATATTTTTGTAAAAGTTTTGTAATGTTTCTAACCTATTTATGTCGTTATTTGATATCAAATATGTTTAGATGAAATATGAATGAATTATTTATATTAGATATTGAATAATTTATTTGGTAATTTTAAAAGTTTTTAAAATTGCGATTTTGCCCGAACGGAGCGCTTCTGTTGCGCTCGTGCTAAAAACCCAACAGTTAATTCACTAGACGGTAACAAATACTTTCTAACTTTCATTGACGATGTTTTTTCGAAAGTGTGGGTATATTTTATGAAAAAAATGATCAGGTCCTGGACTATTTCAAATTATTTCTTGCCATGGTCGAATGTGAAACAAAGAAGAAAATAAAGTGCCTTTACATATATAATAGAGGCGAGTACACTTCCAGAGAGTTCGATGCCTACTACGGAAGCCACTACATTCAACATGAAAGGAATATTCCACGCACCCCACAGCATAATGGTGTTGTTGAAAGAATGAACCAGACTATTATAGATAAAGTCAAAAACATGATCAGCATTGTTAAGCTGCCAAAGCCATTCTAGAGAGAAGCTACTCGTGTCGTCTGCTATCCAATCAACAGATCACCATCTATACCGTTGGATTTTGAGATTCCGAAGAAAGAGTGGTCTAGTAAAAATCCCTCATATTCTCACCATAAAATATTCGGCTATTTAGCTTTTGCACACGTATCCAAGGAGCTCAGGTGGAAGTTCGATACAAGGACTACTCCATGTATCTTCATAGGCTATGAAGACGAGGAATTTAGATACAGGCTATGGGACCCGAAGGAAAATAATGTCATCAGAAGCAGGAATGTAGTGTTTCTTGAAGACCATATAATAGAAGACATTGAAAAGCCCAAGATATCTTCTAATTCCAGTGCCAATAAAACTAATTCAAATCCAGACACAACCCCTGCACCAACACGAGTGGCCATAGATAATGTTAGGGTGCATGATATATCAAAAGTAGAATTAGAGGAGGAAGATGGTGTTGAGCAGGGGAAGTTGTAACCCGCTTTATCAGAGGTTACAGGATCATCCACAGATCTGGATGATAAAATACCTTCAGAAACTAGTGAACCTCCAGTACGATGATTTGAGCGAGGTCGGATTCCATCAAATAGATACTCAAGATCTGATTATATTCTATTTACTGGCGATAGGGAGCCAGAAAGTTTCAATGAAGCTTTATCTCATAAAGACAAAGGAAAATGGTTGCACTCAATGCAAGATGAAATAGAATCTATGTAAAAGAATCATACCTATGAGATAGTCAAGCTCTCACAAGGCATGAAGGCACTGAAGAAAAAATGGGTATTCAAGCTAAAGAAAGATGGCAGCGAAGATGTGGTGAAACACAAAGCTCGGTTAGTAGTCAAAAGATTCCTACATAAAAAGGGAATCGACTTTGATGAAATCTTTTCACCAGTTTTGAAAATGACTTCAATCCGAGTTATCCTAAGATTGGTAGCCAGTTTGAACTTAGAACTTGAACATAAGGATATTAAGACAGTATTTTTTCATGTTGATCTAAATGAAGAAATTTACATGGAGCAGCCAAAGGTTTCAAGGTCTCAGGAAAAAATAACCTTGTTTGCAAGCTGAATAAAATCTTGTACGGCCTCAAGCAAACATCAAGAAGTTTGACTCGGTCATGGTGAGTCAAGGCTATAAAATAACTACAGCGAACCAGTATGTTTACGTTCAAAGGTTTCCGGATGGAAATTTTATTACTTTTCTACTATACAAAGACGATATGTTGATCGTTCGATAAGATGTAGCGAAGCCAGCTGAAAAAAAAAACTCTCTAAGTCTTTCAACATGAAAGACTTATAACCAACTCAACAGATTTTGGGAATGCAAATAGTTCGAGACAAACTGAATAAAAGGTTGTGGCTTTCATAGGAGAGTTATATTGAACGGATAATTAGGAGATTCGATATACAGAATGCCAAACCTGTCAGTATTCCGCTAGCGCACCACTTCAAATTGAGCAAGAGTTCATGTCCCTCATCCAAGAAAGAGATAGAGGAGATGTCACCAGTGTCATATTCTTAGCAGTTTGGAAGCCTAATATATGCTATAATATGTACCAAGTTAGATATTGCTCACGCAGCGGGTGTAGTGAGCTGTTTTCTCTATAACCTAAGAAAACAACACTAGGAGGCAATCAAATGAATTCTCAAGTACCTCAAGGATGCATCGAAGTTATGTTTGTGCTACGGAGGAGTTGATCCAATCTTGGAATGATATAAAGTTTCAGATATAGCAAGAGATCTTGATGGTAGAAAATCTACATCAGGTTTTCTTTACACTTTCGCATGGGGAGCTATGTCATGGCAGTCAAGATTGCGGAGGTGAATTGCATTATCCACAACAGAAGCTGAGTATATTACAGCAGCGAAATAAGGAAAGAAAATGTTGTGGTTAAACCATTTTCTCTAAGAGTTAGAGATCAAGTAGACAGGATACAAGATACATTGTGATAGGCAAAGTGCTCTGGACTTGAGCAAAAATTTAATGTATCATTCTCAAATGAAGCACATCGATATTCACTATCATTAGATACGCGAGATGATGAATCAAAAACTGTTGAGACTAGTGAAGATCTATACAGATGAGAATCCAGCTGACATGTTAACAAAGGTGCTTACTTAGGACAAGTTAAAGTTGTGCAGAGACATAGCCGGGATAGCTATAGTAATTGCTTCTCAAACATACTGGTATAATATTCTTATCATTTGTTAATACATAACTAAATAATAAATTACCATTCAAACATTAGTAACCTAATACTAAGTTCAGTTTTATCTTAAAAAAACACAAGCTCTATGAAAATAAATAGCAGCAGTACCAACAGTGGCAACAACACAGCAGCACCAACACATTAGCGCAATACTAACAGGACAGCACTAGCAGCAACACCAACAACACAACACTAGCAGCAACAGCAGTAGTAGCAGTAATAACGACAAAGTAGTAAAAAAATAAATATATTAATAACAAATAAATAATACATTCACATAGCAGGAAAGAATCAATTACAATCATTCACTTCTCAAACTCCGTCATCAATATCAGTATCAATACCTAAAAAAATACTCACTAGTTAGTCCAAAACTTAAGTTACATGAATAAAACTGAAATTACATAAAATTTAATAGTTAGTCTTACCTATGTCATATTTTTATGCATCTTTCATCAATTTCCCAATATTTATTGGTGTTACATAGTCCTTAACAATCTTGAGTACATATCAATAATTGCATAATTTTCCGAGTTAAGCAATTTGAAATGAATCAAGAAAATGATAGGATGAACTGAAAGTCGAATCTAAAGCCACGGTGTATATGGGAATCGCTAACATGTATCTTGTAATTTGAGAAAGAATCTTGTACTTGAATCTATTAGTGTTGTGTAGTCCTTAATCAATCATTAGTACATATCAATAATTGCATAATTTTCAGAGTTAAGGAACTTTGAAATGGATAAAAAAAAATGACATATATATTGAAAGCTGACTCTAAAGCCATGGTGGATATGAGAATGCTAACACAACTCTTGACTTTTTTTAAGCAAATTTTTTGACTTGTTTTTTTTAGACTCATTGTGTGTGCTTTTAGTCATTGCATATTGTGTTTTAATTTGCTTATTGTATTTTTAAGATTTTTTTTCTTTTACTTATTGTGTGTTATTTTACTAACTATGTTGTCCTGTTAGTGATGGGTAGTAAGTTAGATTTATAATACGTTTATAAGTAGCGTGTGTGTCTACTTTTTATTTTCTTGCATAATGTTTGATTACATATTGTCATTTTATAACAAAAAGGGATAGTAGAACAGAATATCCATTTTCGACCACTTTGATACCTCATTTTAAGGGGAAATAGGATTGAGGGGGAGAATAATAGAATATATTTTTTGCATGAGACTATTCCTTCATCGTTTTGTCTACTCTTTATATTCTTTATATTTTTCACGGTATATTATTATTTGTGGATGTTTTAGGTGAGCAAATTAGTGGTTGTGGTATCGACTTCAAGACTACTTGGTTAGATATTAGATCGAGTCATATTATACTAAGTCACTGTCTTGATGGTTGGCAGTTGGCTACGTAATTTTTGCGTCTTTTACCATAGTCTTTGTATTAAGTGTTTTGTCACATAATAAAGAAAGAGATTGTTAGTTTCATGTGTTAGAAACACCATATACTTTGTTTCTTCCTTTTTGACAATCAACCTAGAAGAATTCATTGAATTCATTATTTTTTTTCTTTGATAAGATTATTATTTGGTAACCATTAACATAAAAAAACAACATTAACCCAATTTACTAAGCCTTTAGAGTTCTAAAGGAGGAAGATTGGTAGTCAGCGTTCTAGCATTGCGAGTTCGTAGGGTTGACCCACTCATAAACTTCAGAGGTTCTGAATAAGACCGTTTGGTATTCGCTCGAGAAGTTCTTCGAGTTATTACAGTGTAGATATATCCGAGTCGGTGAAGTTGTCACCGTAGATCTTATACAATCGCTGTAAATTTTCTTTATTATAATGGACTGGTTTTTTTATTCGCATAAGTTTTCCACTCTGTCAATAAAATTTCTTGTGTGATTCCCTTTATTGTTTTATTTTACATCTGCTTAGAATTAAATGGTGTTTGTTAATTCAAATCATAATTGATCTATCTTTGACTTGTCTTAAATATAGTAGTATTCTATGTAGAATCATAACATTAGAACAAAATCAATTTTTCAAGCCCAATTAACACACATTATTTAAATAAAATAAAAAAAACTCTTATGTTAATTAAATTAATGTTATTAAAAAAAAAAACCACTCGTATTGCGAGGGTTAGGGGTGGCAATTTGGGTCAGGATTCGTTTATTCATTCGGTTTGATTTGATTCGATTCGCTTTAAAGCGAATACGAGTTTGAAAAAATAGATTCGTTTAATAAATGGGTCAATTCGATTCGTTTCGTTTATTAAACAAATCGAATACGAATTTAAGCTCATTGATTCGTTTATAATTCGTTTTATTATTTTTATTTACTAGTTCTTGTTAATTTTCAATTAAGATTCGAGAAATTATAGCTAATTAGTATAGCAAAAAAATAATATTTTCGATATTTGGTGAGGTATATTTAGTTAATAGATTAATTACATATTTCTATGTATATATTTATTAAGAATTAATGTAAATCAAGTAATGGTAAATTATTTTATTAAATAATATCATGGGCTAACGAATCCTAATATTATGATTCTTAATAACGAATCGAATACGAATCTATCACATTTTGATTCGATTCGTTTAGGATTCGATATAATTCGATTCGTTGATTCGTTTTGCCACCCCTAGCGAGGGTACCCACCTAATTTATTTAATATTAATCTAGAAATTTTTACTTGCATGTTAAATTTATTTGAATTTTAAGTTATGTAAACAAAATACTATTTTGCATTTACAAATTTAGATCCAATAGTTATGGAAATTACTATGATAATTTTTAAAATATAAAGATTAACAGAGTAATTGGTTAAATTACAGAGATTAAATGAGTAATTATCCTAAATTAAAATTTTAAAGTAGACTCAATTGTAAATGATAAAATAGTAAAAGGAGGTTACATTAATTAAATTAAAGTGAAAAAAATGACACTTAACGATCCTCTAAATTATTATAATGATATTTTAATCTTTAAAATTTTGAAAATACAAATTTATTCCATATCATTAATATTTTTTCATTAATTTTAAATTGTTTTTCCTATTCAGTGTTAGATAACTTGAATACCACAAAATTATTTAAAGATAGTAAAAACTTATTTTAAAATAAGATAAAAAAATGACTCAATTAATAAAATAATATTTTTACTGCATAGATTAAAATTTGTATTTTTTAAAATCACGTGGACTAAATTTTATATTTTTAAAATTTCATAGAATAAAATATCATTATGAAAATTAGTAGGTTAGTTGGATGTGATTGCCATCAATGCCCAATGATCAGCTAGTAAGAAGGAACGCGTTTGCTGGAGTGGCTATCCAGTGAGGCCGTGCTTACGGTAGTTTATACGCTTAACTGGATTGATTTTGTCAAAGTCAGCATGGAAATGCGCATTCGGCATTCCTTACAATTTACATCCAAAAGTTTTGGTCCCAAAAAAATTAATTAAAGCAAATGAAGAAAGTCACAGAATACTTTTTATTTTTAAATGTTTTTTTTTTCAGATTTCTTGTTTCTTTAAATGCTTCACTTGAGAAAATAAAATTATAATTTTTTATTTTGAAAACTTTGGAAAATCCATCATCAAATTACATAATTCGAGTTTAAACGAGACAGTTAAAATTATTGGTTGCTCTACCTGAGACTTAGTAACCAAACTCTAAATTCTTTGCCACCAAAACTAGACAAAAAAATATTTATATAATAAATGGCAAAAGAGACTAACAACTTTGTTTAATGATGTTTAAAGTTCAAGTTAAATTGACCAATTTAATCCTAATCAATCAAGTTTGAAGATTTTAACAAATCGGATAGATTTTTATACATTGAAAATTCAATTTGATAGGGAAATTCAACTGATAGTTTTCTTTAAAATAATATTACAATAATGTTACATCACGCCACCTCATTGATTTTGCTCTTTTGAAATACCTCACATTATTTTAAAACAATTTTAATTTACTAAAATAATGAATATTTTTCACTTCAATCTGATTGCTAAAAATTAAAAGTGGATTAACAATAATCATTCTCTAAACTCTAATCTAAAAAGTTTGGTGATGAGTCATGAACTCAAGGAACCTTCATGTGCTTGTGCAAAGACATACTTTGTGGACTTTGAGCAATACCAATGTGGCTACCATTTAATTCTTCTATAGCAAGATAAAACAAAAAAGGGTCAATTTGTACAGCATCAATTCAAAGATCATAGCCTTCCAAATTCCGCAACTCTAACACCACTCATATTCGTGGACCTGAATTATCACAGTCACTGTCTCAACTATGTTGTTCTCTTTTGACTTTGAATTTTTCAAATCTCCCATTTTGCCTATTATTATTATTATTATTATTATTATTATTATTATTATTATATTGTTGTTTATAAAAATATTATACCCATTTCCTCTTTTTAGCTCATAATGGTATTAACAACTTGGCTGGATATTTTAGTCAACTCTCATGTTCCCCATGGCAATGGGAAATGTTTTGCCTTTCTTCTTCTTCTTCTTGTTCTTCCCAATTGTTGCTCAATCTAAAAACACTAGCTTCATCTTCCAAGGATTTAGTGATGGGGCAACAAATCTTAGCTTACAAGGAGCTACAATTATCAAGCCTAGTGGTGCACTTAGGCTCACTAACAGATCAAATTATGTTATTGGCCATGCATTTTATGCAAAACCAATACAAATGTTAGACAAAAGTAGTGCTGCTTCATCTCCAAAAGCTTCTTCTTTCAGCACAACATTTGTGTTTGAAATAGCAACACCAAGTTCAGGCCGCGGTGGCCATGGACTTGCCTTCTTGTTAGCCCCCTCCACGCAGCTTCCCGGTGCACAACCTGAGCATTACCTTGGAATTTTGAACTCAACAAACAATGGTGATCCCTCAAACCATCTTCTCATTGTTGAATTCGACACAGTTAACGGGTTTAATGACAAGGCAGATAACCATGGAAACCATGTGGGCATTGGCATCAATACAATGCTTTCTCAGAATTCAGAACCGGCTTCTTATTACGTCAATGGCACAGATCACAAAGAAGAAGTGATCTTAGACAGCGGTGAGCCTATTCAAGCTTGGATAGAATATGATGGTGAGCAACAACTTTTGATTGTAACAGTAAGTCCTGCAGATATAGCAAAACCAACGAGACCTCTTATGTCTTTCAGAATCAATCTCACAAATTATATCAAAGAATCTATGTATGTTGGCTTCTCGGCGTCCACGGGAGAAAAATCAAGCTCACATTACATTTTGGGGTGGAGTTTTTCATTAAATGGAGTGGCTCCAGCACTTGATGTTTCTGAACTCCTAGGCCACCGAAGGAGAAGGAACCCTCATCTTATAATCCTAGAACTATAGCTCTTATTGCTGCTCTGTGTGTTGTGACTGTTCTGTTGTTGGGCATATTGGTCTTTTTTCTGATGTATAGAAAATGGTCAAATTCTGAGCCCCTTGAGGATTGGGAAAAAGATTGTCCTCACAGGTTTAGATACAAGGATCTTTATGCGGCAACAAAGGGGTTTAAAGAGAGTGAGGTGGTTGGAATCGGAGGATTTGGTGCAGTTTACAAAGGTGTGTTACCAACAACAGGAAGTGAAGTTGCTGTTAAGAAGATTACGCGTAATTCACTTCAAGGAATGAGGGAATTTGCAGCAGAGATTGAAAGCTTGGGACGGTTAAGGCACAAGAACTTAGTTAATCTCCATGGTTGGTGCAAACAAAAGAATGATCTCCTTCTAGTTTATGAATATATCCCTAATGGAAGCCTTGATTCTCTTCTTTTCAAGCCGAAAAATGGCTTTGTATTGGACTGGGAGAAAAGATTCATCATTGTTAAAGGCATTGCTTCAGGGCTGTTGTATCTGCACGAAGAATGGGAGCAAGTTGTGATCCATCGAGATGTGAAGTCGAGCAATGTGCTGATAGACGAAGAGATGAACGCGAGGCTAGGAGATTTTGGTCTTGCCAGGCTCTATGATCACAGCAGAATGTCACACACAACCAAAGTTGTTGGTACTATTGGCTACATTGCTCCTGAATTGACTCAAACCGGTAAGGCTTCTGCTAGTTCAGATGTGTTTGCATATGGGATTTTGCTACTTGAAATTGCTACAGGCAAAAGGCCTGTCGGTTCAGGCACCTTCCACTTCCTGCTGCTAGAATGGGTGAGGGAATGCCAACAGCTCGGTCAAATTCTGGACGTAGCTGATCCATTGTTGAATTCAAGTTATGTAGCTGCAGAGATGGAACTGGTAATCAAATTAGGCCTCATGTGCTCCCATCAAAGACAGGACTACAGACCTACAATGAGACAAGTAATGCGATACCTCAGTGGTGACGAAGTACTTCATCTCTACGATGACTGGGGCTCCATTGATTCTCGAGGATCTGAAATCGGCTCCAGATTCTTCGATGGGATTTCTGGAAGTACATTCAAAACATTGCATCCTTCATCTTCCTCTGTGGGATTCTCTTCCAGTTCTATACATAATGGTTAGATAGTGTAAGCAGTCACACTCTTTAACTTTGATTTATTTCTTCAAATGGTTGTCAATTTGCCTTTAATGTAAACTAAGAAATTGTAGATTGATAGACACTGGAAGATAACCAGTCACATTTGTGAAAGTATTTTTGACACTTGATTTGTATAATTTATTCAATTGCAGCTCAAGCTATACTTTTATGTTCATTATGAAATTCCCATCCAAAAATTATTTATAGGCATACCTGAACAAAAACATGAAACGAATTCTCCTTTGATCTTTTTCAACAATAAATCATACTTAAATTAAATTTAAAAAAAAAAAAAAAAAAATCAATAGGAAATTTGGTCGAAATAGACAATTTTTCTTACTGCAGGCAAAATACTCAACAATCGAATAGCAGAAGATAATGAGCAGAGTAACAAAGTAATACAAAATCCAATCACCCAATGGTCACCTCAAAGTCATGTTTCATTTCCTGCACTAGTTCAACAATTAATTACTTGCATTTAGGATAGGACTGGGTTATATAATACATTACCCAGTTACTGTAAGTTCATTATTAATATGAAATGTTAAAATAATTAGTGGATAATTTATTGGTTGACTTTACAATGTTAAAAAGATGTGATGTTGGCAGCCGGCCGGTCGTCCGCCTCCTATTTTAATACATTCTGTAAATCCTGACCAAAAAATGAAACAAACACTCCAAAGCCTTGAAAATAAAACACTAGCGCTCAATCCAAAGCATTGGATTTCATAAATTTTCCCAGAATTGCATCAGCTAAGAGAAGACTTGGTAATGACTTCATGAAAGATGAATGTGACTCGAAAAACCACCGATTAGTGGATGCATTATAACTAGCAAAGTTTCAACAAATAGCTGACCGCCTTTTTCCCACACAATGACCTCAATCAATGCTTGTGCTTTTAACATAATTCACCCCTATACCACAAAATGTGCAGAAAAACCCAGAACTAACTGCAGCAATACAAAAGAAACATTGATACATGACCTTGCTGACTGTAAATTCCCCCGATATTCTTAAACTTTACTAGAAAACTAAAGAAAAGTGAACCACATTAACAAAGAAAATTGTGACCACATATAATCATCTTCCTAGACGGGGCTTTCTTGATCTCATGAAACCATAACACGATTAATCATCACCTGGGTCCAACCAGCAGTCTCCTTCAGTTGCTCGTCATCTGAATGAAGGCATTCACCCACAAAATCAACACAGAATGAGCAGTCTTTAAACAGTAGTTTTGTGTTCGGACCCAAAGCATCTGCAAGATCACCCATCACGGCAACTGCTGCTTTTGTCACACACTCATCCCTGCAAACCATGGAAAATCAGGCCATAAGAACCACAACCAAAAAAAAAAAAGAAAAGGAACCAAAATATATAAGAATAGTGAAAAAAGCTGGAAGGTTTAAAAAATATACCTCTGACTATCTCTAAAGACTAATTCTATGAACTGCAAGAGATGTTGAGCATACGGTGTCATCACCTCAGCCCTTGCATTCTTGAAGCCCTGAAGAATACCAGAATATGCTTCAAAGATGCTACTCCTCAGCTGGTTGCCATAATCCATTAACTCCTCGTCCTCCATGTCCAATTGAGCACAAGCCTTAGCAGCTTCCTGCATCATTTGAAGTGCATGGGGGACATACTTCTCAAAATGCACTCCTACTGCAAGAGCAATGTCCCCAAAGCAAGATAAAATGGGAGGCTTGACAGAACGGTGGAGTTGACTATTTGACAGAGCATTGAGAAGAAGGGACATGATCCCATCACAATATGGTAAGACCTTGTCGTCCAAGGCACGACAAATGTCGCCAACTACCCCAACTGTAATAGCACAAACCTGATATTCCTCGGAGTTCTGCAACCCCATCTGCACATACTGGTAGAACTCAGGCATATACTTAGCAAATTCTGGTCCAGTGGCATAAGCCAGAGCACCAATTGCAAGCATTGCTTCCTCGTGCACTGTAGAACTACGGCATGCAAACACCCTAAGGAACAATACCATAATTTGATCTGCAGCTTGGAGGATAACGGATTTGGTGGCATCAGTACTGCTAAATTTCTGGATAATGACCTGGAGAACACCACAGAGAGAAGCTTGCAAATCTCCTTGCTTTTCTCTATCATCTGATGACACAATCTGTAGTTCGAGAGTCTGCCCTAACCTACCCATGATTGCAGGAAGTAGCTCTGCTATGATTTGAGATGTTTCAGTAATGTTAGAACACCTAATAACTTCATTCAAGGTTTCATAAGCAGCAGACCTGAGCTTTGAGTCGCCGCCATCAGTACGATCAGCAGCTCTGAGAAGTTCAGCGATGATGCTTGTCAGGTAAGGTGAAAGAAGGGAAGAGTTTGGTCCAGCATCTTCATACCCCTGGGCAAGGTAATATAAAGCCCCACAAACCTTTTCAGCCACATTTGGAGCATCCTTAATGCTCTCCAACAATACTGTCAATATTCTTTGTAGGTTTTCAGTGGAAATCACAGTGAAACCAGTGTCAGGGCAGTGCAATAACTCAAAAATACGACTAAGAGTCCAGGCTGTTGTGTCCTTCACATGGTTGTTTTCATCCCTCATTGCATTAAGCAAAAACTCCAAACCGGCATGAACCAATGGGGCAAGCTTGTCAATGGTTGGACCTTCAAGGATTGAGCCAAATGCATAGGTAGCTGCCTCACGACAACGCCAATCCGGCTTCACTATGTTAGCCTCCACAAAAGGCATTACAAGAGGCACAATCTCATCCCCAACTGTTCTAGCAACAAGACCTAGGCATGTCCCACCAGCCATAGATATATTCCAAATGCTATCATCCTGGTCCTGATCCTCTTCCTGCTTAAGCAAAGTTTCAAGCAACATAGGAACAAGAGATGACCGAGCCTTCTCTATAAAGTGGTAATTGGACGAAGCAGAGTCCCCGCTCTCTGGATTTTCAAACTCTTGAAGCTCTATCTCTTCATCACATATGGAGCTCCAAAACTCAACTGCTTGGAGGGCAACGGGCTCTTCATCGCCCTTTACTGCATTTGATGTAAGCTCAAAGAGAGTCTGCATGTAAGGTTCAAGCACCTCATAGTATGTTGACGCTATAGACACGAGACATTCAAAAGCAGTTTGTCTAATCTCCACCTCTTTGGACTTGGCCGTCTCACAGACCACCTTCATGATGTAATTCCTCTCCATCTCATTTTGGATGTTGGTCTGTGCAAAATCCAAGGCGTTATATAACGCTCTTGTTGCTGCAAGGCGAACTTCAGCACTATGTTCAGCAAGGTTCATGCCTTGGACAACAGCAGTGAGAACAGCATTCACTTCATCTTGCACAAGATCCTGATGGGAAATCTCCTCACAAACATATCCAAGAGTTTCCAAAGTTGCTTGTTTCAGTGCTGCAGGGCTATCTTGCCGAGTAATATAGTTAAGTAATAATTGAATAAGTTCAGGCCATTGCTTCTGTGGAATCTCAATTGAAGCAATTTTTGCAACTACTTGAGCAGAAGTGTGCCTTGCCTCCAGCACAGGTGACGCAAGTGTTCTCAAGAGTGAATCTTTGACTTGTGATTTGAAGGATATGTCAATTTCCAACCATTGCTTAACAAGAGCTTCCTTTGTTGTAGCATCTTTTGCGTCCAAGGAGTTTTTAAGCACAATTCCAGCTAATCTACGAGATTCAGTAGGTTTCTCATCGTTCGCAAGCTCCACCGACAAGGATAAAAGAAAAACAGGCAGGTTTTGCTGCTGAAACTGCCTAAGATTAGCCTCTGCCTCATTTCGGATATTAGCATCTGCTGATTGAGCAGCCAATAAAAACTGGGTAATCTCCATTGCCATCGTCCCAAACAACCTGTGAAAATAATATCCCATAATATCGAAAACAATAATAGCCAACAATAAATCACTAAAAATAATCATCCATGAAAATTTCAACCCATAAGATGAACTAGCAGATGGGACTATTACAAATTAAGCATCAAACACTTAAAATCCCCAATTAAATAAACACCTACTTTACTGATTAATCATATTAAAATATAGATTATAAAACTCTTTATTTAGAAATAGGAAAGTAAATTTCACTCTATACACAGCTGATAGCTAGTCATCAATACTGAAAATATTTATTTAACCTGAAAACTTCAGATACTGAGACAATAATCCCACTTGAAAAATACGCAGTAATCAGTAGATCTAATCATTAAATAAACAAATCGAAAAATAAATCTACTAATTGGAGTAGATTAAATACCTGGAATGGATGATGAATAAACCAAACAGGACTTTAAATCCACAACGGAAACCAAGCTAGGGTTTCTATTTTTCTCTCACTCTTAAAATTCGCAAAAAAAAAAAGTGAAGTTACAAATGAGAGAGAATTTCAGAAACTATTTTAGTGTTTTTGAAAATTTGTTTTTAAAGATTTTATAGAAGGCTTGAGGGAGTGAATTTGAGGGATTTTTATAATAGAAAAAGGAAATCGAATGTTTAGAAGAAGCGGGCAGGCAGGGTCGGGCAGGGGGGTTTTTGGCTGCCCGGAATCACCCACTTCAAAAACCCTAGGTTTTTTTTTTAAAAATATCCCACGTGTTATGAGTTTGGTACGTGTTGGATTTTGTACCGTTTTGAAATGATTAAATTCTCTCTGTGGTTTTATTTCTTGGGCTGGGCTTGGAAATGGACCAATACTTTGGGCCTTAATATGTAAAATATTTGTAGTCTTACTTTTGTACCGTACTTGTTTCTAAATAGGCCCGCATATTTTACTATAAAGTCTACTACATAATTGTGGGGCAGAAGAAGCTCAGCATATATCAATTAGGAATTTAAGATATTTTTATAAGATATTTTAGTTTGTATTTTAAAATTCAAAGTGTATTTTTATTTGATTGAATGTAACTTTTTTCTTTATTTAAAATTTGCTTCCTTCTTTCTAGATCGTGACAGTTCAAGACTTGTCAATAAGTTTAAGTTCATTTGTTCAAGATTCCTACTGCATAAAGTAAGTTTTGATTTCAAATTTGTATAATAGTGTGGGTAATAAGAGAGAATTATTAGCCTTTGAACTTGATTTAATTAGCCAATGAACCTTATTTTAATAACTTTCGGACTTAATTTTATCACATTTCATATCTTGTTCTTACTCCTTTAAAGCCTAGTTAGTGATGATTTATAAAATGAAAACTAGTTTTTATAAATATAATAGGGGCGCTCAGTTTTTTGTTTTATTATTTGCAATAAGAAAATGATAATATATTTGATATTTGAATGACTTAGATATCATTTAAAAAAATCAAAGTAGATAAAGTCTTAAGGAAGACAAATATATTATATTATTTATGTACTCGATGAATATATTGGATACAGAAATGATATATATACTTAAACTTATCCCGAATTTTATCACGAACGTCTCACTGTAGATACAGTGATCTGCAGCAATTCACTGTAGATACAGTGAGACGTTCGGGATAAATTCGGAATAAGTTTAAATATATATATCATTTTTGTATTGGATACCCACGTATAGATTCAATCTGAAATTTAATCAATCAATCATAAAATGAGTAAAGGATATAACATTCCAAAAATCTGAAACAAATAAAAAAAATAACAAATAAATATTAACGAAATACTCGACGAACTCAACTCAAGGATGAGCTAATGAGATGTTTCACCAACTCAAAACAACCTACATATATATCGTCTATGTACCATACAATAAACATCAAGTATATATATTACACTACAAACTAATGAAAATTACTTCTGTTTCTAGAACTATGTTCATGATCATGCTGCCCTTTTGCGGAATTTGCTTGCCTTATAGGTCTCTTTACACCACAAATCCTGTGCTTCATCCGCCAAGGAAACAGCATTTCCAGGCCACAGCCTTTAGGCATAGTGTATGATCGCCTCGCAGCTTGTGGAACACAAGCCTGTGGATGGTTACAAGGAAGTTTCTTCAGGCTTTTAGAAACACTTAACACAGATGATGCAGCCAATGCAGCGGCATCCGGAAGAAACCTGTCAATGATGTAACTTGGAGATATGCTCTCATTATGCCCATGTGATTCCATATTGAACCCATCTAACCCATGACCCTTTTCAGCTCTTTCAACAATGTCTATAGCTTCTGTTAGTGATAATACCTCAGCAGCATCTGAAAAAACATCGTTATTGTTGTCTCCAAAATCATCATCAACATCAGCATCACAGCTATGATTCTGATGAAGATCCTGAGCCTGGAAAAATTGAGAATCATCATAGCTGCTTGTGAATTCTCTAATCCGATGCCGACGATTCCATAATCTGCCGGGTGGGATTCTTAGCCGCGGGGTAACATCATCATCTTGTATTACGCTGTCACCTTTTCCTGAGTCCTTAGGCTTGCCTGCAGCTTGTTCCCAAGAAAATGGAATCCTGTCACTTGTATCCTGGAACTTGCGGACGCCTCTAGAATTTGTGCAAGAAATTTCTTCACCAATGGAGCTACCATGGCGCTTTATTGATAAGAGTGGTGCATTGAAGTTTAGTTGCTTTCCCTTTCTCTTTTCTTCTTCCATTTCCGATAATATCTTTTCTAGGATTCTGCAGAAAGATTACTTGAAAAAGTGAAATGGGAACTTGAGATTCAGATGAATGATGATGAGGCAATGAGAGCTAAAAGATTAATGGGTGAGTGAAACTATTACAAGAACAGTTGAAACTGTGGGTTTCTCGTGCAGTTCATTAAACAATGTGTTGCTTTTTAAAATGCCTACACGTGAGGAGGAAAGAAACTTTTCATATGATATTGAAACAAGACCAAGAACTTAGTTCAACGCTCGCTGGAACTGTTACTACCAAACATATACGGAATTTGAACCGACCATGTAACCATGTGAAGTTTCAGCCTTTACTATAATGTTATGATACTGAATTGGTCATGTCACAAGTACTTGTGGGAATGTGTCAAAATTCGGACCGCATCCCAGCATTTTGCTCTTTGTATATAAATTCAACAACTCATCTAGGGTTCACATGAGACCCCTAATTAATAGAGCAGTCAATTTATGATATGGAAAGATATATAAAACTAACAAGACAATCTTTCAATATCATATGGGCAAAACTGCCACATCCCACATGTGAAGTTAATTAATTTGCAATCTTTTATTATTTAATTTTAATTCAATATGCTTTAAACTCAAGTTCATTGCGTTGAGATTTGCTTTTGATACTAATATCTGTAACATCCCAGATTTTCGACACTGTTCTAGAAGATTTCCAGACTGACGTTATAAATTCGGAATAAAATGATAACGAATAATAAGAATTCAAGCGATATTATATAGGTTGGAATAATATATTATAAATATTCATCGCGTTGGAAAACGTGTGGGATCAAAAGCTAGTTACGCGATATTTATTATACGCGTAAAGTTTACAGTTTTGGCCACATAATTAGCAAACGAATTCCGATCGAGTTGTTCTTAAACCATCAGACTCTTTTTTCAAAGACGAACAACTTTCACGTTGAACTTTTTTTAAAAATCACGCCAGAAGGGCCTCAAAATTGATGATTTCCGAGAATGCCCTTATAAGTGAGGGCATTTTGGTAATTTATGGGTGTAGATATTTTATATTATTATTATTATTATCATTATTATTATTATTATTATTAGAAAGAAATACAAAAACGTAAATGGAGGGAGAAGAAAATCGGCGCGGGAGAGAGAAAAGGAAAGAGAAGCCACGACCTCCGGCCACCAGCTCACCGGCGGACCACCGGCGCTCGACGCGTCCGGCCATGGCGCACCTGCTGGTGGCTGGCGCCGTCGCAGTGGATCGCCGGAATCGGCGCTGGAGAGGGAAAACAGTCGCTCAAGTGGGTTTCCCGTATGCCGGCTCGTCGCTTCAATTCAGGACCTGAGCCACCTACCAAATCGAAGCCCTCGACGAGTACTACAAGTATGCGGAATCGATTTCACCGAACAGCGGTCGGTTGTATACGAAACGAGGAAGAAAGCGGCATATGAATAGTAGACCCAGATGAACAGTAACTCCGATCGGAATTCCGATGACACCAGCGCGTTCGTATGGCCGATGGGAGTCCGAATATGGCCTCGGAATTTCGGTACGACTCTCCGTTTAGAATTTGTTATTTTAAAGTTTACAGTTTTTATATTCGGATGTTTCCAGTAGTTCCGTAGTTTAGCGAATTAGCATGAAGTGAATTGGGCATGTTTTAATATGTTAAAGCGATAAATGTGGTAGAATCCGAGGAGAAACGAATTAGATTTGATTGATCCGGTAGTATTAGCGAGTTTCCGATAAAACGGAGTTTCTCGCGCGATTGAGCTTAGATGACCGTAGCCTTGGTTGAGATATAAATATGATATTGCGAGGGTAATTGAGTAATTCCGGATTAGTTCCGAGGGTTCGAGACCCTTCCGTAGCGTTTGTGGAAACTTTTCTTCAAGTTTTGCCGCAAACGCGTAAATGAGAATTTGAACCATCTAGTTAGTTCAGAATAGTATAGAAAGGTATAGTAGGGTAATGAAGCTTGAACCGTAGTATCAGTGAGGTTTCGTGTATTCCGGAAAGGTCCGAAAGTTTTTATAGATGAGTTGAAAGTTCCGCAAATAGCGGTTCTGACCCTATGTTATTATTATTTTGACAGATCGGACCAAGATTACGAGTGATCGCCTAGCCAGGTAAGTAACTCATACTGTGAGTACTTGATAGATTTAACAATGTTCGAAACTAGTAATATAATAAAGTTGTATATAGTTATATGCATGAAACCTATATTTATATAAGATGAATGTAGGACAAGAGGCATGTGTATTAATATATACATATAGATAATAACAAGCAAAAGATAAGCATGAGCATATAAAGTAAAGAGATACATATATAGGTATAACCAGCATATATATATAGATAGAGCACATGTATAATGTCATGTTTATGTTAGACAGAAATGTTATCATGTATAAGTATATAGAAACATCAGATATGTGTGTAAACACAAAACAAGAAGAGTATGTGTGTGTGTGTGTGTGTATATATATATATATATATATATATATATATATATATATTATATATATATATATATATATAAGTAGAAAGACCTCATTAAGCTTTAGATTGAAAGTATAAGAGTGGCAAAGTATAAGCGTATACATGATAAGGGAGCAAGTGTTTATAAATAATATATATATTTGAGACTTGGGTTTGGGGGTTGTAGAAGCTACACCCTAGGGTATGGGATTTAAGCATAAAAGAAATATAATTCATAAGGAAGTAAATGGTTACGTACAGATCCACGTAGAAGAATACAAAAGTAAGAACATGAATGTCCACGCAGATAAGTAAAAATATGTAAGTTGCATGAGGTAATAAGTAAGTAAGTTTGTATATAGTAAGTGTGTGTGTTCAGTATACTAATGTAGATCGATGCAATTTCGGTAGCATGTATGTAATGAGTTTAAGCTTGATAGATAAGTAAATAGAATATAAAGATAAGATTTGTGTATGCTTAGAGAGGTGTATGTATATGAATAACTTCAGTACACTATGGACATACATGACTTAATGCATGTACATGGATGATAGTATAAGAAATGCATACGCATACCTATATGTTATGATTTTCAGAAGTCAAGTTGAAGCTAAGAATGTTTTGGAGTTTCAAAGTATTACAAAGAAAAGTTTTCAAATGATTTGAAAGAGATGTTCCTTACAGTTTGAGATCTGATTTAAGTTTTTAAAAGTTTATTCGCAGTTTTATGTTTTTCGGGGCATGAGGTAAAAACTCACCCTAGTATGTAACTATTACAGAGATATAATTCGAATTGACGGATTCAGAGACATATGCACATGTGGAGAGTCAGAATGACGGCTTAGGTTCGTGTACCTGTACTCTAGTGGTGGTTATGTCCAGTTGAGTCGTTTTTCTGGACATGGGGCTCTACGTTCAGTCGAGTCATTTTCCTGGGCGTAGGGCACCACCAGTTTCAGAGATGCCCAGTTGAGTCATTTTCTTGGGCATAGAGCACACCCAGTTGAGTCGTTTTCCTGGGTGTAGAGAGACGTCCAGTGGAGTCGGTTTCCTGAACGTAGAGCAGTTTTCAGTTATCAGATTTTCAGTTTTCAGATTTCAATTCTTTAGTACAAGATTTCAGAAACAGAATTTAAAAATCATTTTTCTAATTTTCAGTTATAGTTGTTTCAGAGATTCCCAGTTGAGTCGTTTTCCTGGGCATAGAGCAGCTGTCATTTTTCAGTTTTTCAGGTATTTAGTTTTCAGTTTTTGGATTTCAGCTTTCGGTACAAGTTTTCAGAAACAGAATTTAGAAACTGTTCTCAGTTTTCAGTTGTAGTTTTCAAAGAGACCTTCTAGAAAGAGAGTTTTAGAGAACAGTTTTTCAGAAAAATTTCCAGGAAGTATTTTCTTAAGAGTATAACATGTTATATTAGAGCATGGTTACAAATTATGTATATATATCATGTATTTTAGAAATTCATCTGAGATGCATATAGTTGATGTTAATGCATGAGAACATGATCATATTTATGTAAGTGGATGACGAATGTTACATGTACTGTATGTCTATATACAATGAGTTTTCAGAAAACCTTAAGGTAAGATGACTATATATATATATATATATATATATATATATATATATATATATATATATATATATATATATATATATATATATGGATACGTGATTGATAGTGGTTGTGAATAAAAATGATATTTTATATTATCGATTTGATGATATTTCAATGAAATAAGAGAAAGATAACTATAATAAGTGTCTCAACCTAACAGGCAAAGAATGAACAAGATAGTTGAAGGATAGTTAACTAGCGCAGTAAAAGCATGGAGATTTTTGATAAGGTTGTCATTGATATAGAAACTTGAATCGTATATTACAAACATATGAAAATATAACGAGTACACAGAACATGAGATATATGTGATCAGACGAAAGAAGTTTTAATAAACGACATAAGATGTTCAAACTATAAACGATGAACAGATTTTTCAAAGTATGTGAGAAATCAGATAGGGGAATTAGCGACAGGTAACATGTTTGTAAAAGGGTAAGACCTAGATGCTTAGCTCACACTTAATGTTTGATTGCTTGGGCATATAGACATTTGAAGTAAATTCATAAATTAGGATTCAGATTTTTGTGTGTGGTTGATGCTTAAGTTATGTACATGGTACTTACTGAGTCATTATGACTCACACCATCACAGTTTGTTAGTTTTACAGGTTAGTATCTGACATACTTAGCCAGAATGTTTTCAGAGAAGACTTTGAAGACAGTGGATCACCCCAATTGCAGTCAAGAACATCTTTGAGTCTTGGGTTGAGTTATGGGTCCTCACGGCCCTAGTCTTTGTATTTACATTTGTATTTCATATGTATAAGTTATGTAATAGCATAGTTTTATTTTGAGTTCTGGCCGGAGGCCAAGTATTTACATTTGTTCATTGAGTTCAGGCCTGAGGCCTTGTTGTTGAGATACCGACCTGAGGTCGAGATTTGAGGATTATGTTGTATTTGGATGCTGGCTATAAGCCAGGTTGCATGATGTTCTGCATACATCATGCCAAAATTTCGTCAGATACAGAGGCTTATGGAGATGGGTTCTCCTGTCTTCTGCCGGTAGCATCCTGGCCTAGGCGGGATGTTACAGTATCCATCTCTCATTTAACAGTTTTAGATTGAACCCTTTTTTTTTTATTTGTAGTATCATATAGTTAAAGTCTATTCTTCAATTTCTTGTGCAGTAACATCTCGATTAATTTTATTTCAAATTTTTGCTCATTTATGTCTTTCATACTCTTAACTCAACATACTAATTATTCGTTGATACTTGTTTTAATTATTGTTTTGCACAAGTTTTTATCTAATAACTTAAGTTTTTTAATTGAGAGATTTTACTGTGGACTAAAATTATGATCATGAACATGAATAAAAGATTGGTAGCAACCACAGCACTGAATTATTCTAAACTTTTGAAGGAATCTTAAATAAATTTTTGAATATATATAAGTTATATAATTTTTCATTATATTTCGACCTTCCATTTTAAGATTTCTTGGTCCTCGCACAAACAAATAAAGAAGCATCACATGATTAAAGCATCTATATATGCAGCCAGCTTGTATCCTAGAATATGTTTTAATTTCCATTGCCATTGATATTCTATATCATAGCGATTTTGTATAGTATACAAATATACGTATAAATATAAGATTTAGCTGCTACTATTTAGAATCCAGCTGCATGATATCCATGAGAAGCTGTCAAGGCAACTTTCGGTGGAGTTGAAATATGAAGAAAGCAAACAACTAAACTTTCAGTGGATTATTGTACAAGTGTTGAAAATATGAACTTGATGTGTGCTATAAATACAGAGCTCATTCATGAGCTTAGGGCATCCTCAAAACATAAAACTTCAAGTGTAGAAAGCTTTGAGAATTTTAGAGCGTGAGGTTTTTGTAAAGAGTTTAAACACTTGTAATTCTTTTCTTATAAGTAATAAATTTGGTTTTTCCTCAAAAATAAACTATAGTGATCAAAGAATCATAACAAGTGGCATCAGTAGCATTGGTTATAAATTGGGGTCGTAAAATCGAAGAACGAAACTCAGTTCGGAAAATTCAAGTTTCAAGAAAGTTGTCAAAAATTAATTTTGAACATACCATCAGCTAGTTTACGTCGAGACGATTACGATGGTATTTTTTGACAATCGAATGGAGGTTCAGGGACGCTGCATGCATCACCATGTGTCGAAGAGTGAAGCCCACTCTCACGCACTCGCCTCACGCGCAATTGAAGGTTGAAGACGCTAACATGTCATCCACGTCAGCATACGTTAGCGCACAATCATCGCCACGTCAGTGTACAATCAACAGTCACGTCAGCGGCACGCCATCCGCCACGTCAACATCATGTGTCAGCCACGTCAGCAAGCCGATCCCACTTTTACCACATCAGCAGTAATGTGTCAGCTACGCCAGTAATCATGGTAAATTTCACTCAGCCCTCTGAAGTCTCTGAAATTTATATTTTAGCCCAAAAGTTTTAGAAATTTACAAATCTATCACTGAGTCGGATTTGGATCAATGAAGTGTCTAATCCACCATTTTCGACCGTTTTGGATGCAACGGCGATCTTCGATTTGTGAAAATCAGCCCCGATTTTATCATATTTTCATTTTAAACTTAAAACTTAAAATGGAAATCAAAGACTCCCTCTGGAGACCTCAAATGATAGATTATATATACTGTAAAAATTTATTTGATGTTATCGATGAGAAGTGAGTGGCCCAGAATATGTTAAAGAGTATGACTTTAATAAACTCAACAATAGAATTAGAAAGTGGATCGGCCACAGTGTCTTCCACCACGTAGCACAGGATATAGATGCTTACGAAATATGGATAAAATTGGAAGACATGTTCCAGACCAATAGAGCTCGGAATAAAGTCTTAATAATGAGGCGTTTGGTGAACTTGAAGCTACGAAGTGGAACTTTCATTATAGAACACACCAATGAGTTCTAGAGCCTGATGAATCAATTGTCTGCAGTAGACATGCAACTGAGAGATGAAGTTCAAGCTCTCTTACTACTCAGTTCTCTTCCTGATAGCTAGGAAATATTGGTGGTTACTCTCAGTAATTCGGCTCTAGGAAGCAAACTTATCATGTCGATGGTGAAAGATGCCTTGTCAAATGAGGAGGCTAGAAGAAAAGATGTGGGCATAAATCAAACACAAGCCCTTGTCACAGATAATCGAGGAAGACAACAAGATAAAAGTTGAGGGAGAGGGAGAGGTAGAAGCAAAAGCAGAGGAAAATCCACAAACGGAAGAAAGCCTACCTACAAGTGCTACCATTATGGCATAGAAGGCCATTTAAAGAAGAATTGCTGAAGCTGCAATGAGAGAAGGGTCAAGGCAATTCCCAATCGTAGAACAAAGATGCGAAGACACTAGTAGTTGTCTCAGGAGATGTTCCTATCTGGTCCATCCAGGAAGAATCATGCTTTCACACCGCAACTCAAGATGTTGAGTGGGTGGTAGATACTACAGCATCTTATCACGTCTCCCCTCACAAAGACTTTTTTACAACATACAAAGCAAGAGACTTTGGAGCAGTGAAGATGGGAAATACAAGTTCCTCTCAGATAATAGGAATTGGTGATATTCAGATGCGAACAAATACAAGGTATAAAATAACCCTAAAGGATGTGAGACATGTTCCAAAACTTCGGCTCAATCTACTCTCGGGGGTAGCCCTTGACAAACAGGGATATGCTAGCCACTTTAGCAATGGAACTTGGAGAATGATAAAAAGCGCCATGGTCATTGCTCGAGGACATATTTGTGGCACTTTATATAAGACTTATGTGAAGATATGTGCAGAAAGCCTCAGTGTAACTAAACAATAGGCTTCTCAAAATCTGTGGCACCAAAGACTCGGTCACATGAGTGAAAGAGGGTTGTCTATCTTGATAAAGAATTGTCTAATCACTGTCTCCAAGAATGTTGTCCTAGATCCTTGCAGTCACTGTCTATTCGGTAAGCAACATAAAGTTTCATTTAAATTCTCTTCTACGAAAAGATCAGAGTTGCTCAGTCTGGTGCACTCTGATGTTTGTGCTCCATTGAAGGTTAATTCACTAGGCGGTAAAAAATACTTTTTGACTTTCATTGACGATACTTCTCACAAAGTGTAAGTGTATTTTCTGAAAACAAAGGATCATGTCCCGAAATATTTCAAACTATTACATGCCATGAGAGAGCATGAAATAGGGAAGAAACTGAAGTGTCTTCGCACACACAGTGGAGGCGAGTACACTTCCAGGGAGTTCGATACTTGTTGTGGAATTCACAGTATTTGACACTAAGGGACTATTCCACGCACCCCACAACATAATGATGTCGCTGAAAGAATGAACCATACTATTATAGAGAAAGTCAAAAGCATAATAAACATGGCTAAACTATCAAAGCCATTCTGGGAGAAGTTGTTTGTGCCGCCTGCTGTCTGATCAATAGATCATCATCTATACCATTGAATTTTGAAATTTCGGAGAAAGTATGGTCTGGTAAGAATCCCTTATATTCTCACCTTTGAACATTTGGTTGTTTAACTTTTGCAACGTATCCAATAACCTCAGGCATATGCTCGATGCAAGGATTACAACATGAATCTTCTTTGGCTATGGAGATGAGGAATTTGGATATAGGCTATAGGACCCGAAGGAAAAGAAGGTCATCAGAAGCAGGGATGTAGTGTTTCTTGAAGACCAAACAATTGAAGATATTGAAAAGCCCAAGAGGTCTTCCAATTCCAATGTCGATAAAGCCGATGTAAATCCAGACACAACCACATCACCAACAAGAGTGGCTACATATAATGATGAGTTGCAAGACATGCCAGAAGTAGAACCGGAGGAGGAATATGGTGTTGAGTCGGGGGAGCTACAACCTGAGGGTACAAGATTACCCACATATCTGGATGACAACATATAGCCAGAAATCAGTGAACCTCCATTACGAAGATCTGAGCGAGGCCGGATTCCATCATCTAAATACTCAGGATCTGAATACATTCTGCTTACTGACGAGGGGGAGCCAGAAACTTTCAACAAAGCTGTATCTCATAAAGATAAAGAAAAATGATTGCACGGAATGCATGATGAAATAAAATCTCTGCAGAAAAATAATACTTTTGAGATAGTTAAGCTCTCACATGACATGAAGGCACTGAAGAACAAATGAGTGTTCAAGCTGAAGAAATATGGAAATGGAAATGTGGTGAAACATAAAGTTCGGCTAGTAGTCAAAGGATTCTTAAAAAAAGGAATTGACTTTGATGAAATTTTTTCACCAGTTGTAAAAATGGCTTCAATCCGAGTTATCCTAGGATTGGTCGCCAATTTGAACTTATAGCTTGAACATATGGATGTCAAAATAATATCTCTTCATGGTGATCTAAATGAAGAAATCTACATGGAATAACCAGAAGGTTTCACGATTTCAAGAAAAAAGAACCATGTTTGCAAGCTAAAAAAGAGCTTGCACGGGTTTAAACAAGCACTGAGACATTGGTACAAGAAGTTGTACTCATTCATGGTGGGTCAAGGCTACAAAAGAACTACATCAGATCAGTGTGTATACATTCAAAGATTTTCAGATGGAAATTTTGTTGTTATTCTACTATATGTGGATGACATGTTGATTGTTGGACAAGAAGCAGCGAAGATCAGCCAGCTGAAGAAGGAACTCTCTAAGTCTTTTGACATGAAAGATTTAGGACCAGCTCAATAGACAGCATAGGCATATATCTGCTTCCTACCTGGACCTTTTTCCTCATGCTTCCACCTATCTTCGATACAAGAAATTGGCCTTATTCAATTACTCTTCCTTTTCGGATGAGTAATTGCGGCCTTTCGGTTGGTTCTTAGGAATGTAGATAGTTCATGACAGACAGAACAAAAGATTATGGCATTCATAAGAGAGTTATATTGAACGGATAATCAGAAGGTTTGATATATAGAAAGTCAAACTGGTCAGCGTTCTGATGGTGCACCATTTCAAACTGAGCAAGAGTTCGTGCCTCTCATCCAAGAAAGAGATATAAGAGATGTCATCAATACCATATTCTTAGCAGTTGGAAGCCTAATGTATGCAATGGTATGTACCAGGCCAGATATTGCTCATATAGTAGGTGTAGTGAGCCATCAGGTCTCATCTGCACTTTTACAGTCAAGATTGTAGATGTGTATTATATTTCCCACAACAAAAGTTGAGTACATTGTTGTAGTTGAGGCAAGAAAATAAATGTTGTGGTTCAAATATTTTCTCCAAGAGTTAAGGATCAAGCAGACATGATACAAGATATATTGTGATAGTTAGAGTGTCATAGAATTGAGCAAGAACTCAATGTATCATTCTATGGGCAAAGCACATTGATATTCACTATCATTGGATGCGCTAAGTGATGGATCAACTGTTGGGACAGTTATGGAAACCCTAGGGTCGGATCGGTGCCCAGGTAGAGGAAATGGGTCTAACCCATGGATATCAAGTATGAGTATAGTTTTAAATCATTTAATAAAATAATATATTCCATTATGAGTGTATAGGAAAAAATCAGGATTGAATCGGAGTCCGGAAACTCCAGAACGAGCGAAAATAAAATTATTGTGCATGTAGCACGTACTCGCGTGCTACAATGCACGCGCACAGTGCGTGCGTGCACTATAGCAGAAACAATAAATATATTTTTTTTTCTTATTCAATTGTAACTTCATTTCCTTCAGCACACATTCCAGTGAGCTGAAGGCATTAAGGTCTTTGACCCTAATTCTTTCCAGTCTTCCCTAATCACTTCAAAAATACCCAAAATTAATTTTTAATTTCAAAACCAATATTAACACATGTTATAGAATAAAAATCAAGTTTTTCAAAATATCAAATATTTTTATAAAAACATAAATTTATTCTAAATACGTACTTGCGTAAATATTGAATCTCATACACAAACCAAATTAGAATACCAATAAGAAATGTCTCGCGAACAATTCTAGGTAACCCGAAAATGGTCAAATGGTTCTAGAATGGTAGTCGTAGATCTAAGCTTTAATCTAGAGTTCCAAACTCTAATTAATTGTTTCATGTCCAACATGAATATCTTTGACCTAATTACAAGCATGTTGTGTTTATACTTCTAAAGTATCCTAACACAATTTATTAACCTTATTCAATATTAAGCTATGTGATCATGCATCTAATACAAAGATAAACATAGCTTAGGAGAAGATCAAACTTTACCTAGTAAGTTTGATGCGAATCCAATTTACCTCTCATTTGTTGAAATTGTTGGGGAACATCCAAGGTGTGGAAGCTTGACTCCAAGATCTAATATTGTTTCCAATGCTAGCAAGCTTCACTTCAAGATCCAATCTTGATTTCTCCTAGATGAAATGCTGTAGAGACCTCACAAGCTTCTCTAAACACTTCTCTAACTTAGGCTAATCTCTCTAAGAATTTGCTTGTATTTGAACTTGTAATTAAAACCTTCTCACAACTTGCTATTTATAGCAAAACTTAGACAATATTTAATTAATAAAAATTGTAATCAAATTTTAAGTGGGCTTAATCTAATTTGTCCAAATATGTATAATTAAGTGTGACTAATCTCTCTTGTCTCCCACTTTAGTTTAATCCAATTAAATCAAGCCAATGATTAGGAAATGGATTAGTTAAATGTTTGCCACCTTGATTTAATCCAATTAAATCAAGGCAAAACCACCAATTATTACATACTTACAATTACTATAATATCCTCAAATGGTAGAGATAATTATGATTTTACAATTAAGCCCTTGTGTAATTATTGAATTAATCCAATTAGGTCAAAGTAAATAATCAATGTTATTCAATAATACTTGATTATCTAAGTTGATAATTATAATATTGAATATTATCTTTTATCAAAAATAATCGGCTATCCAAGTGCTCAACGAGTACACTTCATATTGGAACTCTCAAAGCTCAGACACGTTCTTCATATAAGCTTAGCTAATATGTACGTAATTCGACCACCTCCGAATTCACGAAGAATACGAACGATCTTTTTGAACTATACGAGTCGAGGTCATTACATATATTTAACAATCCCTCCATCGTAGGCTATCTATATTGTGCTTAAGAAACATAGAATATACCATCAAGTTTCCAAGACGCAAATCTCATGTCGATATATCCATGATTCTTTATAACTGATGCGATCCACCCTAGGTGATCGACTTTGGCCAAAGATTTAAAAAACTTGACTTTACTAACATTGATACCTAAACCTCTTATGGTACACATACGGGCCGACGGATCCTATCTTACTTCGTACTTGATTACTGAGTGTATCAGTCCACACCCAACGAACATCTAGAGGTCAGACCATGAAAGGTGTCTGACATATATGGCATCAAAATATGGAGGATCTCATACAAAATCAATGATATCTTATAGTCAAAGGATTACATATGCTACTCGACTAGAAGAGATTCCTATTGACGGTGGTGTGTACGTCCACTTATTAGGAATCGCTTGTGAGTCATTCAGTATTCGCTTCAATGAATACCCACATGTCTATACTAGTTTCCAAAACTCATGGTACATCCAGTTAAACCATTGGAACTCCAATTCCAATTTACGACATGTGATAGTCTTCTAGGTTATAGGAATTCAACGGTATTCCAAAACTAACGACTAGGAATATTTTCTTTAAGAATAGTTTACACCCAGTGTCAAAACTATTCTAAGTTCGATGGCATTCCTAGCATATCTATACATCAATCTAATATGCATAATGATAATACCATTAATGAGGTATGAAATGAAAAATGTTATTATTTTATTAATAAATAATAAAATATACAATTCAGATTGACACTCCAATCACCAACTCCTTCAAACTCTCATTTGCTTAGTGCCAATCTGGATAGTACCATAGTCCCATATCCTCCACATATTTATCGAATAACTTAGGAGGTAAGGTCTTTGTAAGCGGGTCTGCTATGTTGTCTTGTCTTTGAACCTTCAAGACCACTATGTCTTTTCATTCAATAATCTCTCTAATTACGTGATATTTCCTTTCCACGTGTTTAGAATTGGAATGTGCCATCGGCTCCTTAGCCTGCGTGATGGCTCCATTACTATCACAATATAATAGGATCGAATCCAATACTAGGCACAACGCCAAGTTCTGTGATAAAATTTCTAACATCTTGTTTAGTAGCTTCTGAAGCTGCTACAAATTCCACCTCAGTTGTGGAATCAGCTGTTGATCATTGCTTTGAACAACGCCAACTAATCGCACCACTGTTAAAGGTAAATATGTATCATGATGTAGATTTTCTATCATCTGAATCTCCTTGGTAGTCGGAGTCTGTATAACCCTTAACTTGGAGCTCATTTTCTACATATTTCAGAAACTTATCATTGGTGCCTTTGAGATACTTTAGGATATGTTTCAAGGCTGTCCAATGATCATTATCTGCATCAGATTGATATTTGTTGGTCACACTGATGCCAAAACTGATGTTAGGTCTAGTACATAACATAGCATACATTATGCTCATAATACACGAAGCATATGGCAAGTTAGACATTCTAACTCTTTCTTCCTCAGTTTGAGGTGTCATTTTCTTCAAAAGATGTATGTTGTATCGGAAAGGTACATTTGTTGCCTTGAAGTTAGTAAAATCGTACCTTTCTAACATCTTATCTATGTACGTCGATTGTGATAAAATTTCTAACAGCTTGTTTAGTAGCTTCTGAAGCTGCTACAAATTCCACCTCAGTTGTGGAATCAGCTGTTGATCATTGCTTTGAACAACGCCAACTAATCGCACCACTGTTAAAGGTAAATATGTATCATGATGTAGATTTTCTATCATCTGAATCTCCTTGGTAGTCGGAGTCTGTATAACCCTTAACTTGGAGCTTATTTTCTACATATTTCAGAAACTTACCATTGGTGCCTTTGAGATACTTTAGGATATGTTTCAAGGCTGTCCAATGATCATTACCTGCATCAGATTGATATTTGTTGGTCACACTGATGCCAAAACTGATGTTAGGTCTAGTACATAACATAGCATACATTATGCTTCTAATACACGAAGCATATGGTAAGTTAGACATTCTAACTCTTTCTTCCTCAGTTTGAGGTGTCATTTTCTTCAAAAGATGTATGCTGTATCGGAAAGGTACATTTGTTGCCTTGAAGTTAGTAAAATTGTACCTTTCTAACATCTTATCTATGTACGTCGATTGTGACAACCTTATAAGCTTCCTAACTCTATCTCGGTAGAGCCTTATACCTAGTATATAAGAATCTTCACGCATATCTTTCATGGAGAAGTTCTTGCAAAAATAGGCTTTCACACTTTGCATCATCCCTATATCATTTCCTATGATAAGGATGTTAACTACATACAAGATTAAGAAAACTATCATGCTCCCACTAACTTTCTTATAAACCCATGGTTCTTCCTCGTTTTTGATGAATCCAGATAATCTAATTGTCTCATTAAAATGACGATTCCAGCTTCGGGATGCCTGTTTAAGTCCACAAATAGACTTTTGGAGCTTATAAACTAAGTTTGAAGGCTCACTGAATATGAAACCCTCTTGTTGTTCCATATAGATATCATCTTCAAGGAATCCATTTGGGAAAGTATTTTTCACATCCATCTGTCATATCTCATAGTCGTGATATGTAGCAATGGCTAAAAGAATCCTAATAGATTTTAGCATAGCTACTGGTGAAAAATTTTCTTCATAGTCAATCCTAGGACGTTGAGTGTAGCCTTTCACTACCAGTCGGGCCTTAAAGGTTTCCACATTTCCATCGTGCCCTCGCTTCCTTTTGTAAACCCATTTACAGCCAATAGGTTTAACTCATTCAAGAAGTTCAACTAAGTCCCAGACTTGATTAGCATGCATTGAATCCATTTTGGATTTCATGGCTTCCTGCTATTTTCCCAAATCGATATCCAATATCGCTTTCTTATACGTAGTCGGATCTATTTCCTCCAAGACGAGAACATCAAGGCTCACATCAGATGTTAAAAACAATCTTTCAGGAGGCTTTGATATTCTATTCGACTTAGGTAGAACATGTGTTGTAGATCTTTCACCTAGTTAGATCTCTAGTTCCATCTCAGGTTCCTTAATGATGGGATCAAACTCATCAAGTTTAATCTCTATACAGTTCGCACTTTCTCTAAAAAATTACTTTTCAAGTAAAGTTGCAAAGCAAACAACAAATACTTTTCATTGCTCAGATTCGTAGAATTGATATCTCATGGAATTATCAGGATATCCAATGAACCTACATTTATATCCTATGGGTGCTAGTTTATCTCGTTGCGCAATTCTAACATATGCAGGACAACCCCAAATCTTTAAATGCTTAAGACTTGGATTTCTACCGATGGCATCCTATTAAGTATGTAGGCAACAGTTAGTAAAGCATAACCACAAAGGTAATAAGAAAGATCTGTATAGCTCTTCATTGTTCGCACCATATCCAAGAAAGTACGATTTCTACGCTCAGACACTTCATTGTGTTGAGGTATTCCTGGTGGGCTATATTAGGTGAGAATTCCATTCTCCCTTAAATAATTTTTGAATTCTTCACTCATGTATTCAACGCCTCATCTGAACTAAGGCACTTGATGAATTTACTAGTTTGTTTTTCTACTTTGTTTAAGAATATTTTGAACTCGTCAAATGTTTCCAACTTATGTTTCATTAGATAGGCATATCCATATCTAGAGTTGTCATCTGTGAAAGTCACAAAGTATGTGGAACCATCATGATTGGCGTGATTTAATGGACCATATACATCGTTGTGTATTAGCTCTAGTAAATCTTCAGCACGACGTCCAACACCTTGAAATGGGGTATATCATTAGCATATCTATACATCAATCTAATACGCACAATGATAATACCATTAATGAGGTATGAAATGAAAAATATAGTTATTTTATTAATAAATAATAAAATATACAATTCAGATTGGCACTTCAAGCAACAACTCCATCATAAACAACTATTGAGACTAGTAAAGATCCATACAGATGAGAATCCAGCTGATATGTTAATGAAAGTGGTTACTCGGGATAAGATAGATCTGTGCAGAGACTTAGACAATTGTACAGATGCAGCTGAGGGGGGATAATTGTAAAATCTAGCTGCTACCTTGCAGAATCCAGCTGCATAACATCCATGAGAAGCTGCCAATGCAACTTTCGGTGGAGTTGAAATATGAAGAAAGCAAACAACTAAGCTTTTGAAATGTGAGCTTGATGTATATTATAAATACAGAGCTCATTCATGAGCTTAGGGCATCCTAAAAACATAAAGCTTCAAGTGTAGAAAGCTTTGAGAGTGTTACAGAGTGAGGTTTTTGTAAAGAATTTAAACACTTGTAATTCTATTCTTGTAAGTAATAGATTTGATTTTTCCTTAAAGATAATTTATAGTGATCAGAGAATCACGACAATAAAAAGATATCGATCTCACGAAGAAATTATTATTTATATCAAATATCAAAGTTTTATCAACTCTAATCATATTTAGAGTAATGATTATTAAGGAAGAGCTATTAACTAACAAACTAAAGTAAAAGTAAAGTAAATAATAAATTCAAATACAAAAGGTAATAAGATAAAAAGAATCTAAGATCATAATTTCTTCCCAAATTTCACTTAAATATTTATATTCTCTTTATTACTGATCAACTATAATAAATTATTAATATAAAATACAAAGTTATCTACAAGTCTTTTCCAAAGGTCGAGTAGAAACACCCAACTTAGTTCAATTACCTACATTTATATGATAATTAATCTAAGATAAATTCATTACAATCAAATTCTAATTATGGATATGCATGTCCTACATGTATATTCCTATCATGTATGAAAATTTTTTCAATAGAATTAGATCATACGTTATCAATTCTCAAAGCTAAATCAAAATCAATTTTTTCAAGTTCGTTAGGATATACCACAACTATTATATTATTATCCAAGCAATAGAACAAATTACGCAAAGAAAGCACATATAGAAAGTCACAATCTATCGTAAAAGATTCCATTAACAAAAATTTATATTGAATTCCATTACAATCTTAGGACATGATCTAGTTCATGATGAAGAATATAAACAAAAACATCATGTTCAATATAATAAACAAAAAAAATATATAATAAAGAATGGATAAAGAAAATAAATCATGAAGGTTGTGAATCTTCAATCTCTGAGATCTTCAACCTTATTTAATCTTTTTATTCTTGGTTGTTCTAGAATGGTTGTTTGGTTTAGAAAGTATTTTAGCCTCAAAATAGGCTTGTTGTCCTCCCAAAAAATATTTTTGAAATACCCATAAACATTCCTCATATATATATATATATATATATATCATAAAAATCAAGTTCTTATTCAGTTTTGAAGTCTTTCGCATTGGTGGCATGACACAGAGGTCTAATATCGCAACATCGGTTTATGTTGTGACATTAGGTTACTTGGTGTTGAAATATTGAGTTTTGCTCTCTGACTTGAAATGTCGCAATATTGACTTACTTAATATCGCGACATTGCATTACCTTCTTCAACTTCTCCTCGATTTTGACTAAGGCAAAATCCAATTCCGTCTTACTATAAACTAAAAAGTTGTAGATAAGTAAGTCTTTTTTCCAAAATTACCAAATCACCTCGATTGGGCATCTTATGAGAAAATTATGACTAAAATACTGAAAACTACACGAATTAGGAAGTCATTAGTGCAAATAAAAAATTTCATATTTTCACCCATTTTATGCTCAATTCTTCATATAATACATCCTAAATAATAAAACGATGAATATTAGTAGATTTAACACATTCAAGAACATAATTTATGGGGAAATCAATGGTAAATACACTTGAAAATATATATTATGGGCATTCATCACATTACATTATTAATCTCCCCATCTCTCTCCATCTTTCTCTTTAAAAATATATATATTATACCACATTTCATATTCCATCTCATGATGGGGGTTTAATGGGTGTATTTTTATCTATAATATCCCGGTCATTTTAGCATGTCTATCATGGTCATACAGTTCATACATATAATATTTTATGCACATGTAGAGTTTCTATATAGACCGACCCTAAACAAGTCGAGTTCGGTGAAAATGTAGGAAAAATTTTCAGAATCATGTTTGTGTTGCGTTCGTTCCAATATTCGAACACAATCAGTGTTCGCGTTAGTGAAGAGTTTTTCAAATCATTCAAGCGAAACCTTCCAAATGGTTTTCATTTTTGTGACATCCAATAGTTGTTCGAATGCGACTTCGTAAAATTGTGTTTGTTCGTGTAGTGTGTGAGTGATTTCAGAACGACCCTGCGAATTTTAGGTAGAAAAATCTAGAATTTCATGGCCATATAAATAGGCCATCATCTTCATTTCTCTCATCTCTCTCTCACACCCCCACACCCAAAACCCTCTATTTTCTTGCTATCAAGTTAAGATTAGGATGATTTTAATGTACCCCAAAGTGATAATGAAGCAAGTAAGTTTCTTTTTAGCATGAATTTCTCAAGTTTAGGTTGAAACCCAAGCATGACCCATATTTATTTTCCATGATTTTGGTTAGTTAGAGAGTTAATCATGCTTAGATTGGTGATTATTATCATGATTTGGGTATGGATTGAGTTGAAATAAAACCTAGGGTTTGGGTTTGTGTTGATGTTGATAGGAAATCCATATGTATATTTTGGGTGAAATGAAGCATGATATTGTTGTAGAGTGTTCATATTACACGTGGTAACGGTGTTTTAATCATTATTTATGTGATATAGTGTGGTTGCCATGAGTTGAATGAGCAATTTAAGGGTTTGGCTATGAGCCCCTCTTATTGGTGAGTGATAAGTGCGATAAGAACCATGGTGATATCTTGAATGACTTGTCAAGTTGGTGTAACATCCCCGATCTGGGAGATGTTACCGGCATGGGATTGCAGTACTAACCCCATAAGCCTCTGACTAATTACTTATAACTGATAATAATACACTTTTATTGATTTGACTAATTGTATGGGACCGTAGCCCAACTCGAAAATATTGAAAACCAACTCAATATTAATTATTATACTAGATAATAATTGATTTTACAATGACTACTCACATCAAAACTAATAAATGACTCATATTTAACTATGACTCATACTTGACTAAGACTGGACTTTCACTTAAACTCTGACTCATACTAGTGGACTCCATCCCTAGTGACTGCATCAATATCCATCCTCCCGAGCTCGTCCTGTGAGGAACCTGTAAGATACAAAAATTGGAGTGGGGGTTAGACCGGTATAAGTGAAAGGACGAAAACTGAAAACTGATGTAAAAACTTTTGGTTTCAAAACCATAGTACCAAAAACATCTTTGTATAAAAACTTTGTTTCTGAAAATTTTGTCTTTCTGAAAACTACTTTTGATATGCTGGTTTCTAAAAACTGTTTCTAAAATCTGGTTTCTGAAAACTGTTTCTAAACTCTGGTTTTTGAACTGATCTATATCAAAAAAACCTTGATGTATGAGGGGGTTACATATCACCGTCCCCCCATACACCTAATTGTAGCCAGCAGTTTAAATCCATGACTTTGGGGCATTACGTATCGCCCTCCCCCAAAGCATGCCATTACTGTCTCTGAAACTGGTGGTCTTGGGGCGTTACGTATCATCGTCCCCCAAGCCACAAACTAGAAATGGGGGTGCGGATCTATGCTACCACCCAAGCTCTGAATTGGAGTCTAGGTACACGAACCTATGTCATCATCTTGGCTCTGAAACTATGATCTAGAGGCATGACGTATCGTCATCCCTCTAGTCCTCTACATGTGCACATGTCTCTGTCCGTCAATTCCAAGCTATCTCAAGTGACATACTGGGGTGAGTTTTTACCTCATGCCCTGAAATCACAATACATGTACTGAAAAATATTTATTTCTCAAATATATTGAGTAAAACAAAACTGATGATAAAATGGCTAATGCCCTAAAGTAGAAAAGTAAATCTTGGTTTATATGAATAATAAATCAATAAACAAAATCAACTTTAAGAGAGAAGTGTCCACTCACTGTTTTTTGAATCGGGCTGGTACTGGATCCATTATCGAAAAGAGTTACGATACCTGAGGATAATCTAGGATAGAGAACTTAATTAGTATATATAGTAAAATAAATCTTAATATCTAACTAAACTTCATGATACATCCATAGGTTTTACATACGAGGCTTATTAAAATTATACTTTGATATAAAATATGTATATGAATTGTTACGAGACCTCTAACGCGCTAGGGTGGGACTGGGGGTTTAAAACTGATTTTGGGCAGATTCCGTGTCTCGCATCGCGATGCCAGAAGGACTACGTGTAGCGACCCGTAACGCCCATTTTGCAATACCCATTTTCTTCTTGCGTCGCGACGCGTCCTGGATTTCCAGGATTCTGTTTTTCTTCCCTAAATTCATCTAAAACTTAAATATCCAAATCCATTCTATATCCACACTGCCAAACCAAAAACCAACATACAATACATCATCTTATACTTCATTCTACCTGCATTAACCATCAGTTTATCCATAATTTAACCTTTAATTCACTCCAACCACTTTACCAATTTATACCAATTTTTAACAAATGAAGTTTACCAACTTTTCTATTGACTCAAAACTAAAATAGTCACTCATTCATCATCATACTTATGCTCACAACACCATACAAGTATCAATCATCAAACTCACCATTTTTAAAGAAATGGGTCATGGATTTCTTACATTTTTCCACTCAATTTTCTTTACTCTCTAAACTCTCCAAGGATTGTCAAGCTTTCTCTATTTCTTTTCTTCATTTTCTTCTCTTCTTCTTCTTCTTTCCTCCATTTTTCTTCTCATTCCCTCTCTTATTCTTTACGTTTTTCTTCTCTTTTTTTTTTTCTAAAATATGAGATTTGTGAATAGGGAACCCTTTTTATACTAGGGCTTAAATGATATTAAGAATATTATGGAAGTGTGTAGAAAAATTGAGAGAGTTTGAGATTTTTTACATTTGGGTCCGAAATTACTATTCATCCAGATTTTGACTTGCATTTTGACCGCATCTGGTTCGAATTTGGAAAATATTCAATGCGAAAGTTGTAGGTCTCGGTCTCAGCTTTCTAACGATATAAAATTCATAAAAATCGGAGTTCAAAAGAAAATGTTACGCCCAATGGGCTGACCAAAAGGGACACTAAACAGTCTCGTCCCAGGACCTCGAAGGATTAACATATCGTCCCCAAAATCATACCATGCGTATATTTGAGTCTCAACATAATTTATTTTATTTGGCTTTGTCCCGTACGTAATAGTATCATTGTATGATGTAGTAAAACTACCGATCGTTATAAATTCTCCCCCCTTAAATATGATTCGTCCTTGAATCCTTTTTAAACTTGGAATCTCACCACTGACCATCGGGTACACGGTCTCTCTCTAGATCATCAGTATTAACTGGCTTTATACTCGAAACCACTTTGTTTCACTTACTAGAACTCTTATTTCTCTGTAAACTAACTCATGCTCACTTGAGTCTTTCTTTTAACTTGGTTTCTACTTCATACCGTGTACTTCTTAATTATTTAATAGGAGAGGGGACTCTTTATCCTGTTTTTATAGCTTCAGCTGATTACTATACACTACGGTCATGCTAAAATCCTTACCAAGTAGCCTCATTCTTAAATCTTTCATTATACTTTTTTATTCTAACCCATTACAGCATGAGCTAACAGTTCTAAATGACACAAGATTTGTGGTTTACATCTATTCTTTCTATTTCTTGATTGTCAAGACTTCTTATTTATATTCCATAAGAAGGTATATTATAAGAATCTATTTACTAAGAATTCAATGCTCCTTTTATATTCTGTGCAATTATTGGACAAAGCTTGTCCAATTTTACTTACGGATCTTATATTTCTATAGGTATTTGCGCTTCCTTTAACAAAGCTCTTTTACTTTGGATTTGACCCTGGAAGGTACATACGTACATGTGTCTATGCTAGAATGTTTATTGGTTCCTCTCTATCATTTCTTATCTCTGCTTATTTGAATAACTTAGGATTTTTGTAACGTAGGGTCTGACTTCTTTTGTACATTGTCCTATATTATTGTTCATTTAATGAATTGTATTAAGAAAGTTAAGTCTGGTAGTTTCACCGAGGCTGAACTGTATGCACATTTCTACTTATACTGCACTCTTGCTGTAGACGGGGATGTTGGCGATTCAGTGCCGACTATAATCCATTCTTTTTTATTCTCTTATTTTCACTGCTAGTGCAAGTCTGGTTTCGGTGATCCTTACGACTTGTTCTCCAAAGTCTAGTGCTATCAAGGGTCATTACTGAAATATACGCACACATATCATACCTTAAAATTTCACCCCATAAACTAGTTGCAACTCTGCAACAGCTATTCTCTTTGATTCCGTACTATTCAGCACATCTACCCAACCACCCATACCCATGGCTTAGGCTGTCCCAAACCCGTAATGGTTTGTTCAACTAAGTTTGGGGCTGGGTACTTAACGTGTTTTACTGGAATTAACACGTAAGGGATCTTTGGTTGTATTTTGATACAACAAAACCTTGTAGTTACACACTTTGCCTTTTTCTTACTAGAGATTCTTCTACTACCATCGTTACACTTTAATAGCTTCAATCTCCACATTTCCCTTTGAATTATTATCATCTTTGTTTTATTCTTCTTTATCCTGAAAACTTTCTCGGTTAATGTCTCTGTCTTCCTTTCTGAGAAATATCCTCTTTCTTTATATACTCATCACTTCATCAGATCTTGGTTCCTTAGAATCTCAACCGTTACTTGTTTACTACTTTATTTCTGTAGTACTTCATCTTATCAACTTCTTCTTTAACTCTTTTACTCAGAACTATCTCTTACTTTATTTCATTCTTAAACTGCATCTGAAGGTCTTATGCTAGACTAAGAACTCCCGTGGTCTATGCCTCTAGTTCCTTATCCAAAGGATATCTTTTCCTTTCTCTATCCATTACTGTGTCTAACATTGGTTCCTTTGTATCTCAGTCGTCACTTGACTATTTCTTATCTTTGTACCATTCCGTTATACAACTTTTCTGATTCTATAACTTGGGGTGGTCTCGTACCTTTACTCTGGCCTCATACCAAGTCTGAAGATCTTTTTCCACTATACCTTATCTCATTTCCGGGATTATCTTGAGGCAATCATCAGGATCCACCTCTACTGCTGTTGTCTATCGAGGTTTGGGAGGGTGGGACCTTGTTCTGTAACCTTTGTGGTTATGGTGATTTAGAACCGGCTGAATTATAAGCCTAGAACTCTCGGGCATATATGTCTGGTAATATTTCCTACACTATGGTACTAATGCTAAAAACGTCTGGTTGTCTTTTCACTACAAAAATTATACCCTTTAGCGTCGAAACAAATCGACGCAAAAATCCATAGTTTCGACGCAAAATATAATTAGCGTCGAAATAATTAGACGCAAATATTGGACGCCGAAATATCGACGAGAATAACTTTTAGCGTCGAAATAAATAAATGCGACGCTAAAAACTATATTTTGCGTCCAATTTATTTCGACGCTAGATGAAATTTTATTGACGCTATAGGTTCTCTTTGGCGATGAAATAATTCGACGCTAAAAGTCAAACGTTTAGCATCGATATGTTTCGACGCTATAGTATATTAAAGAAGTAATGTATGTATACTTACAGTTGTATTTTTTTTTAACTATTAGCGTCGAAATTTTCGACGTAAAAGTCTAACTTTTAGCGTCGAAATTTTCGACGAAAATAGTTAAAAATTTGATTTTTAAAAAAATATTAATTTACTTCTTTTTGGTCTAAAATAATTAATTTCATATTTAATTTAATTGAAAAAATTCTAATTAATAACATATTATATACGAAATATTATAATAATTATTATATTGAAATTTTTTTAAAAAAAACATATTATATTAAAACTATTTGTTCAAAATATTTATACAAAACCAAATATAAAATTTATCGCTACTGTGATGGGGGGACGCTCGAGCCCGATGCGCCCTAACTAAGTGAGGCCTGCAACATCTGTTGGAAAGGCAGTATTTGCTGTTCGAACTGCTCTATCTTCTTCCCGTGGTCCAGCTTGACCTGTTGTAGCTCCTCTTAGTCTGCTTCAGCTTGTCTCGGGTGGTGACTAACTCGTCTCGAAGAGAGGCATTGTCCGAATTAACAGTAGTGCGTGCATATGACGTCGGCTTCTTACGAATGCTAGGCCAACATTGTAAGTTTTCTGATTCTTGAAAACCAATTGCGACAACAGCTCATCTGGTATCGAGTCGGACCCTGTCTCATTAGTTTGATGTTGGAGTTCCATCATTTCGTTCTATTTCAAAAAATAAGTTAATATTAGAATTTGAGATAAAAATTAACATATATAATATTAATTATTTTATTTTAAAAACTGAAACTTACATAGCAGCGTTCGGCTTCTTCATTTATCCATTTATTTTTGTCATTGTAATGCGTCACACGGAAAAAATCTGAAAATGATTGCACCTCATCTCTGCTACTCTGTTATAAACAGAAAATAAATTCAATATTATTCCACATTAGTAAAACCAATGAACTGTTAAATTTTACGTTAGGATATATTTACCTCAGAATGTTCGGCACGATGTTGGATAAATGGCTTCGAACCTCCAAGATGGTTAAAACGCAAGTGACTTCGATTTTCCGTATTTGCGTGACATTTATCCTACATTACCAACATTGTATGTACCGAAAACAAAGACAATTATAAATTTCCGTTTATTTCAAAATTTACCTCGTGTTTTTTGGTAGACCAAAGCTCACATAAGAATGTCCAGTCTTGCTCCTCTATAAAATTAGGCTTGTGTTGTGGAGCATCTGAAGGTCCATGTTCGTTGAATATTGGTTTCAGGACTTTTGTCTTATAATCTTTATAACTTTTCCCCATGTGGTATTCAATATATTGTTGGACATTCACTTTGGTCAGATCGAAGTCGAACCACTCCTACATGAATAACAACCGAGTAAAAATAAGTATAAAATAAAAATATTAATAACAAACAATATCGAAAACTTACAAGTAGTGAAGAGAATAGCTGGTTGATTTTCGTCTCCCACAGTATCTTTCTCCAGAAAACGTAGTTTTAGGGAGCTTCATATCGAGCTGTAGCTCATATGGCTGTATTAAACGCTGAATTATGTTGTCCGACTTGACTGTGTCCATCATCTGATATCTCAATCCGGAAACGGCCGTGGGCCTTAACGTACTTAGCCAACCCCAGGCCACGGGTGCGTCCTTGACCCTTCACTGTACTGGACTCACCTGTGCTAGTAGAGACTCCACCAGGGCCAGTTGTCATTGCTGATGTAGATGGAGTGGCATTAGCCCGTCTGCGATTGCCCAGTACCATCTGTAAAAACTCACAAAGTATCATCATTATCATCAAAGTATCATCATCATCATCAAATTATCATCATCAAATTCATCATCATCATCAAAATAGCGTCATCAAATTCATCATCATCAGCAAATTCAGATTCATCATTAACAACCATCATCATCATCAAATTCATCATCATCATCAAAGTATCATCATCATCATCAAATTATCATCATCATCATCAAATTCATCATCATCATCATCATCAAAGTATCATCATCATCATCATCAAAATAACGTCATCAAATTCATCATCATTATCAAAGTATCATCATCATCATCAAATTATCATCATCATCAAAATAGCATCATCAAATTCATCATCATCAGTAAATTCAGATTCATCATCAACAACCATCACCATCATCAAATTCATTATCATCATCAAATATCATCATCATCAAAATAGCGTCATCAAATTCATCATCATCAGCAAATTCAGTTTCATCATCAACAACCATCATCATCATCAAATTCATCATCATCATCAAAGTATCATCATCATCATCAAATTATCATCATCATCAAAGTATAACATCATCATCATCATCATCAAATTCACCCAGAACAGCAGCTACTGCTGCTGTTCTGGTGCAGAACAGTAGCTGTTGCTGTTCTGGTGCACCAGAACAGCAGCTATATCAATGACCTAAGAGAAAAATAAAATGCTATATTAATGAACTTTCCATATCAAAAGTCTATGCTCTGTAGTTTCTTAACGACAACAATAAAACTTCTATGTTAAACTGAGATGTAGTTCCAACAACTATCTAATTCATATTTGAATATTCCATCATTACTGAACATTCCATATTAAAAGTCTCACAACTTGTTGCCACCTATTGAAGACTAACACCAGATTAAATTACTCCGACAAATTCACTGAGGCGAAAAGTAATACCTATCTTCGACAAATTCACAAGTAGACTTAGCATATTCCATAAGGGAGAAAGATCAAAGACGTACATAACACATTGAGCTTGCCCACATGACATCCATCAAATATCATTTTTGCACACAAACTCACCACATAAAACTTCCTTAGAGAGGATTCTAGAAGAGAACCAAACGCTACTTGGAGAATTTTCATGAACACTTCAATCCTAAGATAAAAAACAACACACACTTCACAAAGCAACACACATACACCTAAGAGAAACGCACTGCCGAGAACAAAGGTGAAGCAACAAAAGACCAAACCAACAGTCACAAACAAATAGAATATGAAACAGCAAATCAAATTCCTTCTACCACAAGGGCGATTTCAATAAACATAACCCATACATAATTTGTATAGCCTATTTATAGCAACGAAAACCTATTTGAAAATGAACATGCAATGAGACTTACTTGTAAAGTCGATGAATTTGATGAAAAATAGACTGGTTTGAGCCGAGACAGAAGAAGAAGACAGTGAGTTTGATTTTTTTGGTCGTCTGAGCCGAGAAAGAAGAAGACACTGGTTTTAGGGATTTAATGGACATTTAGCGTCTAAATTATTTACTTTTAGCGTCGAAAAATTCGACGCTAAAAAGTTGGTGGCTTATTAAAAATTAGGGTTATTTTTTGGGGAAATTTAATTTTTTGGTTAGCGTCGAAATATATAATATCGACGCTAAAATATTTGACATTTCACGTCGATTATTATGTCGACGCTAAATGTCTACCATTTAGCGTCGATTATTATTTCGACGCTAAATGGTATACATTAGCGTCGACTATTCTATTTCGACGCTAAATTGATACCATTAAAAATAATAATAACAATAATATGATAATTATACTATTAATAATTAAGACAATATTTCAACCATATTTAAATAATAATTCAAAATAAGAACCATATATTATAATAATAATAATTATTCATCAATTACATATACACTAACTTCATTAATCACTATTATCTTCGGTATTTGAGGATTCGTCTGGAATCGAAGTCATCTTCAGTGTCAAATTCTTCTTCACTTGCTACTTCCACGCTAACTTCAGAATGAGGAATTATCTCAATGTCTGTACTATCTCGTGTTGATGTGATATTATCAGGAACGGTGACAGTTGGTCCATAAAATATCTGTTCAGGAACTTCGAAGTTACCGGAGACTTCTTGTGTTTCATCTGGTATGTCAACTCTATCTTTCTCCTGCGTGTCCCAAATGCCCTTATGTTGTAACTTTTCTACCACCATCCATCCAGTTCCTAACTTTGGATCAGATATATATATCACTGAACGTGCTTGGGTACAAAAAATATATAGATCAATCTTGTACCAAAAACGTTGAACATTAAGAACCATACATTATAATAATAAAAATTATTCATCAATTACATCATACACTAACTTCATTAATCACTATTATCTTCGGTATTTGAGGATTCGTGACTAGAATCGAATTCATCTTCAGTGTCAAATTCTTCTTCACTTGCTACTTCCACGCTAACTTTAGAATGAGGAATTATCTCAACGTCTGTACTATCTCGTGTTAATGTGATATTATCAGGAACGGTGACAGTTGGTCCATAAAATATCTGTTCAGGAACTTCAAAGTTATCGGAGACTTCTTGTGTTTCATCTGATATGTCAACTCTATCTTTCTCACGCGTGTCCCAAATGCCCTTATGTTGTAACTTTTCTTCCACCATCCATCCAGTTCCTAACTTTGGATCAGATATATATATCACTGAACGTGTTTGGGTAAAAAAAATGTATAGATCATTCTTGTACCAAAAACGGTGAACATTAATTGACGTTAGATGATTACTAACTTGAATTATCCTCTTTCTGGTATTTGTGTCAAACCACTTACATTCGAAAAGCACAATATGTCGTATGGGTCGGTATATCAACTCAATGACTGATTGCAACACTCCGTAGAAGTCAATAATATCTGAGCTGTGTTCTCCTTGGACTATAATTCCATAATTCTGAGTCACATGAGTAATATCTCACTATTCGGTATGAAATCTAACTCTGTTGACAATGCATCCACTGTATTCATAAGCCTTCTTTTGAGGCCCATAAGCCAAAGAAACCACGAGGATGACGAGTCCAATTGACCATTTTGCACTTGGTTGTCAATCTAACAATGAGAGAAATAGATGTGTTAATATAACAAACTGAAATATTTAATGTTATGATAAAAATAAATATAAAATGTTAGGCCTTACAGTTGTCTCAAACTATTTAGAAAATTTTTTTTGTGTGTTCCATCAATGTTATGGTCACCACCACATTGTAGCATTGTTAGATGTTGCCTACAAAAAATGAGTTAGGTTAATGTATGGCAAAAATACTATAGTTATGCACCATAAAAACTTACGTTAAATACGGTTGCACTTTATAACAATTACTTAATATAAACCAATGCGCACGTTGAACTTCCTCAAAGGTTAGTAATTTGACACCTACTGCTCCAAATGATCTGTAATTTTGACGGAACACTGTGATATCTTGCTTATTACTTGCATCTCCATCATAGTTTCATGGCCGATGATTAAAATGAGTTTCAATATTCTGCATGTACATCGAAAAAATTATTATTACTTCACTTATTACAACAGCTTCAGCTATTGACCCTTCAGGGAGCGCCTTGTTTTTTACATATTGTTTGTAATCTCCCAAGCCCTGCAGATATGACAACAAGTTTGCATTAATACTAAATTCAATGCACAGGAAAATTTAAGAATGACATATTTAAAACTATATATATATATATATATATATAGTACCTCTCAATGGGATACATCCATCTGTAATGGACAGGACCTCACTTTCTAGCTTCAGCAAGTAAATGCACGGCCAGATGTACCATCACATCAAAAAAAGCGGGTGGAAAAATTCATTCCAGCTTGCATAGGATTATCACGATTCCTCGCTCAAGTTCGTCAATAACAGATGTGGTTAATGTCATATGACATAATTGTTTAAAGAAGCCACATAGATCAAGTACGACGCATACATTCGGGGGAAGATAAGGTCGAATGCCAACATGAAGGAGAATCTTGAGAAGTATATGACAATCGGACTCTTTAATCTCGTTATTGTATCATCTCTAACCCAACGACCAATATTCGATGCATAATCATCAGGGAATTTAACAATTTTCAGCCAATCACAAAATGATTTTCTCTCCGATTGAGTGAGCACATAACTAGCAGGTGGCTTAATAAGACCTCGAGAAGTGACTTATAAATGCAATTCATTGAGAATTATAAGATCTTGTAAGTCTAATCTAGCATTTACAGTGCCTTTTGTCTTACCCGGAATATTGAATAGTGTGCCCACTAAATTCTCACAAATGTTTTTTTCTATATGCATTACATCCAAATTATGTCGCAAACTCAGAGTCCCCCAATATTCTAACTCAAAGAAAATACTCTTTCCTGTCCAATTCAACTCTTCAGGTAAGCATTTTCGATTTTTATCTCTATTATTAGGATGTTTACCTGGTGTGCTGTCTCTGAGATGTTGAGGTTGGAAAAGTATGTCGAATCCAGACAATGGACTGGGCATACTCTGAGGTTCATGTTGACCGTTAAATAATTACTCCTCCGTCAAGGATGACTCAACTCAAGAAATCTCATGTGCCCTGTGTATCCTATTTTATTCCGTAATCGTTGCGAAGGTGTTTGACCCGTACAAATTGGACATGCCATGTATCCCTTAGTGCTCCATCCAGATAATGAACCATATGCTGGAAAATCATTAATGGTCCATAATAATGCGGCATACATATGAAAATACTGCTCGGAAGCTGCATCATAGGTATGGACACCCACATTCTATAATGTTTGTAACTACTCGATCAATGGTCTCAAGTAAATATGCATATCTTTACCAAGGGAACGTGGACCAGGGATAAGCAATGACATAAACATGAACGGATCCTTCATATATTTCCATGGAGGTAATATATGAATAATAACAAACGGGCCACATGCTATAAGAGTTGTACATATTCCCAAATGGGTTAAAACCATCAGAGGCAAGACCTAACCTGACATTACGGGGGTCCTCAGTAAAACGGGGGTACATGTCATCAAATTCCTTCCACTCGGTTCCATCCGCAAGATGTCTAAGTATGCCCTCCGCACTGATCCTCTTTTCATGATTCCACATCATGTCAGTCGCTGTGTGTGTCGTGACATGAACAATCTCTGCAGCCTGGGCGTTAAAGGGAAATATTGCAATATCTTTTGAGGCACTTTCATCCCCATACCACGGACTTTGTACCGACTTTCACCATATATCGGATAATATTAAAGTGGTTCATACTTGGCACGAAATAATACACAATCAAACTTACAAGCATGAATGGATTCATACCCCATTCCCAGATCACGCAATATTTTCTTTGCCTCGTAGTACGACTTAGGCAATTTGCTTCCAACCGGTAACATTTGGCCCAGTAACTCTAACATCATATCAATACTTTTATTGGTCATTCTGTTGATCACTTTAATGTGTAATAATTTCACACGAAATTCAAGATCGAAATTCCAGCACTTTCAAATGAAATTTTTTTGCCTCATCAAGTAGTTCACTAAATAAATTTTGATCATTTCCACTTAACACTGGCATGTCACCACTGACACTAAGACCAAGTTATGGACCTTGTAAGTCATGCAAAGTATCAGTTATCTCATCGTTTGCAGGTTGATTGTAACTAATGCTCCATTCACCGGAATCAATAAACCGTGACTGAGAATGATACTGCTCACCTTTATAAATCCACGTACGGTAAGTTGGTGATATACTAGCATGTATAATGATTATGAACTTCATCTAACCGTTTCCTTTCCTATTCAAATAATTTTTACATGGACACCGAACACGACCTTCTGTATCAATGTGTTGTTTGCGACTTCCATAAACTCATACACTCCATTACGATATTCAACACTCAATCTATCCAGCAAGCTCATCCAATTTCTATCCATTTCAGCGAAATATCTAAATATAATATAATTATTAAATATCATATTACACTAATCAACATTACTAATTCATTAATATTTATTTAAGCATATATATATATATATATTATATATATATATATATATATAATTTAGTCGATAAATTAAATAATTTACAGAAAATTCTATTTTGGAAAAATTAATTAACTTAATCTACATATATGAATCATAAATCACTAACAAAAAGTATATAAACAACATAATCATAAAAATGAAAATAATAAAGAAATATTAAAGAAGATTTACCTTATGGGAAATTGATTACAATTTTATTGAAAATTTTTAGGAGAGTTGTGAGGTTGTAGAGAGGAGAAATTCTCATATTTCAGAGGATGAAAATGAAGAGAATGAGAGAAAAAAACAGAGGGGGAGAAGAGTTGGTGGCATTCTGTATTTTAATCTATCTTTAGCGTCGAAAAATATTAAATTCGACGCTAAAAAACGGACAATTAGCATCGAAATAGATATTCAATGCTAAATATCCGATTTTTAGCGTCGACTTAAAATTTAGATGCTAAAGATTAAAGGATTTTCGGTGGTATCTTCATAAACCTTTAGCGACGCTATTTCTTCGACGCTAAATACTAGTTTTTTACGTTGAATAAGTTTTTTGACGCTAAAAGTTTAACTTTTAGCGTCGATATGTGGATTCGACGAAAAAAGTTGAATATTTGGCGTCGAAAATAATTGTCATTGCTAAAATCTAGATATTTGGCGTCGAATAATAATTACGCCACTAAAATTGATTTTTTACGTCGAAAGTTGTTTCGACGCTAAATGATTGGACGCTAAAAGCCATAATTATTGTAGTGTTTCCAATTTACTTTTGATTTTCTTCAACTATCGAACCCACTGCCTTTGTATTTATCTTATTTTATCTCTGTTGTTTAGCCTTATAAAGTCTTTACTTTCTCTCTCTCTGAGTGTTGATACACTCTCTTGTTAACCTCCTTAATAAACTTATCCTGCTACGTAAGTTCCTTTCTTATCTCGGTTCCTTGAACTTCTTACATCTCTATTCTTCTGAAAATTCTCTTTCAACCTCGAATATCTTGAACATCTTTTACTAAATCTACAGTTCATGTATTACTTTTCATCTAGCCTTTCCCTTCTCATCTTAGTTCCTTAATTCCTTATATCTTTATTTCCCTGGAAACTCCCTCATCTTTGATTGCTCAAGGCATCTTCTTGTTAAACATTGGGTTAGAGTACTATTCTCTAGCTAATTTCTCTTTTTTATTACCATGAGTCTCTTTATAAGTTATTCACTTTAATCCTATGAGTTTTTCTCCCTAATTTTTTTGTATTTCTAAGTCTTTACCTTATAAAGGCTTCTTAATTTAATTGATGCCTCTAGACTGGCTCAACTTATTGTGACCTCAAACTCTTCGAGTTCATGCTGCTTATCTATATCTTTTTTTTGAACTCATCCATTTGGTTGTCTAGTTATCTTCGTAATTCACCTAACATATCAATTGCTTTTCTTTACTATTCCTCATCTTTACTAGATTCTAAATTGGGCATATTCCTTCCATAAGGATCTTCAAATACACAATTCTGCTTACACTTAAACTTGGTAATGCTCTGGTTAAGTGTTTGCACGCTTTCTAGAATTGAGGTTTTGGAAGAAAGGGTAGTCATTGGTTCTGCGGGGACCTGGTCAACTACTCCATGTTTTAAAATTCATTACTCTTTATTGATCTCTCTGAGGTCTTTATTTATCTTACTATCTCCAGACTTCTTTTCTTATTTAACTGTACGTACTGAAACTTCTTGGTACTTCCGTTTCCTTATTGCTGTTCTAAATCCTATTCCTCGGCTCCACGTCATTCCACATCATGTCAGTCGCTGTGTGTCGTGACATGAACAATCTCTGCAGCCTGGGCGTTAAAGGGAAATATCGCAATATCTTTTGAGGCACTTTCATCCCCATACCACGGACTTTGTACCGACTTTCACCATATATCGGATAATATTAAAGTGGTTCATACTTGGCACGAAATAATACACAATCAAACTTACAAGCATGAATGGATTCATACCCCATTCCCAGATCACGCAATATTTTCTTTGCCTCGTAGTACGACTTAGGCAATTTGCTTCCAACCGGTAACATTTGGCCCAGTAACTCTAACATCATATCAATACTTTTATTGGTCATTCTGTTGATCACTTTAATGTGTAATAATTTCACAACGAAATTCAAGATCGAAATTCCAGCACTTTCAAATGAAATTTTTTTGCCTCATCAAGTAGTTCACTAAATAAATTTTGATCATTTCCACTTAACACTGGCATGTCACCACTGACACTAAGACCAAGTTATGGACCTTGTAAGTCATGCAAAGTATCAGTTATCTCATCGTTTGCAGGTTGATTGTAACTAATGCTCCATTCACCGGAATCAATAAACCGTGACTGAGAATGATACTGCTCACCTTTATAAATCCACGTACGGTAAGTTGGTGATATTACTAGCATGTATAAATGATTATGAACTTCATCTAACCGTTTCCTTTTCCTATTCAAATAATTTTTACATGGACACCGAACACGACCTTCTGTATCAATGTGTTGTTTTGCGACTTCCATAAACTCATACACTCCATTACGATATTCAACACTCAATCTATCCAGCAACCTCATCCAATTTCTATCCATTTCAGCGAAATATCTAAATATAATATTATTATTAAATATCATATTACACTAATCAACATTACTAATTCATTAATAATTTATTTAAGCATATATATATATATATATATATATATATATATATATATATATATATATATTATATATATTTATTCGATAAATTAATAATTTACAGAAAAATTCTATTTTGGAAAAATTAATTAACTTAATCTACATATATGAATCATAAATCACTAACAAAAAGTATATAAACAACATAATCATAAAAATTGAAAATAATAAAGAAATATGAAAGAAGATTTACCTTATGGGAAATTGATTACAATTTTATTGAAAATTTTTAGGAGAGTTGTGAGGTTGTAGAGGAGAAATTCTCATATTTCAGAGGATGAAAATGAAGAGAATGAGAGAAAAAACAGAGGGGGAGAAGAGTTGGTGGCATTCTGCATTTTAATCTATCTTTAGCGTCGAAATATTAAATTCGACGCTAAAAATCGGACAATTAGCATCGAAATAGGATATTCAATGCTAATATCCGATTTTTAGCGTCGACTTAAAATTTAGATGCTAAAGATTAAAGGATTTTCGGTGGTATCTTCATAAGCCTTTAGCGACGCTATTTCTTCGACGCTAAATACTAGTTTTTTACGTTGAATAAGTTTTTTTGACGCTAAAAGTTTAACTTTTAGCGTCGATATGTGGATTCGACGAAAAAAGTTGAATATTTGGCGTCGAAAATAATTGTCATTGCTAAAATCTAGATATTTGGCGTCGAATAATAATTACGCCACTAAAATTGATTTTTTACGTCGAAAGTTGTTTCGACGCTAAATGATTGGACGCTAAAAGCCATAATTATTGTAGTGTTTCCAATTTACTTTTGATTTTCTTCAACTATCGAACCCACTGCCTTTGTATTTATCTTATTTTATCTCTGTTGTTTAGCCTTATAAAGTCTTTACTTTCTCTCTCTCTGAGTGTTGATACACTCTCTTGTTAATCCTCCTTAATAAGCTTATCCTGCTACGTAAGTTCCTTTCTTATCTCGGTTCCTTGAACTTCTTACATCTCTATTCTTCTGAAAATTCTCTTTCAACCTCGAATATCTTGAACATCTTTTACTAAATCTACAGTTCATGTATTACTTTTCATCTAGCCTTTCCCTTCTCATCTTAGTTCCTTATATTCCTTATATCTTTATTTCCCTGGAAACTCCCTCATCTTTGATTGCTCAAGGCATCTTCTTATTAAACATTGGGTTAGAGTACTATTCTCTAGCTAATTTCTCTTTTTTATTACCATGAGTCTCTTTATAAGTTATTCACTTTAATCCTATGAGTTTTTCTCCCTAATTTCTTTGTATTTCTAAGTCTTTACCTTATAAAGGCTTCTTAATTTAATTGATGCCTCTAGACTGGCTCAACTTATTGTGACCTCAAACTCTCTCGAGTTCATGCTGCTTATCTATATCTTTTTTTGAACTCATCCATTTGGTTGTCTAGTTATCTTCGTAATTCACCAAAACATCATCAATTGCTTTTCTTTACTATTCCTCCTCTTTACTAGATTCTAAATTGGGCATATTTCTTCCATAAGGATCTTCAAATACACAATTCTGCTTACACTTAAACTTGGTAATGCTCTGGTTAAGTGTTTGCACGCTTTCTAGAATTGAGGTTTTGGAAGAAAGGGTAATCATTGGTTCTGCGGGGACCTGGTCAACTACTCCATGTTTTAAAATTCATTACTCTTTATTGATCTCTCTGAGGTCTTCATTTATCTTACTATCTCCAGACTTCTTTTCTTATTTAACTGTACGTACTGAAACTTCTTGGTACTTCCGTTTCCTTATTGCTGTTCTAAATCCTATTCCTCGGCTCCACGTCATACTAACTGAGGCTAGTGGTGGTTCGCTCTTCTGGCTATTTCCTAATCCTCTGTTCTTTGCTCTTGCCACCAATCACCATTATGGCACTTTGTTCTATGGTACATACTAGTACCTTCATCACTTTTATATATCCATATCCTCATGGGTTTGTTCTTTTATCTCCATGGTTTCCTACTGGCTAGTGGGCTGATCCTTGGGTTCTACCGTATTGGTCTATCCTGTGGACTTTTACTAGTGCTACAATTCTCGTGCTGACTTGCCTTGTTCTCAGGCCTATATTGGGTTCTCCTTCTAATAACCTCGAATCTCATTTAATCCTTTTATGGGTAATCTATTTTCTAAATGCTTCCATTTCTGATGATGATCTGTCATCGGCTTCTTATAGTCGCTTATATCCAGACTGGTAGGGGCTAGGACTAACATCCTATGTTTTGATGAGTTTCAGTATCATTGTCTTGGTGCTCTGTGTCCTGGTAGGGTCTATTTCTCATGTAAGGTGGGTATGAGGTAGACTCTATCAGGGTAACTTCTTTATCTGGTGTAACTGAGAGGTTCGAAGACTAGATAGTTTGAGATCTTATTTTTATCAAATTACTGGGGTAAAGTAACTAGCTCTTTCTATTTCTCGCTTGGGGATCTGGATCGGGGTTTGAGTATCTGAAGTTCTCTAAATCCCTGTTGGCATCTAAGTCCATTGAGGCGCTCAAGACTAGTTTCGGGTTTCTTACTTCTGTTATCTCTCTAGCTATTCTTCGTTACTTCGGGAACTCACTATCTATAAGAAGATCTCGAAGGATATTGGATTCTTTTGGGAAGAATTTCTTGAAGATGAAAGGAATCTTACTTCTACTGAGCAATTATTCTATATTCTCTTTTACTGCTATGGGTTCTTATGCTTTCTTATTGTTCTTGTTATATATCTCTTTATTTCTTTATTTCTGGTTACTTAAACATCCTTACTATTTTCCTTACATTTCTAACTTTTCTCTTTCTCTTTTTCCTTCTTGGATAACTTTCTATGGGACTTTACTATCGGCTTTCCTAGCTTGTACTGGACTTTGGGGAGTAATCTCTAGGATGATTACAGAATGATTCCTAACTAGAGTAAGGAAAAAGGATTCGGAATCCTTGGAAATACTTGCTAACCTGTCTGAGGATCTTGAGGACATACTCGAGGATTGGATACTGGAGAGGTAGTGCCACGCATACTAGTATCACAGACATACTAAGTATACAAGACCCTAACACTCTACCCACTGCAGTCAATGTCTCCCTAGACTATGCTCTGATACTATCTTTGTAACATCTCTGATCTGGGAGATGTTACCGGCAGGGATAGCAGTACTAACCCCATAAGCCTCTGACTAATTACTATAATTGATATAATACACTTTTATTAATTTGACTATACTTTGTATGGGACCGTAGCCCAATCGAAAACATTGAAAACCAACTCAATATTAATTATTATACTAGATTACAATTGATTTTACAATAAGTACTCACATCAAAACTGATACAAGACTCATATTTGACTATATGACTGATACTTGAATAAGACTGAACTTTCACTCAAACTCTGACTCATACTGGTGGACTCCATCCCTAGTGACTGCTTTAGTATCCATCCTTCCGAGCTTGCCCTGTTAAAAAAAACCTGCAAGATACAAAAACTGGAGTGAGGGTTAGATCGCTATACGATCTAAGTGAGTGGACGAAAACTGAAAACTGATGTAAAAACTTTTGGTTTCAAAATCATAGTACCAAAAATATCTTTGTATGAAAACTTTGTTTCTGAAACTGTCTTTCTGAAAACTGCTTTTGAATTTTGATGTGCTGTTTTCTGAAAATTGCTTCTAAAATCTGGTTTCTGAGTTGATTAGTATCAATAAACAAAATCAACTTTAAGAGAGAAGTATCCACTCACTGTTTTTGGAATCTGGCTGGTACTGGATCCATTATCGAAAAGAGTTACGGTACCTGAGGATAATCTAGGGTCGAGAACTTGATTAGTATATATAGTAAAATAAATCTTAATATCTAACTAAGCTTTATGATACATCCATAGGTTTACATACGAGGCTTATCACAATCATACTTTGATATAAAATATGTATATGAATTGTTACGAGACCCCAAGGGTGGTCTCTAACGCTTTAAGGGTGGGACTGGGGGTTTAAAACTGATTTTGGGCAGATTCTGTGTCTCGTGTCACGACTCACAACTCCCAATTTCCAGTCCCCATTTTCTTCTTGCGTCACGACGCACAGTCCTTCTTGCATCGCGGCACTGGATTTCAAGGATTCTATTTGTCTTCTCTAAATTCTTAAAATGTCTAAATCCATTCTATATCCACACTTCCAAACCAAAAACCAACATACAATACATCATCTTATACTTCATTCTACATTCGTTAACCCTAAATTTATCCACAATTTAACCTTCTACCCATTTTACTAATTTACACCCATTTTTTAACAAATGAAGTTACCAACTTTTCTATTAACTCAAAACTAAAATAGTCACTCATTCATCATCATCATACTTATACTCACAACACCATACAAGTATCAATCATCAAACTCACACCACTTTTAAAGAAAAGGTCATGGATTTCTTATCTTTTTCCTCTCGATTTTCTTTACTCTCTAAACTCTCAAGGATTGCCAAGCTTTCTCTATTTCTTTTCTTCATTCTCTTCTTCTTTTCTTATTTTCTTCTTATTATTTCCATTTTCTTTCTTTCTTTCTTTTTCTTTCCCTTCCCTCTCTTCTTATTTACGTTTTTTTTTCCTCTCTTTTTGTTTCTAAATATGAGATTTGTGAATAGGGAGCCCTTTTTATTTTAGGGCTTAAATGATATTAAGAATATTATGGAAGTATGTAGAAAAATGGAGAGAGTTTGAGATTTTTTACATTTGGTTCCGAAATTACTATTCATCTAAATTTTGACTTATATTTTTTACCTACATCTGATCCAAATTTGGGAAATTATTCGATGCGAAATTTGTAGGCCCTCGTCTCTGATTTCCAATGATATAAAATTCATAAAAATCGGAGTTCATACGAAAATGTTACGCCCAAAATACCATGGAGCACCAATGGGACACTGAAATGAGATACTAAAAGGAACACCAAATGAGACACAAAATGTTCAAGTATACTAACTATATTTGAATCTATAGATTCCATGTAAGGGGATCCTTTCAGTTCCAGTTGAGCATGCGAGCATTATTACATCGGTTATGTGAGAGAATGTTATTTCCCTTATTACATTTTCAAGTTATTATGGTAGTGATATGCCTTATTTAAATTTTATATATTATAATTTACAATCTACGTTTCATGTAAATAAATTATATTTCATGATCTTCAAGTCGGGTTTCATGTTCACGGCTTACACTCTCAGTTTGCAGCCTATGTTTACATGATTGCTCATGTTATGTTTTCAGTTTGTGTTCACATGTTACATGTTTTCAATTTACGTATTTAGCTTGTGTGTTTCCATTATAGAGGTACTGATTAGGAAATTCGCTCGAACAATGTTCATCTCATACTTATTCTAAAATAGCTAATGAATTTCGTACAAGCATTGTATACATAACTCAATATCTAATTAGTTCATGATTTACAGTTTTCAATTCATGATTTATAGTTATATGTCATGATTTACAGTCTATGTTTTTTGATTTACAATAAGTTTATACTCTTTAGTTTGTGTTATAGTTTTCACGTCATGTTTACAATTTACTTCAGGTTCATGCTTTCAGTTCGTGTTTATAGTTTTAGTTCATGTTTATTTTTTCAATTTATTATTCAATTTTCAGTTCATGTTATAGTGTTCATTCATATTTCCAGTTTACATCCTACATTTTTCAGTCATGTTTTCAGTTTACATTTTACAGTTTCAAGTCACGTTAGAAGTTTTTCAGTTTATGAAATAGTTATCAGCTCAGGGTCACAGTTTACTAATAATGTTTACAAATCTCCATTCATATTTATAGTTTGCAATTCATGTTTATAATTTTCAAGTCATGTCTACAGTTTGCAGTCAAATTATCATATTTATATTTTTCAGTCATGTTGTGATATTTTATATCGTATCGCAAGTGTACGGTGTCAAGTTTTAGTATAAATCAGTGAAAGAGTGTTGAACCCACAGGGATTGCGTTAACTCGCACTAAGTATCATAATTGATAATCCTAGCTTTATTTAGATGATAATTAATAAAGATTAAAGTAAATAAATAAATAATAAAATAATAAAATAGGATGAACTAATACGATAGAGATTCTGGATCCTGATTTCACCTAACTGTCGCCTATGTATTTGTCATGCCAATTAATCATTGTTCAGTTATATTGTTTAAGTTAAGATTCCTAAAATATCCACTCCCTCTCTCGAGTATCAGTGAAAATATCATCAACTACAGACTTTGATATCTCTATAAAAATCCAATAGTTAACAACTCTTTACGCTTTGTGATTCTATGTTAACGACTTCAAAGGACTACAGATTCTCTCGAACTCTATAAAATCCTAGGATATATTCTCTAGGTCTATTCAAAATCCTCTCTCTCGAGTGATAGATTCTAAACATTCATCATCTTCAATTGTGGCCAGCAACCAAGAAGTATTAAACTCAAAAGAATACAAATAACGCAATAAAACTTCATCACAAAATTGACAATTAAAATAAAGGTTCAAGCATCGATTACACCATTCTCCAGAATTAAGGAGTTTAGTTCATGACAAAAGATAAAATCAATGATAAACAAATCATGAATCTAATGAAAATCATTAGAGTTTTAAGAAAGAAACAAGAAGATAAAACCCGAATTGAATCTCTTCCTCCTCGGATGTCACACAGCCTTTGTCTCCTCTTGTCGCTCTTCAATCCTCTCATTGGATCTCTAAAAATATTTATTTCTTGTGTTTTTTGCTGTGTATTAGCCTCCTTCTGAGTGTTGGATGAACTGTTATATTTATAGTGGAGGCTGAGAGTAATTGGGTATCATTATGGATCTTAAAAACCCTAAAAATCCAATCCTGAAACGTGCATGTCTTCTCCCGCAGCACCACGGTGCTGCTAATTGGCGCGAACGTCGCCAATCTTTCTGGAAATTATATGAGGAATTTGAGGCACCGCGGAGCCTGGATTTTGTCTTGAAGATGGCGCCGCGGCGCATTTGACAGTAATGGGCGCCACAACACGCCTCACTCTCTAGATTCAGTATGGAAATATGGCGCCGTGGCGCCAGTCTTCTGCATCTGATTTTCTCAAGGGCGCCATGGCCCTAGTCTTGGAACCGCGGCGCCAGTACAATTTCTCACTGATTCCTGTTTTTCGTGTTCTAGGCTCTTGTGTGCGTCATATGCATCTGTATAGTCCCTAAACACTTGCAATTTTCCAAGGATTCATGTATTAATGCTCCTGCAAATAAAACATAAATTAAACTATAAATGACATTTAATTACCCGAAATATAACAAAATATTAAGCTAAAGATGTCGCAATAAGTGGGTATAAACCACACTTATCAAATACCCCCAAACTTAAGGTTTTGCTAGTCCCAAGCAAAATATAAAATAAAAACTAAATTCAAATAAATAATTAAAAATAACTAAATTAACTAAGCCACTTTCGTAGGGATCACGATTGCATTTAGCGTATGCAACAAGCCTTTAAACCTCTATGCGGCCCTAGTGGACGAGTTATAGTCTCGTGAGGGATTACAGTGACGACACCCACAAACGTCATTCACACACAATCATGCAAAAATATAAACAAATAACAAAACATAGTCCTGATAGTTGCACAGATAATTTTCCTCAAAAAAAGCTTATAAATGATATCAAAGAATCTTCAAAGTACGCAATTACAACTCGAATCCAAGTTTTTGAATAAATTATCTAAGCTAGACTCACGGTGTGTGTGTGTGTGTGTGTGTGTGTGTGTGTGTGTGTGTGTGTGTGTGTAAAGGCTCATTCACAGCTTTGATCCTAAGTAAGCCAACTCAATGATTTCGTTTAAAAATTAGAATCGATGGGTCAAACCAACTTAGATATCTCAACTATGCTCTGTAATTGCCTTTTTTTTCGTGCTCAACATGATATGATTTTTTTTTTCCTTTTCTTGTCTCTTTTTACTTCTCTTTTGAACTTTTCAATTTTTTCTTTCAACACACTCACCCTTTAAGATAGCATTTCTCCTCATGGTGGTCCTAATACTCGCCCATGGGTAGCTTCACGTTTATCGGTTATAGGTGGTTTATTTTCTTTCTTTAGAGACTTTTTTCTTTTATTTTTATCCATACCATACATCATAACACTAGCAAATCAAGATAGACATCTAAGTAAACGGTCATTCATCGACATGCAATTTCTTCAACTAGTCACCTTGTCAACTACTTAAGTTTTCACTGCTAAAAACCTATTTTTAAATGCTTACGAGTCAAACATAGATCAATTACTCAAGTCATCAGATAAAAGTGAATCAGACACTTATCATTTCTAAAATTTCACCCATAAACAGATAGTATTATCACAGGATTTATGCTTTACTACCAAAGACTAAAATAATTTTTTTTAAAAATAAATAGCAAGTAAACAGCATACACACACCCCAAACTAAAACTTGTATTGTCCTCAATGTAAGATAAAAAAAAAATTAAAGAACAAGAGTGAGGAACAACATTACCGTGCATGAAGTTGATCAGACTCTTGCTGGTTAGAATTTGGTTGCGCGGGCGTTGTGTGTCTCGTGCTATCTGCATAAATAGCATGCAAACAAATAAATAAACAAATAGCACACAATAAAATAAAATTAAAAATAAAGAAAATAATTGTAAAACAAATGCAGGAGTTGTCTCCCCGCTAGCGCTAAGTTTAACGTCTTCAGCCAGACGCAACCACCCAAATAGTGGTCATGGTAGCTTCTTCTTTTATATCCACTGACTGTTTTGACATGAACAAGATAGCTTGGCGGCAGTGGCAGTTTTATCCTAATATCCCTATTGCTGCTTGGTTATGGAGGATGCAATCTGTCTAATCTGTGTTTCTAAGGACTTCATTGTGGCCTCCATATTTTCCATATGTGTCTCAATATTATTTAGCCTCAACTCATTCTTCTCAAATCTCGCTGAAGTGTTAGCAACGAACATGTTCACGAAATCTTCTAAGGATGATTTCTGCTCAGCTCTTTGATAGTCAAAACCAAAAGAAGGTTGTAAGGTATTCTCTGTGTTAGCATATGACAGGTTTGGATGATAACGGTTAGGCACAGGATTTCCTCTATAGTTGTTGAAGTTCCGATTGTTCACATATTGGACTTGCTCAAAGTTCGGTTTTCCTTCCAATGATTGCATGTTTGTAGCTGCCGCTGATTCAATAGATGGTACTCGTGGAATTTTCAGGGCTTCTACTTTAGTGGCTAATGTGGAAATCTGAGCTGTAAGTGCCACAAGAGTGTCTACTTCATATATTCCAGCCACTTTGGTCACCGTAGCGCGTTCACTTGGCCATTGATAATGGTTAATGGCCATTTCTTCCAATAAGTTATAGGCTTCCTCAGCTGATTTCTTGAATAGAGCTCCCCTAGCTGCTACATCAACCACAGTTCTATTTGAACCATTCAACCAATTATAGAACAACTGAATCTGAACCCAATCTGCATAATCATGTTGTGGGAATCTTCGTAATAGATCCTTAAAGCGCTCTCATGATTCATATGAAGTCTCAGTCTCCATCTGCTTAAATATGCTGATTTCTGCCCTCAGTTGAGCGGATTTAGCTGGTGGAAAGAACCTCTCAAGAAATTTTATGGCCATATCCTGCCATGTCATGATACTCCCCGTCTGTATTGATTGCAGCCAATCCTACACTTTTTCCCGTAAAGAGAATGAGAATAAGCGTAGCATTATGGCTTCTTTACTCACGCCATTTATCTTTATGGTATCTGCGATCTCCAGGAACATCCTTAAGTGCAAGTTGGGATCTTCTACAACTGAACCCCCAAACTGATTCCTTTGTACCATGTTGATCAATGCCGGTTTTAACACCAAACTGATTCCTTTGTACCTTGTTGATCAATGCCGGTTTTAACTCAAAATTGGTGGCGTTGATTGGTTGATGGGCAATCCCAGAATAGATATCATCAATGACCGATTTGAAGTGATCTCTGATTGCTACATGGCATGAGTTGTTCTCTATGTTTTCAGCTGTCATTGCTTCTTTTTCAATTTTTCTTTCTTTTCTTAGTCTCCTCGTAGTTCTTTCTATTTCAGGATCAAACAGAAGAGAGTCGAGACTTGTGAATTTTTGCATTCACTGAAGCCCAAAAGAAAAAGAAAAAAGGAAAAAAAATTCAATAAACAAAAATAAACTAAAAATAAAAATAAAAATAAAAATAAATACAAGACTAAAATAAAAGATAAAATCTAAATTAAAGGTAAGATTACTTGGTCGTAGTATTATTATGAATTAAACAAACAATCCCCGGCAACGGCGCCAAAAACTTGTTGTGATATTTTATATCGTACCGCAAGTGTACGGTGTTAAGTTTTCGTATAAATCAGTGAAAGAGTGTCGAACGAACCACACTGGATTGCGTTAACTCGCACTAAGTACTACAATTGATAATCCTAGCTTTATTTAGACGATAATTAATAAAGATTAAAGTAAATAAATAAATATAAAAATAATAAAATATGAGGAACTAATACGATAGAGATTCTGGATCCTGATTTCACCTAACTGTCGCTTATGTATTTGTCACGCCAATTAATCATTGTTCAGTTATATTGTTTATAAGTCAAGATTCCTAAAATATCCACTCCCTCTCTCGAGTATCAGTGAAAATATCATCAACTACAGACTTTGACATCTCTATAAAAATCCAATAGTTAACAACTCTTTACGCTTTGTGATTATATGTTAACGACTTCAAAGGACTACAGATTATCTCGAACTCTATAAAATCCTAGGTTATATTCTCTAGGTCTATTCAAAATCCCCTCTCTCGAGTGATAGATTCTAAACATTCATCATCTTCAATTGTGGCCAGCAACCAAGAAGCATTAAACTCAAAAGAATATAAATAACACAATAAAACTTCATCACAAAATTGACAATTAAAATAAAGGTTCAAGCATCGATTACACCATTCTCCAGAAATAAGGAGTTTAGTTCATGACAAAAGATAAAATCAATGATAAACAAATCATGAATCTAATGAAAATCATTAGAGTTCTAAGAAAGAAACAAGAAGATAAAATCCGAATTGAATCTCTTCCTCCTCGGATGTCACAGCCTTTGTCTCCTCTTGTCGCTCTTCAATCCTCTCATTGGATCTCTAAAAATATTTATTTATTGTGTTTTGTGCTGTGTATTAGCCTCCTCCTGAGTGTTGGATGAACTGTTATATTTATAGTGGAGGCTGTGAGTCATTGGGTATCAGTAGGGATCTTAAAAACCCTAAAAATCAAATCCTGAAACGTGCATGTCTTCTCCCGCAGCGCCGCGGCGCTACTAATTGGTGCTACGGCGCCAATCTCTCTGGAAATTGTATGAGGAATTTGAGGCGCTGCGGCTCCTGGATTTTGCCTTGAAGATGGTGCCGTGGCGCCTTTAACAGTAATGGACGCCATGACGCCTCACTCACTGGATTCAGTATGGAAATATGGCACCGTGGCGCCAGTCTTTTGCCTCTGGTTTGTTCAAGGGCTCCGTGGCCCTAATCTTTGGAGCCGCGGCGCCAGTATAATTTCTCACTGATTCCTACTTTTCGCGTTCTAGGCTCCTGTGTGCGTCCTATGCATCCGTATAGTCCCTAAACACTTGCAATTATCCCAGGATTCATGTATTAATGCTCCTGCAAATAAAACATAAATTAAACTATAAATGACATTTAATTACTCGAAATATAACAAAATACTAAGCTAAAGATGTCGCAATAAGTGGGTATAAACCACACTTATCAAGTCATGTTTCTAATTTACGTTATATAGTCAAGTTATCATGATTATAGTTTTCACTTCAAGCTCACATTTTCGGTTCAAGTTATCAGTCATTATCGTTTTTGGTTTTCAATTTAGGGTCACAATGCATGTTTACATCCTAAGTTTCTTAGTTTGCAGTTTATGATTTACAGTAGTTAGCCCATGATTTATGTGTCCTCAACTTTCGTTTTATACGTTTTCAGTTTACACTTTACATGTTATAGTTTAAGATTTCAGCTTTCGGTTTATGATTTGTATGACGTCAATTCATGATTATAACTTTTAGTTCATTAGTTACAGTTCATGCATCATGTTTTACAATTTACAATCATGTTCACAGTTTATGTTTTGCAGTTTAGTTTACAGCTTATGTTACACATGTCAAGTTTATAGTTTATGTTTTCACATGTCACGATTTTACAACTTATGTGTCAGTTCATGATTCACATTTTATATAGCAAGACTTACAGTCACGTGTCATGCTTTACCATTTTCGATTAAGTGTCTCATGTGACATGTTTATAACTTATATTTTCACATAACGTGTTTTCATATTTATGGTTTGTATGATTTCAGTTCATGTTTTACATGTTTACAGCTCATGTATACAGTTCTCAGTTTTATGATTACGTGTTCATCTATCACAATATACAATTTATGTTTCATGTTTACAACTTGGGGTACAAGACTTACAGATCATGATTTTCTCAAGATTTATAGTTTAAGTTCCATGTTTTAAAATATATGATTTATATGTTTTCAAGTACAAGTAAATGATCATTTTCAAAACACCAGTAGAGTACCGTCCCCTCGACTTCAGTTTCAATTTGCCTAAATATTCTTTGGAAACCCTCTTAGGCTATTTCATGTTCAAGTTCAGCTTCTCCTGCTTATGCAATGTCAGGTTCCCGCTATGTAAGTTACATGTTACAGCTCAACTTCCCCTCATTATTTGATGCTAGGTCCCTTTAAGTAGGTCACACACCCCCATATTACCATAGTGGTGATGTTTTTCATGGCTTTTAACATATGCAAGCGTACACATGGGCGACGGCCGATTATGGTTACGATTCATATTTACAACTTTTAGTTTATGATACAGTTTTCATTTCATGTTATGGTCACTGTTCTTGATTACAGTTTGAGTCTTAAGTCTGTAGTTTACACAAATCATGTTTATAGTTTCTAAATCGAGAATACAGTTATAGGTTAAGTTTACACTTTACAAGAAATGTTGACAGTTTACAAGTCATGCTAATAGATTACAGTCATGTTTGTAATTTTCAATCCATGATTCAGTTTACATATTACAGTTTTCTCATCACATGTACATTTTACAGTCATGTTTATGGGTTTTAGTGCATGTTATAGTTTTAATACATGTTTCAGTTTACAGATCATGTTTACAGTTCACATATATGTTACAGTGTATAATTTTCAATTCATGTTTATAGTTTGCAAATCCATGCTTACTGTTGTAGTCACGAACCTTCAGTCACTGTCACAACTTACATATTATAGTATATGATTTATAGTATATGTTACAAGATTTATGATTTACATTTCATAAGCTCACGAGTTAGGTTTCATGACTTATGAAGCAAATTAATCTTTACAGGTTACATTATCTTAATTTAAATTTTCAGTATTTACTCATTAGGTCGTTCATACAACTTACTCTTCCACTTTCAACTTTGTGTTACATGACTACATGCATACATATGACAAGTTTTGGAGAATATGGATACCAACAACAGTCATTAAGACACAGTTTCAGGGGTCTACATGTATATATATTGGTCAAAATAAGCCACGAGGCTGAATAACGTGTACACGTATAGATTACGTTGTATTAATCTTATTTTGATGAAATTTGTGTATTTTATGTATCGGCCATGTATTTATTCAGAATCAGACATACCATTTATAGATCATGTCACGTTATGCATGTTCATGTCAGAGGTTTATGAAAATAGTATCATTGTCTCCTACCGATCATGTCCTGGATAATCTGAGATGTGACATTATCATTTGGAGATATACTATTAGAGATGGCCAACGAGTTGTGCAGTCGATTTAGCTCGCAGGTCCAACACGCATCTGTTACAGACACGACACGATATGTTATTTTAGAGCAAATATTTTTGACCCATAGACTGTGACGTGCCAAGACACAATATGGGCCGTGCTTTGGCTCATCACGAAAATGAGCGACGAAAAGCTCACAAATAATATTTATTTTTGTTATAATTTAAAATTTTTTATTTTATATATCAATTTAATATGTATTTATTTAAGTTCATTACTCCATCAATTTATTTTGAAGTTAAATTATTGAATCTCAATGTTGAAATATAACTAAATCAAATATTAACAATTTAAAGAATAAATAGAAATATTACTCAATTAAAAATAAGATTATTTGAGAGAGAGAAAATATAAGTTATCTATATGAAATGAAAAGTTACAATTTACAATCCCATGTTTGGTACAATGCAATTGGCTCCACATATTAGTCGTTTCTACCCATATATGAATTACACAATGAGTGTATTCGAATGTGGGGAGACGGTGCACCGAATTAATTAATGAATTTGTCTCCAATTCCTATAGTTGAGTTATTTTTTAATTGATTAATTCTGTTGTTGTATAATTAGTTTATTAATTCTTGTGTAGTTAGTTAATTTAGTTGTTATATTATGGTAATATTATAATATGTACCATTATAATTTTTAATTGGCTTGGTGGTGAAGGGTCCAGAATCTCACCTTGAGGTTCTGGGTTCGAATCCAGGGGGTGCAACTTCTTGTAAGAGCCTGGGGCAGCCGGGGGTTTTACCTGCGCCGCGGCCCAGAATGGGTGGTTTGGTGGCGGGGTTTCCAACGATTTCAAAAAAAAAAAAAAAAAAAGTCATGAATAACTAACGCTCAAAATTATATTTTTAAACTTTAAAAAAAAAAAAAAAAAAAATCGAAGTCCACAGCTGGACACGACCCACTTGGTCCACTGGATCGACACGACCTTTAGGTCATATATGCTGTTCTCATAGGCTATATTGGGCCCTATATTTAACAAGTGTTCTTCACATGACTGGGCCCGCAAACTTAATGGGTCAATCATGCCGGCCCATCAATACGGGTAGGCCTTGTATTCACGGGTCAGCTCCGTTCACCATCTCTATTTAATAATATTAATCATTGTTGCTTGTAATTTCATTCAATAATAAACACTAATTACCAAAAAAATTAATAATAATAAACGGACAGAATATTCCGTCTTTGGTGAAATGAAATATAAAAATGTCTCTTGCACTGACTTGTCAAACAGTGAAAGGAAACTTAATGAATCGCATGTACTTAATTAAATGAAAACACCAGTCCTTCTACTTTTATTCCAACCTATCCTTTTCTTATTATATTCATATTTTAAAAATAAAATTAGCATGGCTTAAATTATACCTTGCAATTTTAAAAATGTCTAGATGGGAATACTTTCATCAACCAATCATATATATATATTTAAAATAAATAAATAAAATAAATAAAATAAATCGGAGCAGTTGTGAAGCTTCTTTGAAATTTGAACGACTTATCCTAAATTGAAAATTATTTATAGTGGGACATGAATGCATGAAAGAAACATATCATGTTCATGCATGCATGGTGATGATTTATTCATCATAATGCTGAGCAGAGATTGGTATAAACAAAAATATAAAACGACAGACATGCTCATTCCAAAAACGAATGAAAGGCAGATCCGCATTAATAGGTTCACGTATTCTCATGCAAAATAAAATAATTTTCAAAAAAAAAAAAAAAAATTTATTGAATTGTAAGTTGACTTCACAGTATAGGTGTTCGAGTGAATCTTTTTCAGAGACTCAATTTTAATTTAATGGTGATATGTTTTGTGCCTTCCTCAGTCCCTCCTTATGCACGAGCGGTTAGTCGAATTATCAATTATAATTTGATCTCACAAGGTTTTATGTTTGAATATATCTGGATTTTAATTTAGCATTGATACGAGTTTTGTGCTGATTTTACTCAAATACCTATGTAGATATACAATCTAAAATGAGTTAAATTATTAAAACTGAATTATGGTAAGATTGACAATATAGTACGTACATCTTATAATTAGTTTTGTCACGTTCTTTATACATATATCACTTTTTCTTTTTGTAATCGTTGAAAATTCCGCCGCCAAACCATCTCTTCTGAGCTTAAGCGGAGCAAGTAAAATTCCGAACTATTTGAAACTATTACAAGAAACGCACTCCCTGGATTCGAACACAGGATCTCAATGTGAGATTCTCAACCCTACACCATCAAACTACGTGGATCATATATCAGTACTCTTTAATCGAGAAAATAATAAATGTATTAAGGAGTGATAAAATGATGACAAAAATTAATGATAAAATATAGGTACTAAACTTATTGAATTAGTTAGATATATGAAGTTTGTTATAGAAGAATATATCTATATCAAAAAGTACATTTCACTTTAATATGGGTGTGGTGTGTGTACACAGTCTAAAATAATCGAATTGTGATATAACAAAACTAATCCGAGCCAAATTGTAGATTCACTTGAAATTTTAGTAATAAGGGAAGCCCAAGAGACATAGAGAGTTGTTATACTACAAGAAAACTGTCAAATAGCGACGGAAAAATCCGTAGCTAATTGACCCCTAGCGACGAAATAGCGAAGGAAAAATTCCGTCTCTATTTTGTTGGTTGCAAAAAAAATAGCGACGGAAATATTTCATCCGTCGCTAATTTTCGTCGCTAAATAGTGACAGAAAATTTCGTTTATATTTAGAGATTGAATAATTTTCGTCGCTAAATAGCGACGAAAATTCCGTTTCTATTTAGCGACGGAAGTATTTCCGTCTCTAAATAGAAACAGAATTTATGTCGCTATTTAGCAACGTAAATTATTCCGTCTCTAAATAGAAACGGAATTTTCGTAGCTATTCCATAACTATATATTAAAAACGAAAATTTTAAAATTTTAGAGAGACGGAAAATTTAAAAATTTTAAAGATGCATGAAGCTTTTAAAATTTTAGAAATGAAAAAATTTTAAAATTTTAGAGAAGTACGAAATTTTATAATTATTTAGATGTGAGAAATTTATAAGTTTTAGTGAGAGTAAATTTTTAAATTTTAGATAAGGAAAAATTTTAAAATTTTTGAATGGTAGAAAATTTTTAAAAATTGACTTTTTAATGTTATATATAAATCTTCAATTCCACAAGACACCGTAATGTCCACCGCAAGCTTCGACACACCACCATCCATTTACGCCACTTTAAACCAAAAAAAATATATTAGTGTTTGTTTCTTATGAAATTTTAAAAGTGAAGATAAGAAAAATGAGAGTTGAGGTATGAAAAATTTTGATGGTATATGGAATTGAGGAGGAAAATAAAAATTTTGATGGTATATAGAATTGAGTAGAAAAATTTTGGATGATGTATTGGAATTGAGATTTAAAAAGATTGTGGTTTATATATAGAGGAAAAGATAAGAGAAGCGGAAAGATTTATAAATTTTATAGACATTTAAAATTTTCGTAAGGCGGGAATTTTTGAAAATATTAGAGGGATTGAAAATTTTATAAATTAGCTACGGAATTTTAATTCCGTTTCTAATTAGCGACGGAATTATAATTCCGTTTCTACTTAGCAACGGATAATTCATCTCTATTTTTTTAAAAAAAAAAAAGTGGCGCCGAAAGGATTAAATTTGTGGGGGGATTGAAAATTTTAAAATTAGCTACGAAATTTAATTTCGTTTCTACTTAACGAAGGGATTTTCATTCCGTTTCTAATTAGCAACGGAATTTTCATTCCATTTCTAATTAGCGACGGAAAATTCGTCTCTATTTGTTTAACAAAAAATTGGCGCCGAAAGGATTAAATTTTCGGGGGGATTGAAAATTTTAAAATTAGCTACGGAATTTTAAATACGTTTCTAATTAGCTACGGAATTTTAAATACGTTTCTAATTAGCTACGGAATTTCAAATCCGTTTCTAATTAGTTACAGAATTTTAATTATGTTTCTAATTAGCGACGGGATTTTCATTCCGTTTATAATTAGCGACGGAAAAATTCCGTTTCTAAATACCAATTAAAATTAAAATAAAAATGAAAATTTTAAAATTAGTTACGGATTTTAATTCCGTTTCTAATTAACGATGGAATTTTCATTCCGTTTCTAATTAGCAACGGAAAAATTCCGTTTCTAATTACCAATTAAAATTAAAATAAAAATAAAAATTTAAAATTAATTACGAAATTTTAATTCCGTCTCTAATGAAATGAAGACTGGATTGCATAGAACAAACAGTCCATTGCTTCTCATGCATAGTGCTCATTCTTTTATGCTTGTAAGCAACACAAAGGTCCTGTAAATTTTGCTTTTGTACTTAGAATTTGCCGTCTCTAGGTATATTCTTTCGAAAAAAAATAAATTTACATTTGAATATGTTGAATAATGTCACATGGATTGAAGAGGATTGAGAAAGATTATTGTTGTCAAATTAGTGTCATTAAACATCAAATAACATGTTATACAACAATTCAAACGAGAAAGCAAAACTAGATCTACTTCAAATGAAAAACCCTAAAACGTAGAAATCAGAAAAACCTGATAAATCCAAGTCGAGATAATTCTCTGTCCTTAAGAACTTATTAGCCTCCGTCTCTAGTGCTTTACGGATTCAAATTGGCCAATGTTCTCCCAGGATAACTTGGTTGCTTCTTTTTCATGGTGCACTCCTTAACAAGTATTCGAACTGAGAATATGGTGAAACTCCCTCCCAAACAAATAGGAAAATACTCTTCTTAAAAACGGATTTACTTCTGTGTATTTAATTGGACATAGAGCCTCCCTTTTAAAGGCATGGAGGGGTGCCAACAAGGCACCCCTTGGGTTGGGGTGCAACCCTCCAAAGGGTTGTACCCCTCTCAAACACCCATAACATCCAAAAAGACACATAAACCCTTTGTCATGAATATTAGAAGAATTTCTAACAATCCCCCATAATTCTTCAAATATTCATAGAGATACTTGAGAGAGTTATCATGAACTAAAGCTGCATCGAAATAGGTAGCTTTCGCCTTGAACCTTTCCTAGTGAGTGACAATCGGATTTACTTGGTAAACCAGTGACCCATAGTCTTGAACTGTTCTGCCGTTGGTGTAAACCAAGACAATTGCCAACACACAGCTTTAATTCGACCATTTTCCCGTTCTACGGTTGTGTTCATTTCGGCCCTGAACAATGATCATGGATTCATCAAGCACTTTAGGGTAACCCGCCTTTAAAAGTTCTCATGGAAGCAGCTTCACTTCTTACTTGAAATATGTGATCCACCTGTTTTTACCCCCATTAGGACTCATCTCCTAATATAGTGATCATTAAAAGCCTTAGCTTATCCTAACCAATGACAGACAGCACTCAGCGTCATTATCGGAATGGGAAAGAGTACAAAACTCTTCAGTGCTTGTTTTGAATTGCACAAAGTTTCTGTTGTCCCTTTTGAACCTAGATCTTGGGATCTCCAGTCAACTAGGTTGGGTTTCCACAGTGACAATTCTTAGATTATAGGCTTCAAGCCCATTCCCCTCGATGACTTCTCAACTTGCTCTCGAGATAAACCTTTAGTTAGTGGATCCGCTAAGTTTCTTTCGACTCAACATAATCGATAGATATTATGCTACTTGAGAGCAGTTGACCTATGATATTATGTCTCCGACGTATGTGTCGAGACTTACCATTATACATTGTATTTTGGGCTTTCCCAATAGCCGATTGGCTATTACAATGTATGCTAATAGCTGGCACCGGTTTGGCCCAACTAGAAATATCCTCCAGGAAGTTTCTAAGTCATTCTGCTTCTTCCGCTGTTTTGTCTAACGCTATGAACTCTGATTCCATAGTAGACCGGGCAATACATGTTTGCCTCGAGGATTTCCATGACACAACTACATTACCAAGTGTGAAAACAAATCTAACCGTAGATTTGGAATCCACTGTATCAGATATCCAGTCAGCATCGCTGTATCCCTCTAGAACAGCAGGATATCTCTCGTAAAGTAGCCCATATTTTGAAGTTTCTTATACCTCAAAACACTTACTATGGCTTTCCAGTGGTTATGTCATGGATTGCTAGTATATCTGCTAAGCCTATTCACAGCTTGAGCGATATCAGTTCGTGTGCAATTCGTGAGATACATCAGACTTCCGATGATCCTTGAATACTCTAATTGCGATATGCTTAAGCCAATATTCTTTGATAGAGGAAGAGTTAGGTTAGCTATTCTCAAATCTTTCATATCAAATTTGCTGGATAACATTTTCTTGGTAGACTGAATCAACTCATGATTATTACCAATTATCAGCATATCGTCTACATAGAGATATACAATGACATATCATTCTTGAGTTGATTTGGTGTATATACACTTATCACACTCATCGGTTTTAAACCAATTTGACAACATCTCTTTGTCAATCTTCTCATGTCATTGTCCAGGTGCTTGTTTTAATCCGTACAAGGATTTTACAAGTTTGCACACCTTCTGTTCTTATCTGGGAACATTAAACCCTTCTGGTTGTTCCATGTAAGTCTCTTCATTCAATTCACCATTCAAGAATGACGTCTTTACATCCTTTTTGATGTATTTCAAGACCAAATATAGCTACTATGGCTATAAGCATTCTTACCGATGTGATACGAATCACTGGCGAATAGGTGTCAAAGTAAACAAGACCTTCTTTTTGTCTATAACCTTTTATGACAAATCTCGCCTTGTACTTCTCTATTGATCCATCCGTTTTCATCTTTCCTTTGAATATCCATTTGTAGCCCAGTGGCTTACAACCTGGAGGAAGATCAACCAACTCCTAAGTATGGTTCTGTAGGATTGAATCAATCTCACTGTTAATAGCCTCTTTCCACAGAGGTGCCTCCGTAGAAGACATATCTTCTTTATAGCTTTTAGGCTTATTTTCTAACAAATATGTCAGAAAATCGGATCTGACTCTTAGTCAACTTGATCACTGTCCTTGACAGTATCAACATATCTTTTGAGAGACTCTCTTCTTTGTCTTTCCTTACAAGGAAATGTGTCTTCAAAAAATATTGCATTCCTTGACTCAATCATCACATTTAGATTGATGTCAGGAATCTCATACTTGTGTACCAAGAATCGATACGCACTACTGTTGCAAGCATATCCGATGAATATACAATCAACAGTTTTGGGTCCTATTCCACCTTCTTAGGTTTAAGAACCATCACCTTGGCAATTGGCAAGACACCCCCACATTTTCATATATTTGTAGGAATGTACATAACATTTCCACAACTCATATGGTGTCTTGTCCAATCTCTTGTGAGGAAGCTTGTTCAGAACGTAGTTCGCGGAAAGTAGGGCTTTCCCCCCACAAGTTCTGAGGTAAACCAGAACTAGTCAACATGGCATTCATCATTTCCTTCAACGTTCGGTTTTTGCACTCAGCAATCCCATTTTGTTGAGGAGAATAAGGAGCAGTGGTTTCGTGAATAATTCCGTGCACAGAACAATATTCACCGAATGATGAAACATATTCACCACCTCTATCACTCCTGATTCTTTTGATTTCCTTGCCAAGTTGATTTGCAACTTTGTTCTCAGTGTATAAAGCTCTCAATAACTTCAGCTATGCTCCTCAGCAAATACACTTAACTGAATCTTGTGCTTTCATCGATAAAAGTGACAAAGTACTTTTTACCGCCTCTTGTTTGCATAATATTCATGTCACACACGTAAGTGTGCACAAGTTTCAAGGGTTCAGAACTTCGTTCTATGATGTTCTATGTATTTTTGCTTCAACACATGCCTCACACTTATGTTGGCTATCAGTGCAAATTTAGGTATAAGGTCCATGTTAATTAATGTACACATTGTATCATAATTAACATGTCCTAACCTCCCATGCCATACATTTTGTGACTCAATAATATAAGCAGAAGTTTCAGCTTTATTAATAACACAATTGACAGTCATTGAAAAGGCCCTCAGCGAGGTATCATTTTCCTACATAGACATCATTTTTTGTCAATACAATCTTGTCAGAAACAAATACAAACCCGAGACCGAGTTCTACCGAATATCTGGAACATGCAAACATTCTTATATGTAAGCTCCGTTCCAGATATCATTTTCAGAACTACTGTGCCTTGTCCAACCACTCTAGAGGTAGACTATTTTCCCATTGTCAGATGATCGCCGCCATCGACATTTCTGATATGAGGAAAGCATCTTGCTATCAGCACAGATATGAAGAGTAGCCCCAGTGTCTACCCATCATTCTCTCGGATTCCCAACCAAGTTGGCTTCAGTTACCACTGCTGAGAGGTTCATTTCTGAAATCTCATCAGTTAACTGCTCATCTTCAGCGACATAGGCCTTATTATTCTTGCCATTGTCCTGAGATATATTGTTTCTGCAGTCCTTTGTCATATGACCGCTCTTTTCACAGTTGTAGCACTTCTCATTGAACTTCTTGTTCGCTTGGGAAGAATCAGCTTCACTGTTCTTTCTTTTCTTGCTACCCTTTACATCCTCAATGATGTTGGCCTTAGACTCCATAGTCTTGTAGATGGCCTTCTCAGACATCATGTTGTCATGTTCGATTCTCAATCGAACTCCAAGGTCTTCAAGGCTCATCTGCTTCTTTTTTTGTTTCAGATAGCTCCTGAAGTCCTTCCATGATGGAAGTAACTTTTCAATTATGGTGGCAACTTGAAACGTCTCATAGAGTTTCATTCCTTCATCCAGTATTTCATGAATGATCAATTGTAGTTCACATGAGACATCATCGTCCTTGAAACTACCATCTTGTAGTACAGGAACCTACCCACGACAAATTTCTTTTGTCCGGCATCCTCAGTTTTGTATTTCTTCTCGAGAGATTCCCAGATAATCTTCGCAGAAGTCATGCCTTGGTACACATTGTACAGGGTATTGTCAAGACCACCCAAAAGGTAGTTCTTGCACAGGAAGTCGCCAGACGACCATGTCTCTTCTCGTAGTTCCTTGGCTGCCTTTGATTCACCATCCACAGGACCCGGAGGATCTTTGAGGTACTTAGCCAACTGCAGAGTTGTCAAGTAGAACAACATTTTGCTCTGCCACTGTTTGAAGTTTGCCCCACCAAACTTCTCCGGTTTTTCTCCATGAGATACCGGTACTGTGATGTTTCCGCTAACCATATGTAACTGGAAACAAACAGGGTTCAATAAGTCTACAAAAGACAAATTATACAACGACCAACAAATGATATTGTCTCAAGTGATATACCAAATATCCACTTGTTGTTCTATTGGACAGTAGTACCAATAAACACAAGTCCTTGAATTTCCAACCAAGATTTCTTATGAAAAGTAAATAAAGGAATATTCCCAGATGACGAGGGGGGTCCAGAGTAACCACTTAAGTCCCTGACCACTTAGGCTCTTATCGTCTTTTTGACAGAATATCCTTTAACTACTTTCTCAATAGAACCTCTTAGCAATTCAAACTCAGTATTTCACTTTGTCAATGTCACAAAACAATATACGATAAGTGTAGTTATATGTGTATGTGTCAAACAAGATTGGATGGAATTACTTGTGTAAAATTACACTTTAAATTCTCAACCAAGTATGCAACACACAATAAATTTTTCAACTTTATCACTAAGTGTATGCTTGTGATAATTGAACAACCTAATAATAACTTATATCTATACTACCAAGATTATAGTGATTCAGTATATGATTAACTAAGTTAATATTAATATAAGTCTTTGCAGTTTATAACAATTCCAAGACTATTTCGTTAGTGTTGCGTTCGTATCTACGTTCGAACGAGATTGTCCAGTGTGTGTACGTTGGTGTTGCGTTTGATAACGCATTCGAACGAAGTGTTCCAGAGAGTTCACGTTCGTGTAGCGTTTGATAACGCGTTCGAACGAAATGATTCCAGAGAGTTTTCGTTCGAGTTGCGTTTAGGACGGGTTTAAATGAACTAAGTCAGAAGGTCTGCGTTCGATTCGCATTTGAAGACGTGTTCGAACGTTCTTAGGCAGAAGGCTTGCGTTCGAGTTGCGTTTGAAGACGCGTTCGAATGTTCTTACGAATTTTCAGATTTTTTCCTTCGCGTGCGTCGGGCGTTCGAACGCCCTACAGGTTTTTCATGCACAGTCTGTATTTTTTCCAGAAATTTTCTAAACTACGTATGCGATTTACTATTTAACAACACTAGTTAATAAGTTCTTAAGATTGTTGTCAAATTAGTGTCATTAAACATCAAATAATATGCTATACAACAATTCAAACCATAAAGCAAAACTAGATCTACTTCAAATGAAAAACCCTAAAACGTAGAAATCAGAAAAACCTGATAAATCCAAGTCGAGATAATTCTCTGTCCTTAAGAACTTATTAGCCTCCGTCTCTAGTGCTTTACGGATTCGAATTGGCCAATGTTCTCCCATGATAACTTGGTTTCTTCTTATTTAAGGTGCACTCCTTAACAAGTATTCGAACTGAGAATATGGTGAAACTCCCTCCCAAACAAATAGGAAAATACTCTTCTTAAAAACGGATTTACTTATGTGTATTTAATTGGACATAGAGCCTCCCTTTTAAAGGCATAGAGGGGTGCCAACAGGGCACCCTTTGGGTTGGGGTGCAACCCTCCAAAGGGTTGTACCCCTCTCAAACACCCATAGCATCCAAAAAGACACATAAACCCTTTTTCATGAATATTAGAAGAATTTCTAACAATTTATACTTCCATCATTCACTGGGAATCAAAAAATTGTTGAACTAGAGTAAGATCATTGTTATTGATTTATCATCTAAATCAAAATAACCAAAGAACATTTGTTTTTTGTTGTTAACAAAGTGATGCAGAGTACATGAAAAATGAGGGAAAAAAAATCTGTATATTCTTTACACGAGGCTTGTTTACATAAGTGAAGGAACTGCTACTTTTAAATCCAATAGATTTAATCTTTTTCATTTAAATTTAAATGAAAAATATGTCTCTAATTAGCGACGGAAAAATTCCGTTTCTAATTAGCGACAGAAAAATTTCGTTTCTAATTACCAATTAAAATTAAAATTTAAAATTAGCTACGGAATTTTAATTCCGTCTCTAATTAGCTACGGAATTTTAATTCCGTTTCTAATTAGCGACCGAATTTTCAGTCTGTTTCTAATTAGCGACGGAAAAATTCCGTTTCTAATTACTAATTAAAATAAAAAAAATGAAAATTTCTAATTAGCGACAAATTTTAATTCTGTCTCTAATTAGCTACGAAATTTTAATTCTGTTTCTAATTAGCGACGGAAAAATTTCGTTTCTATATGAAATTAGCGACGGAATAATAATCCGTTTCTAATTAGCGACGAAAGTTTGTTTTAGTCTCTAATATAGAGATGAAACTTTTTTTGTCGCTAAATTTCGTCCCTAATTTCATTATCTGTTTCAATTCCATCTCAATTTCGTCGCTAAATTTTGAAACGGAATATTCTGTCGCTAAATTCCGTCCCTAAAACTGTAATTTCTTATAGTAAGTGTCAAATTTCACGTGCCTCATGCAAGTTGATGATAATACTTTTTTAAAGTTTTGGGTTGTTTTTGAGTTGCTGTTTTTTATTCCCTCGATCCATATTTCATTTGCAAATATCATCATCAAATATTATCTACAAAAAGCGAAGAAATAGTCCTTTGACCAACACTTCAACTGAAGATTAAGGGATTGAGCCTATTGATAACATGTGAGAGAATACATATTCGAGTTTCTGCATTGACTCTCATTTCCAAAAAATGAGAGTAGTTTATCTCTCCATATTTGAGCGAGAGTAGATATCTTCAGGATTTGAAGTTCTATGTCGTCTCTTCGTAGACGTAGGTTTCTGAGTGTACTATAATTGTATATTTTTAATGTCCCAATTGATTTCAGATTGTATATCCGTCGAATTATAATGTATTAAAAAAAAACTAAAAATTGAGATAACATTTAGTCTTTTAAAAAAAAGAATTGTGTCTGTCAAGAGATAAATGAGATTCATGTGAAATTTATATTAGATATATTATAATAATTGATTCAATAATCAATACAAACTCAAATAAGCGAATCCTCATCCTTTAAAAAAATATTAAAAGATGATTGATATGGAATTATGAATTAACAATAAATGAGACTTCAAGCCCTCAATGAGTTTATGTTTTCAAGATATGGTAAGGTTAAGTTTATCGAACCATGACTCTCTCTTGATTAAAGAGGCAAGATATTCTTCATAGGGTAATAAACTTGTAGGAGCCAAATTTAGGATAAGGACCCAAATGTTATTATGTCACAGGCCCACACATTAGACTTACACCAAAACATGACATATGGACTTCATATGGCATAGAATGACATTATAGGCTACCACCGAGGCCCATTTCATACGAATCTAATCACTAAAAGATGAGTTTGTACAAGATTTATATGTAGGACCCACGAGCCTGTATATCCACAAGAGTAAGAGACTCATGCGACTTGAAAGATCTCTAAGAACCACAGACCATGTTATGTGATGTCTCAGTAGACATTGCTAGCACTAATCATTTTCCAACAATGAAACTAAGTATTTGGACCAATCCAAATACAAATAGGATTACACTTAATCCCATGACATCTAGGTACTTCTAATTCAATCTCAACTCCACTACCCTCTCATAAAAGGATTGGAATTCGATTATTCCAAGGAAATCATGAGCCAACAAAGAGGTTACTTCATAGCCTATAAAAGAAGAGGGGGTCCAAAAGATTAAGGCACTCACCGATGACTGATTCAGCATTCAACATTCATCATTCAACCTTAGGCCCTCACACTTGAGTTACCTTGTTTCTTCTCTTCTTTGCTCATCACCATCACCGACTTGAGCGTCGGAGTACCTACGGAGTCCACCACACCGGTGGGTAGATACTCTGCGCTCTATTTATATTTCTTTTGTACGATCATTGGAGCCCATATCATACAAATTCTCAATTGTAGGTCAACGGCGAAATTCAACGTCTATAATTTGGCACCCACCGTGGGGCCCTAACAATTCATAACAACCAAAGATTTCTCAGTTTACGATCCCCACAACACACATGGCTTCTGGCAACGAGAACACCTCAGACTTTGTGTCTGCCCAATTGGCTGCCCTTCAAGAAAGCATGAGAATGTTAGAGGAGGCAAATCTCGCAATATGAGATACCAAAACTAGCCTCTAGAAGCAATTGAAGTAGATGGCTTCGAATTCTCAATGGTGAGGTGCATAAGATCACCCCAGCAGACTGCCATTCCAACCGACCTCTTAGGGGCATTCAACGACGTGGCTGGTTACAATCTATTACACGATGGATCCACGAACCCAAACGACCATGTTGTCCACTACAAGTATAAGATAATGTCCACGACCCTAGCACCACACCAATGAGAGGTTGAAATATGTAGAGGATTCAGAGAGACGCTAGCAGGCCTGACTCTCACTTGGTTAATCAATCTCTGATATCGGTCTATTGGATCATACCAAGAGTTGACGGACAAGTTCGTGGAATATTTCGCAAGCTCTTGCAAGTTTGAGAAAACCACTGACGATCTAAACTCCATCCAACAACGGAAAGGAGAATCCCTGTGAAGCTACGTGAAACTATTCAACAAAGAAAGAATTTTCATCCTAGATCTCCATCAACCAACCGTTGTCGAAGCTTCTCGCAATGGTCTACTTAGCGAGAGTGGATTGTATAAGAAGCTAACATAGTTCAGGTGCTACACCATGGACCAAGAAATGGCCTGAGCACAAGTCGAGATCCTGTAGGAAGAAGATAAGAAGAACCAGAAACGCAACGGTCCTAATAATCGCTATGAAGAAAAGACATTAAAATCTTCTAAATGGCCGAAGGATTCTGGTATGAGGACCCATCAGCCAGCAGATAGATGGATCCCACAAGCAAGAGATCACTGCCCTATAAACAAGGATTATAAGTGTAGGCCTTCAGCCTACACGATATGACATTGGTCTTCAATCAATTTGTCTCATTCGACATCAGGTCTAAACGACCAAGACTTGACATTTATCTGAGCCTATGTCTTTAGCCAACATAAAATGGAAGCAACCAAGAATTTGCCTTTATTTAAGCCAAAGTCTCGAGACGACATTAAAGTGAAGCGACATAGACTCTACCTTCCCCAAATGTTTCGAGTCAACAACCAACCAAACAACTAGATTATTGATACCAAACAAATATACATATCCATAAAACATACAAATGAGCAGAAACAAAAAGTAATTCATCCATTTAATAATATAAAAACTTAGTTACCAACTACAAAAAATAAATACAAAATAAACTGAGTAATGCAGAGACATGATCAATCATCTAAGGCTGGGACGTCTTGAACGTCAGTAGCTGGCTCACTGTCGGCTAGAACATCCTCAATATCATTAACCTTCGAGACATGAACATTATCTTTCATACGACCAGACTTATCTTCAGCCTCATCAGCTTTTCACCATCCCTGTGAGCAGCCCCTCACCCACCTCAAGAGCTTCCTCCATATCTTCACTCCCAGCAGTCGGGGAGGGATGACCAATTTCCATTCTCTCTTACTCATTTATCCATTTCTCAGGAGTCTTGTCTTTATGCTTTCCAAACTTTCCAGCCCATCCTTATAGGGTTCTATCTCAAGCTACATCATCCATCTCTCAGCCTTCAAGGTCGACTCATCAACTTTTGCTCTATCCTCATCCTCTTTTACATGTTTCTCAGTATCCTCAGTCATTGTATTAACTTCAGCAACTTCATTCCTCAAGGTCGTGTTGTACTTTTCTAAGTCTCTGATTATTCTCTGATTGGCCTTTGCAGCCATCAACTGTAAAATACTACATTCCAATGCCTGTAAGGAAAAAAAAGTAAAAAAAAAAAATTGAAGGGCCCAAACCTCTAAAAGACTATCTTGTAAAGCTCATCTCACAATGCACAATTAGGTCCCGAAAAAGTCAAAGACAACCACATTGTCTCATGGGGATAGTCAGACCACTCTAAACAATTACACGTTGGTCGCTTGGAATGGGTACGACATTCGCATGCTCTAACCAACATCTGGAGACCCTCATATGCCCCAGTCGACGTACATGGACCTTCACCTGGTCCAGCCAATTTCTAAAGAAATTCATTTCTCCCAATCAATAAGAGAATGCCCTCTTGAAAATCCAGTGGATCCAGCCGACCATAAGGTAGTCTATTGGACGTGTAACTACTTCAGACGACATATAAAGACCTGAATCTGGTCCAAACGACATAACATGACCCTTATTTCAGCTGACATCCAAGGACCACCCTTTGGGTCAGCCGACATGGTCTCAAGACGACAAGTAAAAATGTTATTTAGATATAACTAATTTAGTCAGTGGCTGCAGGCAAGAAGCAACTCCCAACTACAACAATCCCACTCGACATGATCAGATCCAGTCAATGGAATGGATTCGGCCAACTTTGCCCATGTTAATATAGCGCTAAACGTTCAATCAAAATTGATTATGGAGTAGACTAAGGTGAAGACCCAGAAATTCATCTGGTCCAAACGACATAAAAGACTCCCCCGGACCTTCAGCAGGTCTGGTCGACTGGAGATTATCCTGGACCTTTATCTGGTCCAGTCAACGAGAATATTCCCCACGACCTTCTTCAGGTCAGGTTGGTTCTAGAACCTTCATCCGGTCTATTCGACCGAAGACTCCCCCAGACCTACAGCAGGTTTGGTCGACTAGAGATTATCTTAGACCTTCATATAGTTTAGTCGACGGGAACATTCCCATGACTTTCTTCAAGTCAGGTTGGTTCTTGGCCCTTCATATGGTTCAGTCCACTAAAGACTACCCCGAACCTTCAGCAGGTTTGGTCGACTGGAGATTATCTTAGACCTTCATCTGGTCTAGTCGACGGGAACATTTCCCATGAACTTATTCAGGTTAGGTTGGTTCCTGGACCTTCATCTGGTCCAGTCGATTGAAGACTCCCTCGGACCTACAGTATGTTTGGTCAACTGGAGATTGTCCTAGACTTTCATCTGGTCCAGTCGACGCGAATACGCCCCATGACCTTCTTTAGGTTAGGTTGGTTCATGGAGCTTCATCTGGTTCAGTCGATCGAAGACTCCCCCAGACTTTCAGCAAGTTCGGTCGACTGTAGATTATCCTGGACTTTCATCTAATCCAATCGATGAGAACATTCCCCACAACCTTCTTAAGGTCGGGTTGGTTCATAGGCTTTCATCTGGTCCATTCGACTGAAGAATCCTTTAGACTATCAGCGGGTCTGGTCGACTAGAGATTATCATAGACCTTCATCTGGTCCAATCGACATGAACATTCCCCACGATCATCTTTAGGTCAAGTTGGTTCTTGGGCCTTCATCTTGCCAGTCGACTGAAGACTCCCCGATTGTTAGGGATATGCCATATACCCAACTTGTGGATGGGCTATATATACATGTATTTTTAATATTTTCATTAATTAATAAAATGACAATCTTTATTATACGTGTCTTACATAACTTATATGAATCATCAACACTGTAATAAAACCCTTGGAGTAATAAGACGATGGCTTCCACACCTTATGAGAATCATTACTCTTCAATGTTCATAGTCAAAGTTTTATGAATAATCTGGGCGTTCACAAAGCGGAGAGACTAGCATGATAATATGATCTGCCCTTAAGTGGGGTAGCCGATCTCATAGGCTACTAGCGGAGATCCGTCCGCTTGGTGTATCACATGGATGCATGAGTTGCTCGTGTCCATCAAACTGACCGCTGAAAGTTTTCATATGGAGTGTTTATCTCATGTGTCTGTGAGAACTTTCGTGTATCGATTATATGACTAGTCCTTAGACTTGATGTCTTTACAATCTTATGTGTGGATCAAATAACTTTGACATTCTTCTTCCCTGGTTCAAAAGATCCTGTCATAAGGGTATGATTGGGTCATTTGTTGAAATACATGAAGTTTGTAAAGATACAACAGAGAATCACCACTCTCTCGGATAATATTTTCTTATAAGAGTAATATTCCAGTTCGCAGGTTGATATGTGTGATCAGTGCTTGAGACTGTGGCCACAGTGGAAGAATCATGTGAGATTCTTGGGTTAGCACGATTCATGACACTATCAACATCATAACTTTGACCATATGGGTAGATACTTTTCGTACCCTAGGTCAATAGGTGGGGATACAGTGAGGTGATAGACCGTATCATATGTAAATCGCATACAGAATGGGTATATATATCTTTCATTCTCATTTGGGGGCTTTGGCATGTTGCTAGATGTCAAGTTTGGTCATTGAAATCGAACGACCATCTGATCGGAGGATAATTTATGTTCGATTAAATTATCACGATTCATTTCATGTCCAACTTGAGGGGAACCCAAAAGGTCACACACAACAAAGTCGAAATCAATGGTTAACAATGCACAGTACAAATATAACAGCATATATGATTGCTGTAGGAATTGTTCATAAATGGTTCAATGTGTTTAATTATTGAACAGATCATTTATGAGATTTCATAGTGGCTTAGGGATTGGTGAATGACGATAGGGGCACTTTGGGAATTGGAATAAAAAAAAATTAAAAAAAATACTATTCATGTGAATAGAAACGTGAATAGTAAATTTTTTATATTTGTTTTGAATTCCAATTCGGCCCAAACTCTTATTAGGGTTTTATAATCTCAGTAAACCACTAAATTAAGATCCAATGGCTAAGATTAAATTAGCTTTTATCCCACATCAGATTCTTAATTAATTTTGTTGTCTTTGGAGCACTATATAAACCCAAAGAATTCTTCACAAATTTTTTACACCAAAACCTTTCATATCTTGGGTTTATATAAGTGAACAGCTCTAAAGTTTAACAGTAAGCCACTTTTTTTTAGGATCCTTAAGTCTAATTGACTAGATGAACCTCGAGTTAAAAGTTTTGAGGTATTTGCCTAGGCTAGCACCAATGGCAAAATACTTGTGCACTCAAGGCGTAGTCTTACCGTTGAGTTTTGGCTTTGGTGTGTGCATCTTTGGAGGCCACACACTTGGATGGCTCTTTGGAACGTGGGAGAGCTTGCTGAGTTCGAGAAAAGCTTGTAGATTGGAGGGAGGACTGGAGGAGTCTTCGATTCAAGTAAGTCTTTTTCTTTCTTTATTTTAATTAGAGTTCTTATGATAGTTAGCATGTTTAGGTTTATGTTCTTTGCATGTTTTATGAGTTTTATGCTTAGAATAAATAGTAACATGCCTAAGCTTGTAGAATAATAAAAACAAACGGGTCATTGGCAAAGGGAAAGCGGCATAATAATTTTGATTTTCCGCAGCGCACTCTCGGTCGCTTCCCAACACCCGGACCTTCAGCGAGTTTGGTCGACTGGAGATTATCATAGACCTTCATCTGATCCAGTCGACGATAATATTCCCCACGACCTCATTTAGGTCAGGTTGGTTCTTGGGCCTTCATCCAGTCCAGTCGACTGAAGACTCCCCTAAACCTTCAGGGGTCTAGTTGACTGAAGATTATCCTGGACTGGTCGACTGAAGATTATCTTGGACCTTCATTTGGTCTAGTTGATGAGAACATTCCCCATGACCTTCTTCAGGTCAGGTTGGTTCATGGGACTTAATCCGGTCAAGTTGACTGAAGACTCCCCTAGACCTTAGCAGTTCTGGTCGATTGAAGATTATCATAGACCTTCAGCTGGTCCAGTCGACGAGAACATTCCCCACGACCTTCTTTAAGTCAGATTGATTCTTGGGCCTTCATCTGATCAAGTCGACTGAATACTCCCCCGGACCTTCAGTAGATGTGGTCGACTGGAGATTATCCTGGACCTTCATCTGGTCCAATCAACGAGAACATTCCTCATAATCTTTTTCAGGTCAGGTTAGTTCATGGGCCTTCATCTTATTCAGTTGAATAAAGACTCCCCCGGACCTTCAGCAGGTCTGGTCGACTGGAGATTATCCTAGACCTTTATCTGGTCCAGTCGGCGAGAACATTCCCCATGATATTCTTCAGGTTATGTTTATTCTTAGACCTCCATCCGGTCCAGTCGAATAAAGATTCTCTCGGACCTTCAGCTGGTCTGGTCTACTGGAGATTATCCTGGACCTTCATTTGGTCTGGTCGACGGGAACATTCCCCATGACCTTCTTCATTTCAGGTTGGTTCTTGGGCCTTCATCTGGTCTAGTTGACTGAAGACTCCCCGGACCTTCAGCAGGTCTAGTCGACTAAAGATTATCATGGATCTTCATCTGAGCCAGTCGACTAGAACATTCCCCACAACCTTCTTCAGGTCAGGTTGATTCTTGGACCTTCATCTGGTATAGTCGACGGTGCATTCTCCATGATATGCGTCGGGTCGAATTGGCTTATGGGCTTTCATTTGGGCCAACCAATCGAAAAACTCTCATAGACTATTATCAGGTCTACTGATGATTATCCCAAATCTTTATTTGGTTCGGTCGAACGTGACATGACCACCGTCTGGTCCAAGCCATGCTCACACATTTTAATCAAACCTTAGAAAACATACTCGTTTTCAAGCTAATGACTCATTGAATTAGAGAGTAGAGACAAACTGTACGAGCTAAATTTGGGTTAGGGACCCAAATGTCATTATGTCCTAGGCTCACGTATCAGACTTGCACCAAAACATAACTTATGGCCTTCATCTGGCCTAAAATAGTGTTATGGACTACCACCGAGGCCCAATCCACTCGAATCTAGTCACTAAAAGACGAGTCTGCACAAAACTCATATATAGGGCCCACAAGCCCGTATACCCATAAGGGTAAGAGGCCCGTGCGACTTGAAAGACCTTTAAAAACTATAGCCCATGTTATGCGGTGTCTCATAAGACATTACTAGCACTAATCATTTTCCAACAAGGAAACTAAGTATTTGGACTAATCCAAATACAAATGAGATTAAACTTAATCCCATGACATCTAGGTACTTCTAATCCAATCTCAACTCCACTACCCTCTCCTAAAATGCTTGTAATTCAACTATTCCAATGAAATCATAAGCCAACTAAGAGGTTAATTCGTAGCCTATAAAAGGAGAGGGGGTCCAAGGGATTGAGGCACTCACCGATGACTGATTCAGCATTCAATATTGATCATTCAACCTTAGGCCCTCACACTTGAGTTGCCTTGGTTCTTCTCTCCTTTTACTCATCACCATCACTGACTTGAGCGTCGGAGTGCCTACGGTGTCCACCACACCGGTGGGTAGCTACTCGACACTCCATTTACCTTTGTTTTACATGATCTTTGAAGCCCATATCATACAAATTCATGATTGTAGGCCGAAGACAAAATTCAGCGTTTACAAAACTCAAATTAAAATAGGAAGAAAAAAAAAGAGAGAATCCTAATTCAAAATTGAATTTGGAAATTTTAGGTTTGTGGATTTCTTATTCAGTTTTTTGTTTATTTTTTAATATCTGAACCGATTCAAATTTGATTTTTTTAATCAATCGAGCTCAAATTGAACTCATGATAAAAATGAAATGAAGATCTTTGGAATCAAAAATTGATCATATAGATCATAATGAAAATCATATGAAGATCCTTATGATAAATCAAACATATATAGTCGAAATTAATACCATTATAAAATGTCGGGTGAACGAGATTCGAATACCATATTCAATAATATGAGATTTTATCGATTAAACTAACTAATTAATACTCACAAATAGTCTGATTATCATTATGGACGAAATTAATAATAATAAAAGCAAAAGGAAAAAAAAAAAAAAAAAAAGCAAACTACAACCATTGTTTTGAAAAGTGGACCGGACTGGAAATCGGCTGTGAGTTTGGTTTGATTAATTGATAAAAATCTGATAATAAAAAAAATAGTAAAATTGGTCAAACCTAGTAAAAATCGGTGAACCGGACTGGACTGGTTCAATTTTTTTTAAATTTTTAAAAGCAAAGATTAATATATAATTTTTTTTTTCATAATTTTTAATTAAATAAAACTATTTATGACATAAGCCGTAACTATTAATTTTTTTTAAATGATTCAATCCACCGATTTTTTGGATCACCGGTTCAATTACCGATACTGAAAACACTGTCTACAACTGTAACAACAGCTGCTTGCAAGATCCTTGTGATGGATGGAAACAGGGACTAACAAAAGGAAGAGCCCTAATGTGGTGGCTTAGCCAAAATGGGTCGATCATTTCACGGAGCTGGCTTTAGACGTGGGAAGAAAAAGTTCACTTGCAACTCATTAAAGATTAATTAAGCTAAAATACAAGGGTCTTAGATTTAATCAAGATTGAGTTGGGTTTTCAATTATTATTAATAGAGAAGATAATTTGGGAACATGCATGAGGGTGACGTGGCAAGAATAAGTCAGAATGAGTCTTCATTTCCCCGAGGAGAAGCAAAGCCCGTGATTCCCGATGGAAAGGCAATTTCATAATCTTCTTTTGACTCTGGTTCTGCATCTAATACAGCTATAGCATGACTGTCACATGCATGCTTCATTTACGTAACTCACTCACTTATATTGCTTCATTACTAGTAAATACAGGGCGAAGATAGAAGGTTTTCTAGTGAAAGATTTTATAATTTTTAAGAATTTAATTTATAAATTCAAATGATATTTTAATGTTTATTTAATAGTAATAATTAAAAAAACTTATAACATATAAGAGATTTCCTCCTAAATAATATAAAAATATAAATTCTTTATATATATATATATATATATATATAGAGATAATCAGGTTTAGGTTAGGTAAACGTAGAGATCACGTAAATTATTAATATTTTGGAACTGAAATAAGGAAAAATATTTGGTATTTTAGTTAGGCACAAATTTCCAAAATCTCGTTCATTTAGCCATGGGACAAAGTAAGAACAAAAGTCCACTTTGAAGTTCTTCTCTCAAGTTCGATCTAGGTTCCGACAGGTGTAGTTTAAATTTATTTTATTCATTTCTGAAATGTTGTAAAACTGTAACGTATTTGTTTGGAATTTGGATCTGCTGAATTGGGTTAAGTTGTTTGGAATTTGGATTTGCTAAATTATGTTAAGTTTTTCATAATATTTTATCATATATATTTTAATAATAATGCATGTGATGAGCGGTTAATATTTCTATATTTCCCGCATCTCTATCTTAATATTGTGTGGGTGATAGTGAGTTTTATGAGCGAATTGATGTATGTTGGGTGCGTTTTTACAGGTCAAAATAATTTCACGACTCAATGAAATTAATTAGGGATGAAAATAGTAAGAGACTGAGCAAATCATGAAATTTTCAGAGTGAAAACGCACGTCTCAACTCGCTAATGAACAAAAAGTAACCAGAATGCTTGAAACTGGGCGTGTCGCGACGTGCCAAAGAAGCGTGGAGTACGTTGCGACGCTCGTCGGAATACGTTCCTACTTTGTCCAGAATTCGATTTTTGATCAGGAAAGAGCCCCAAGATCTCCTATATAAGCACAAGTTCGTCTCAAAACCTAAAATAAAGTCTCATAATATATTTTGGAGCCTTCGGAGCATAGAAGAACACCTAGAGCAAGGCAAATAAAAGTGCATTAACCAGAATTGGAGTTTGAAGATGAAGACTGCAAACAAAAATTTCTTTCTTCCATTTTCTCTCTAACTTTATTTTTATATGTTCTTTGTCTTGTATTAATGATTAGCTTATTTTTATTGAATATCATGAATAACTAATTCATTAAATCTAGGATTGTAATGGATATTGAGCTTGTTTATTGATTAATTTGCATATTTTTATTCTTTTGGAATTGTTATTGATTATTTACTATTCTATGTGCTTGATGCTTATTGGTCGGCCAATAATATAATAATCTTGGTAAA